>JAWNNU010002294.1:0-385413 GCA_035044585.1 Scaptomyza polygonia
TTTCTCGGAACAACCTATAACTATTAAGTCTCCCATATAAAGGAATGCTTGTGAGGGTTCTAAACCAGAGAATGCTATAGTCATCATTCTCTGAAATGAATTAGGCGCTATTTTTAAACCGAATGGAAGTCGCGTGAAGCGATACGAGCCATTGCTCGTTGAAAATGACGTTATATTTCTTGAACTTTTTTCGAGTTCAATTTGATGAAATCCTGACATTAAGTCAAGGCATGAAAAATATGTCGCTCGCCCAAGTTGATCCAAAATATCATCAATTCTGGGGAGTGGAAATTTATCGGACAGTTATTTTTTATTAATTTGGCGATAGTCAATTACTAATCGCCATTTCTTTTGTTCTGAACCTGGAGGTGGTTTTTTAGGGACAAGTAATAATGGGCTATTATATTCAGATACAGATGGTTCTACTATCCCGTCAGTGATCAATTTTTCGACTTGTTTCTGTATTTTGTCTACCTGACTGTGTGGGCTTCTTTAATTTTTTATATATACTGGTTCTTCATCTTTTAATCTCAGTTTTTGTTTGTAAAAGTTATTTGTGCTGATTGGTTCAGATTCCAATCCGAAAATATCATTATATTGGGTGCATAATTTTGAAAGCTGTGATTTGAATAGTGGAGGAAAATTTTTCTTTAGTTGAGATAATACAGATATTTCTCTATTGTCTTGGTTAGTTTTGACTACTTCGTAGTTCGAAAGTGATTCATACGCTAAGTTATTTGTACTGACTACTTGATCTTTATCTGTTGTGTTGAGTAGCCTTATAAAAGCGTTTTTGGATGTTGCTATGGTACTTGCTATGTAAATACCATGCTGAATTTCTTGATTTGGAATCAATACACTGTCTTCTTTTGAATATTGCTCGATTTTTCGAATAACTTGGGATCTTGCTGGCAGAAGTATTGAGTTGTTGCCAGAAGTGTATGTTATTGGAACATAAATTGGAAATTTTAAGCTATTAGGTCTAATTATAAGCCAATCTTCGGATGGCTTGAAGTCTAATTGACAGTTGTATTTTTTAATGAAATCGATTCCTAAAATGACATCACAAGGCATAGCGAATTGTAGATCCACGATATGAAAATCGTGCTGGATTATGTATTTATTGGTCTGTATCTCAATAGTAGTTAACCCTTTGGACTTGGTTACTTCTTGACTTATTCCTTTTATGTCTATAATATAATTAATTTCTATGTCATGAAACACATCAGAATTTTCTTTAACTATTGAAATGTCCGCACCTGTGTCTACTAAAAAGACAAGTTCTTTTCCTGTAGCCACATGGCTGAATGATACAAATATGTTTTGGCTGAGATTAATGGTATGAACCTTTGCATTTTCTACTGTTGAGTATTTAAGGGGTTTGCGAGTTTTCCGATGTATTGGTTACTCGGACATTGCTCTGGTTATTGTAATTCTGGCCTCGATTTGAGTTGCCACGGCCTCTTGAGTTTCCTCTATATTGGCCTCGTGCATTATTGTTATTGTAATTTGCGTTGTAATTAGTGTTGCTGTTACTATTGAAGCGACCGCGAAAATTACCTCTGTAATTTCCGCGTCCGCGGTTTCCGCCGCGCTGTGGATTATTATTGTAATATAGGACAGTGTTTTGCTGTCCGGTTGCTTCTGTGCAACAATTTACAAATTTGGACACGGCTTCATTCATGGTACTGAAAGTACCAGCTTGCATGATAAGCTTAACCTTATCAATTGTGCAGTTTTTAGTCATAGCCTTGACTGCGTTCTGAGTTGAATAACTTCTGGCTAACTCTAGTGGTAAGCCGTCGGTTATGTATGCACCTTCTAGCATTTTTGTTATTTGCTCAACCTCTGATGTGTATTGGTTGGCAGTTTTATTGCGTTGCTGTATGTTCATCTGCTTTGCTGACAACACTTCTACAGTTTCGCCTTTGACATTTGTTTTTAGTTTGGATATGATTGCAGTTATTGTTGCTTCATCTCCTACTAAATTTCTGGCGACACCTTTTAGCCTTGATTTAATAATCGAAACTGCTAATTGCTCGTGGTCGCCGGTTATTAACTCTAATATTTCTAACGCATCAATAAAACTTTGCAAGTTTTCAGCTTTACCATCAAATGGTGGTATAAGTTTGGTTGCTGTATTTATGAAGTCAATGTTGGTTTGTGCCATGTTGAGATTTTTGCCTGGTTTCTTCTCTATTGTACTTGACGAAGTATCAGAATCTGTAGAAGTTTCCAGATCTGGCAACAACACTGCTGGAACAGTGAGATTGTTTAAATCCTGTTCTTCTATTTTTTTGTTAGTTTCAAGCTCCTCTGACTCTGTTTGTTCAGTGTCAGGTTGTTCTGGTTTATCACCAGTTTCAATTGTTAGAGCTGAGTTTAGTATTGTTGGTATAGAGATATCTAAATTGAATTTTTCTTTAATGGATATCAAATTCGATCGTAGTCGGATTAAAAATTTTGATACTTGTGACCAATGATCTTGATTTAATTGTTTTCTCTGATTATGTATTAGTAGACGTGCTTCATTAAAGCTGTTTACTAGTATCTCCACATGTTTTTTGATTGTACTTCTTTGAATAGGTCTGTTTTGTGCTAGTGACTTATACGATTTATCGAAGTCTATTTTTATTTCATTTATTTGTCTAATTAACTCATTCCATTCCATTATTTAATGGATATGAATTGTTCTTTAGGAATAGGGTTATTTGAATGCATGATACGTTTCTTAACTGTTTTTTAGTTTAGCCATACTTTGTAAATATATTTTATGTAAAATTTTTTTTTCTTTTTTTTTATTACGAGTTTACATTTTTGTATTTGTTTAATTTTTTTTTTTTTGTTTAATTGGTCTCTTATAGTTATTATAATATTGTCAATTATGATTAATCATTGTTGTTTGTGCTGTCCAAATTAAATTTTGTCCAAGTCATTTGCTCGGCTCATGAATCTTTTCTTTAGGCATTTGTTATGCAGTTTATATAATTTGTAAAAACAATTTGCACACATTATAACAACTATGATTATCAGTAATATATTTGTTAATTCTAAATCTGTGTTGTTTGATTCAACTTTATTTATAACGTTAGCAGTGGAATCCACTGACTTTACGTCTACTAATCCCATTTTGGAATTCTGTTCAGAATTATGATTTGATTCAATTAGAAAATCTTCGGAAAATTTACTTATTGCATTACTATTCATAAACAGAACAGTTTTCCTGCCTGTGGCTTTAATTTAATTCAAGTATGGCAACTAAATATTTAGTTAGGTCACATATTAGAGTGACTGCATATTCGTTGCCATTTTCTGATTTTGGTAGTGGACCAATAGTGTCTACTATCACCCTGTCGAAAGCATTTATTGGTGTATCGGTTATAATCATAGGAGTCTTATTGTGCTTGGTTGTTTTAGCTTTTTGACATTTTTGTATGTACTCAGTAATATCTCGAGTCATACCTTTCCAAAAATAATGTCTCTTGACCTTGGCCAAGGTTTATTGAAACATGTTCAAACATATTTTCCCACGGTGCCATTTTGAGTTGGCTGATTTTGTTTATACCGGCTTGCATTTCAAGCCTTTGGAAAAATTGACTTAGGTCTAAGATCCCATTGGTATATAAATCGCTAACATCATATCTTGCAGTAATTTCTCTACCATGCTTAAATAAACATAGCATATCTTTTACATGCAAGGTCACTACCTTACGTACTTCGTCATTGTTTATGACTTCGTATACGTTGGGCTTAGAAGCGTTTTCTATAGATTGCTTAGGCAATTCTATTTCTTTATCATCCGCGCGGATTTTCTGTCTATTTTGATATCTGGTAGTGACTTTCATTATGTTTCCTGTTATGTTTTGTAGTTCTTTAATGGTTATTCTTGATAACGCATCAGCTACATAATTGTCTTTTCCCTTTAAATATTCAACTGTAAAATCATATTCTTCTAGTTCTAGCCTCATACGTGTCAGTTTAGAACTTGGATTGATCATTGAGAATAGGTATATTAAAGGTCTGTGATCTGTTTTGATTCTAAAGTGTTTTCCATAAATATATGGTCGAAAATGTAATATTGCCCAGTGAATTGCAGTTAATTCTTGCTCAATTGTACTTTTATTACTTTCTCCTTTAGTGAAAGGTTTTGACGCGTATGCAATGGGAAGTTGGAGCTCGTTATGAATTTGAGTTAAAACCGCTCCACACGCTTGCTTACTTGCGTCAGTAATTATACAAAATTCTTTGCTGAAATCAGGATATTGTAGCAAAGTTGGTTCTATTAGTTTTGTTTTTAAATATTGGAATGCATTTTGGCATTCATCTGTCCATTCAAAAGGAACATCCTTTTTACATAATCTTGTTATGTGCCGTGAATAGTCGGCGAAATTTTCTATGAAACGTCTATAGTAATTGCAAAATGCTATGAAACGTCTAGCGCTGTCCGCATTGTGCGGCGTAGGGTAATTCATAATGACGTCGTATTTCTTGTCATCTGGAAGTATTCCTTTATCTGTGCATTTATGACCGAGAAAAGTCACTTCATGCATAAAGAATGAACATTTTTCTGGATGTAACTTTAGATTGTATTTCCTACATTTCTCAAAAACATCTGTCAAGTTTTTAAGCATATGTTTCTCGGAACAACCTATAACTATTAAGTCTCCCATATAAAGGAATGCTTGTGAGGGTTCTAAACCAGAGAATGCTATAGTCATCATTCTCTGAAATGAATTAGGCGCTATTTTTAAACCGAATGGAAGTCGCGTGAAGCGATACGAGCCATTGCTCGTTGAAAATGACGTTATATTTCTTGAACTTTTTTCGAGTTCAATTTGATGAAATCCTGACATTAAGTCAAGGCATGAAAAATATGTCGCTCGCCCAAGTTGATCCAAAATATCATCAATTCTGGGGAGTGGAAATTTATCGGACAGTTATTTTTTATTAATTTGGCGATAGTCAATTACTAATCGCCATTTCTTTTGTTCTGAACCTGGAGGTGGTTTTTTAGGGACAAGTAATAATGGGCTATTATATTCAGATACAGATGGTTCTACTATCCCGTCAGTGATCAATTTTTCGACTTGTTTCTGTATTTTGTCTACCTGACTGTGTGGGCTTCTTTAATTTTTTATATATACTGGTTCTTCATCTTTTAATCTCAGTTTTTGTTTGTAAAAGTTATTTGTGCTGATTGGTTCAGATTCCAATCCGAAAATATCATTATATTGGGTGCATAATTTTGAAAGCTGTGATTTGAATAGTGGAGGAAAATTTTTCTTTAGTTGAGATAATACAGATATTTCTCTATTGTCTTGGTTAGTTTTGACTACTTCGTAGTTCGAAAGTGATTCATACGCTAAGTTATTTGTACTGACTACTTGATCTTTATCTGTTGTGTTGAGTAGCCTTATAAAAGCGTTTTTGGATGTTGCTATGGTACTTGCTATGTAAATACCATGCTGAATTTCTTGATTTGGAATCAATACACTGTCTTCTTTTGAATATTGCTCGATTTTTCGAATAACTTGGGATCTTGCTGGCAGAAGTATTGAGTTGTTGCCAGAAGTGTATGTTATTGGAACATAAATTGGAAATTTTAAGCTATTAGGTCTAATTATAAGCCAATCTTCGGATGGCTTGAAGTCTAATTGACAGTTGTATTTTTTAATGAAATCGATTCCTAAAATGACATCACAAGGCATAGCGAATTGTAGATCCACGATATGAAAATCGTGCTGGATTATGTATTTATTGGTCTGTATCTCAATAGTAGTTAACCCTTTGGACTTGGTTACTTCTTGACTTATTCCTTTTATGTCTATAATATAATTAATTTCTATGTCATGAAACACATCAGAATTTTCTTTAACTATTGAAATGTCCGCACCTGTGTCTACTAAAAAGACAAGTTCTTTTCCTGTAGCCACATGGCTGAATGATACAAATATGTTTTGGCTGAGATTAATGGTATGAACCTTTGCATTTTCTACTGTTGAGTATTTAAGGGGTTTGCGAGTTTTCCGATGTATTGGTTACTCGGACATTGCTCTGGTTATTGTAATTCTGGCCTCGATTTGAGTTGCCACGGCCTCTTGAGTTTCCTCTATATTGGCCTCGTGCATTATTGTTATTGTAATTTGCGTTGTAATTAGTGTTGCTGTTACTATTGAAGCGACCGCGAAAATTACCTCTGTAATTTCCGCGTCCGCGGTTTCCGCCGCGCTGTGGATTATTATTGTAATATAGGACAGTGTTTTGCTGTCCGGTTGCTTCTGTGCAACAATTTACAAATTTGGACACGGCTTCATTCATGGTACTGAAAGTACCAGCTTGCATGATAAGCTTAACCTTATCAATTGTGCAGTTTTTAGTCATAGCCTTGACTGCGTTCTGAGTTGAATAACTTCTGGCTAACTCTAGTGGTAAGCCGTCGGTTATGTATGCACCTTCTAGCATTTTTGTTATTTGCTCAACCTCTGATGTGTATTGGTTGGCAGTTTTATTGCGTTGCTGTATGTTCATCTGCTTTGCTGACAACACTTCTACAGTTTCGCCTTTGACATTTGTTTTTAGTTTGGATATGATTGCAGTTATTGTTGCTTCATCTCCTACTAAATTTCTGGCGACACCTTTTAGCCTTGATTTAATAATCGAAACTGCTAATTGCTCGTGGTCGCCGGTTATTAACTCTAATATTTCTAACGCATCAATAAAACTTTGCAAGTTTTCAGCTTTACCATCAAATGGTGGTATAAGTTTGGTTGCTGTATTTATGAAGTCAATGTTGGTTTGTGCCATGTTGAGATTTTTGCCTGGTTTCTTCTCTATTGTACTTGACGAAGTATCAGAATCTGTAGAAGTTTCCAGATCTGGCAACAACACTGCTGGAACAGTGAGATTGTTTAAATCCTGTTCTTCTATTTTTTTGTTAGTTTCAAGCTCCTCTGACTCTGTTTGTTCAGTGTCAGGTTGTTCTGGTTTATCACCAGTTTCAATTGTTAGAGCTGAGTTTAGTATTGTTGGTATAGAGATATCTAAATTGAATTTTTCTTTAATGGATATCAAATTCGATCGTAGTCGGATTAAAAATTTTGATACTTGTGACCAATGATCTTGATTTAATTGTTTTCTCTGATTATGTATTAGTAGACGTGCTTCATTAAAGCTGTTTACTAGTATCTCCACATGTTTTTTGATTGTACTTCTTTGAATAGGTCTGTTTTGTGCTAGTGACTTATACGATTTATCGAAGTCTATTTTTATTTCATTTATTTGTCTAATTAACTCATTCCATTCCATTATTTAATGGATATGAATTGTTCTTTAGGAATAGGGTTATTTGAATGCATGATACGTTTCTTAACTGTTTTTTAGTTTAGCCATACTTTGTAAATATATTTTATGTAAAATTTTTTTTTCTTTTTTTTTATTACGAGTTTACATTTTTGTATTTGTTTAATTTTTTTTTTTTTTTGTTTAATTGGTCTCTTATAGTTATTATAATATTGTCAATTATGATTAATCATTGTTGTTTGTGCTGTCCAAATTAAATTTTGTCCAAGTCATTTGCTCGGCTCATGAATCTTTTCTTTAGGCATTTGTTATGCAGTTTATATAATTTGTAAAAACAATTTGCACACATTATAACAACTATGATTATCAGTAATATATTTGTTAATTCTAAATCTGTGTTGTTTGATTCAACTTTATTTATAACGTTAGCAGTGGAATCCACTGACTTTACGTCTACTAATCCCATTTTGGAATTCTGTTCAGAATTATGATTTGATTCAATTAGAAAATCTTCGGAAAATTTACTTATTGCATTACTATTCATAAACAGAACAGTTTTCCTGCCTGTGGCTTTAATTTAATTCAAGTTTTTTTTTTTATTTTATAATGTTTTTCATTTTAAAATTTCAATATTTGGAATTCATAGGGAATTTAAGATTTGGATTATTATAATTGTTGTGCTACTGGGTAATTTATCCAGTGCCTGAGACGTTTAAAAAATTATTTTTTTTTTTTTTTTTTACACAGCAACCTGCCTAATTTTTCAGTTTGGCTTTATGGGCCTCACTTCTGATTGGGCAAAAGATATTCTGCTCAATTTTACATAAATTTTTTTTTTTTTTAACATTTGTATATTTAATATTAATATTAATATTATTTTGTATCCCTCGTTGTAACTGCTCTTCGTTTGTGTGTCCCTCGTTGTGAAGTTCCTTGTTTTTGTGATTCCCTCGTGGCTGTAGAGGACTAGCAGACCGCTGTCCTCCGCAGTGATTTCACGTTCAGTGGCCGGTGCTGGCTGCACAGGCACTTGCTGCTCTTGTAACTCATTTGGTTTATATCCCACGTTGCCGTAGAGGACTAGCAGACCGCTGTCCTCCGCAGTGATTTCTCGTTCGGTGGCCGGTGCAGGCTACACAGGCATCTAATTTAATTGTATTTGGAAATTTTTATTTCTATCCCACGTTGAAAAGTTTTGAAGATACTGCGCATTATACAATATTTTCAGGCGTTGTTGTTGTTGTTTTTAAATAATTGAGTATTTGCGTTACGCAAATCAATTTATTATTATTTATTATAATTGTCGATGCGAGCTGTTTGTTTGAATGTGCGGTTTTGTTTATTGTAATTAATTAATTATTTTGTGCAGTTTTTCGTTAGATTTGCTATTTGATGTCATTTGTTTTGTAGAGCCGTTTTATCTGCTTTTAGTTGTAGTTTAGCTGTCGTCCGTTCTCCCGACGAATATCACACAAAGCTGAGTGTTGACACATGTCACGGTCGCCATAAAATGTGTACAATCGCCATGTGGAATTTAAATGGTTTGAAGTTAGAACACAAGTCTTTTTGTAGTATACGGCTAGCACTTCTGTGTCAACCGAGTGTTCTTTATTGAATCTAAATAGTTCTTAACTTATTTTACATGAAGACTCGCTGCTTCAGCAGCGCAGTCGGCGTTTATGTATTTACTTATGTATGTGCTTATATATTAGGAGGCGAGAGTTGTGCATTCATATTTGGCATGTTTATGGTCATTGACCACTTGAGAATGCTGACGCGGCATCACCCAATCCCTCAAAAAATCCAAAGGTCATCCCGGTCCATAAGCAGACAGCTATCATCGTGGGAAAGGACACACCGTCAAACACTGCGAAGACTGGAGAGCCAAATTTGTCTAAGAGAGCGCAGATTGTTAAGGTCCGAAGAGAGGAAGAAGAACTAATGGCAAGGTGCCTAGAGGTTGTTACCAAGATGAAGGCGGCAACGATTCGGCAAAAGAACATCTCTAATGATGTTAAACATGGCCTTGCCACATTGGAGGAAACTTTTTCTGCCATTAAGGCCTGCAGGACAATTTGGAACGGCCTAGAGGAAGATGGGAAAAAGAGGACACAAAATAAGGAGGAACAAATAACTTGTACGCCAACTGAGAAACGCTCAGCTTCCAGCCCTGCGGAGCAGAATGTTAGAAAACGCACAAAGACGTTGGAAACTTATCCAGAACGTTTGGTCATCTCGAAAAGGTCTAAACGGGTGCTTAAGCTGGCAGCAAAGAAGAACATGGAGGAGCTAACGCCCTTGTCAAAGAAAGATGTCTCTAGAAAGGAGCCAGCTCTTGAGAAGAAAAAGAAGGAAAGAATTAAAGCCAGGACAAGAGCGGAGGCGATCTTGATTCGTCCCGAGGGAGGTCGGTCCTATGCCGATATTCTTAAGGAGATGAAAGATAAGGTGCGCCCGGAAGACTCAGGTGTCCAAGTAAGGACCATCCGAGAGACCAGAACTGGGGGTGTACTGCTGGAAATTGGACCAGGCTCCAAGAACAGTGCTGCCTTTCGGCACTCAATTGCGGCGGCGCTAGGGGGACAGGCAGACGTTTCCTCCCTGAAACCAAGGTGTTCTATGGAGATCCGTGACATTGATTGCCTAACAGAGGTGGCCGATATAAAAGCAGCCCTTAAGCGGGATGTGCCCAGTCTTGGAGAAGTTAAGGTCGGATTCATCCCCGGGACTCTGAGGGGACAAAGGCTGGCAGTGGTTGAGATGAATCAGTGCGATGCATCTTACTTCTTGGAGCGCGGTAAGATCCGCATTGGCTGGGTAAGCTGCCGAATTAGGGAAAGAATCCCTGTGACACGCTGTTTCAGATATCTCGGATATGGACACTTGGCCAAGGGAAGCAAGGGGCCCGATCGAAGCTCCTTGTGCTACAAATGTGGAGCAGCTGGTCATAAAGCCCAGACGTGTGGAGCGCCGTCACGCTGCTTCCTATGTGCCGACAAGGGCCTAAACGAAGAGGGCCTTGGACACAAACCAGGATCCGGAAATTGCAGAACGTTCAAGGAAGCGCTCCAGAAGGCCAGAGAGAAAACGCAATGATTCGCGTTCTCCAGGCAAACACGAATAGGTGCCGAATAGCCAACGATTTACTTCATCAGTCGGCAATAGAGAAGGGGGCAGACCTGCTGCTGCTGAGTGAGCAGCATCGAAATAAAGAGTCTACCTCTTGGTACTCCGATAACCTCGGCACGGCAGCTATCTGGGTGATGGATCCAAACAAGGTCCAAGTTGCCGATCACGGTCGAGGGAATGGATATGTCTGGGTGAGGTGCGGGGCGGTGACATTCTTCAGCTGCTATTTCACGCCTAACCAGACGATCGAAAGCTACAGAGGCCAGCTGGACGGACTGGAAGATGCAGTGATGGGGTCTTCTGGACACAAAGTGGTGGCCGGAGACTTCAACACGAAAGCTCTGGAATGGGGTATGCCCTACCCAGACGGACGGGGTGAGCTCATGCTTGAGATGGCCGCGAGAGTGGGGCTTATTGTTCTGAACATAGGAGATGTTACGACCTTTCGGAGACCGGGATATGGGGAAACAATCCCTGATGTTTCATTCTGCTCAGAGGGCCTCGGTTCTCTCGTTCAGGGGTGGAAGGTCATTGAGGACTACACCGGTAGTGACCACCAATACATAATATTTGATATGGTAAGCAACGGTGGCTCACAGCACAGAGAGACACGAAGGCAATCCACCAGATGGAATCTCACGAGGATGATGACTGAGTCCTTCCAGAGCAATATCGAGGGGGGCGCTGCACTGATGGAAGAGATTTATCAGAATGGGGGCGTAACAGCGGAGACTCTGACGGCTTCGACAATGAGTGTCATCAGGACGGCTTGTGAGGCTTCTATGCCCCGCAGTAGGCCCCGACACGGAAAAAACCGGTTTACTGGTGGAAACCGGAGATAGCGGACCTGCGCAGGAGATGCCACAGGCTTCGTCGTGCCGCGCAACGTGCGAGGAGCCGTGTCGAAGCAAATGAAAAGTCGGCTGAACACAAGGCTGCGAAAAAGGAGCTGCGTCGAGCCATCAATCAGAGCAAGGCCCGTTGTTGGAGGGAGTTGGTGGAAGATGTGGACAGGGATCCCTGGGGACTGGGCTACAAACTCGTAACCCAAAAGCTGGGGGCTCTGAAACCTGTTGAGCCTAAAGAAGCCGTGCTGATGAAGAGCATAGTTGATGCTCTGTTCCCCCAGCACCCGATAAGGCCGCAGAGGTGTTGGAGCCAAATGGAAGAAATCCCTCTGTTTACACTGGAAGAACTGGAACAGGCGGTTCTCACAATGAAGGACAAAAAGGCACCAGGCCCGGATGGGATACCGAGTGAGGTTCTGAAGCTAGTCTATCACCAGAATCCAGGTCTACTACTGCAAATGTACAAAGTATGTTTGGTAAAGGGCGTATTCTTCACAGGCTGGAAAACAGCAAGGCTGGCACTAATCAGCAAAGGAAAAGGCAATCCGGACTCTCCATCGTCCTACCGCCCGTTGTGTATGCTAGACACAGCGGGAAAAGTAATGGAAAAGCTGATCAAGGCTAGGCTAACGACAGCAATTTCTAACGCCAGTGGACTCTCGCCGAGACAGTACGGGCTGGTAGGTCTACGAGGGATGCGGTTCTTGAGGTAGTTGCAGCGGTCAAAAGAGCCGAGAACCATAACCACTTCTCCAGACGAGTGGTTCTCCTAGTGACCCTTGACGTAAGGAACGCGTTTAACTCGGCTAGGTGTGCAGATATGATGGAAGCTCTGGAACAAAGCTTCAATGTGCCGGCGTACTTGCTCCGAATGATCGATTCCTACCTTTCGGATCGCGGACTCCTCTACGAGACCAGCGAGGGACTTAAGAGAAGTGTAGTCACATCGGGATTGGCTCAGGGATCTATCCTAGGACCGGATCTCTGGAACGCCACTTACGACGGACTACAGAGACAGGAAATGCCAGAGGAGTCATGCCTCATTGGGTATGCTGACGACGTTGCTGCACTGATTGCAGCGCGCGACCTAGAAAGGGCCCAACTTAAGCTCAACCAAGTGATGAGAACTGTTGGAAGCTGGATGGCAAAACATGGGCTTTCGCTGGCACTACAAAAGACGGAGGTTGTAGTTCTGACGAAGAAAAGAATACCGACGATCGTCTCAGTGAGAGTCGGAGATGATACGATCATGTCGAAACCGGCAGTCAAATATCTTGGCATGCTAATAGACACCAAACTGAGTTTCTTCCACCAGATCAGGCAAGCAGCTGACAAGGCTGCGGGGGGCGTGGCCGCGCCCAGTAGGCTAATGGCCAATGTTGGAGGCCCATCTTCCAGCAAACGCCGCCTACTGATGAGTGCAGTTCAGTCGGTCTTACTGTATGGAGCAGAGATTTGGGCCAACTCTCTGGAAAAAGTGATGTACCGGATGAGGCTCGCGCAGGTACAACGAAGGGGGGCCTTGAGAGTGGCCTCGGCCTACCGCACGGTATCTGAGCCAGCGGTATTGGTGATCACCGGAGTGACTCCAATACACCTCCTTGCAAAGGCGCGGCGTGCGATTTTCTTGAGGAAAACTGAGCGCGACGGGGAAATATCGCCCCAAGACGAGAAAGCCCGCACACTTCGCGGATGGCAGAGACTTTGGCAGAGGGAAAGTCGGGGAAGATGGACGGCACGTCTCATCACAGACGTGGAGCCGTGGATCAGAAGAAAGCATGGAGAGGTAGACTACTACCTAACACAGCTTCTCTCGGGACACGGCTACTTTCGCCATTACCTTCACCGAATGGGGAAGTCAGTAACAGATGAATGTTTGTACTGTCCCGGATGCAGAGATAACGCTGAACATGCATTCTTTGTGTGTCAAAAATGGGAAAGGCAGCGCTCGATGCTGGCGCAGCAAACAGAGAGGGATATAACACCGGACACCATAGTAGCAGTGATGCTCCAGAGTGAGGTCAACTGGGGCCGAGTGGCACAATATGTTCAACGGATGCTAAAGATCAAGAAAGCCGATATGGATCGGGCTCAGGAGGAAATTGAGCTATCAGTGAGCTTGAACCCGTAGCTGCATGCTTGAGCGATCAGTCGTGTAAAAATGAAAATGAGATGTATATGGCGTTAAGGGCCACGTGAAGGATCTAGCCTGAAGTAATGTGTTAAACGGTTCCAGGCTAGTGTCCGAGGTGCATCTACATAGTCGACTGCAGGGGAGGGGTTTTAGTGGGTGCAAGCCCCACATACCTCTCTGCAACGGCAGATTGAGAGATGCGCACAGGCATTTCCCCTCCCCGAAAAAAAAAAAATCATTACTATTATTATTATTTTTAATAATATTATATTGTTATTATTATTATTATTATAATTATTATAATTATTATTATTATTATTATTATTATTATTTGTTCGCGCCATTATATCAAATATTAATTGTTCGCGCCAAACTATTGAACATTATTGTTGGCGAACACTAGTGCCAATTTAGTATTTTTTATGAATCAGTGAAAAACGTACTAAATGTACAAAAATGAATTGTTATCGATATTGAAGAAAAGATCGATTCTTTAGTTATAAGAAAAAGGCTTGGAGGAACGAGCAGCGCTGATCGGCATGTTTAAGCCAAATAAATTTAATTATTAAATTTAAACCTACAAGCGTGTTTATTACCTCAGGCCCGAACATTGGCGCCCGAGCAGGGACCCTTGGAAAAGGTTCAAAGCTGTATGGAGCTCATCACTGGAGCTCAACAAATTAATTGCTTATAGTACACCAAGACGCATTAAGCCGGCTTGTATCGAATTGTGAGTCAAACTGCTTTATTGAATTTAATATTTCTTGCAGGCATGTTTATTTCAAATTCGATGAGAGTGTTTTACATAAAAATAAAGAAAAACATCAGTCCCAAATAATAGTCCAAAGTGCATTGTGGTTAGAATTGAGTGAAGTTGAACCACGTTTAATTGGAAGTGCGGCACATACATACTTACGTGCAATTTTCGACACCAAACGCCAATTGTGCAAGTGGTGCCTACAATTTAAGGCGCGTACATTCTGGTTGGGTGCATGTGTGTGTAGCTAAATGACGGCAGACTGAATTTGCGACTTTTAGTTGACCTTGATTTGTCTTCTTTGTGCAAGTGTTTCTGAAACAGTGATTGGAACAAACCGCTATAATTGAAAGAGCGGATTGAGTAAATGTGCATTGGGCACGAAAGATAAGCGACAAAGAAGATAAATAAATAAAGAGAGCAGCAAACTAACTTCTTTGCTCTTGGAGTGAGATTGTACTCATTTATGTACAGTTGTGAGCAACTTAAATTTATTATTAGAACTGCGTGTTAATAGGAGTTGGGCATTGTGACATGGGTCCAAAAAAGAGTAAAGCAGATGAGACGTTGACTGCGCGTCATGGTTTAATAAATTCCTTTACGCGCAACAAACTATACATTTTAAAAAACAGTGCATCAATGACAGCAGCTGAGTTAGAGGCGCGATTGAGTTTAATTGAGTCGAATTATAGTCAGTTTTGCACTATTCAAGCGCGGGTCGAACAGGATTTCAACGAATTGACAGAAGATGATACTCGACAAGAAATAGAAGAACTATATTGCGAAATAAAGGCGAAAATATTGAGCGTGCTAGGGCAAGGGAGCCGCCGTCATAGTCCAAATGATACTCTTAATACTTCACAGCCCGTACGTTCGCCAAAACTTCCAGTTATGAAGTTACCGGAGTTTTCAGGCAAATTTACTGAATGGACTAGCTGGTTCAACACGTTTATTACACTCGTTGGCTCAGACCCCGATCTAGATGACTTGTGTAAGTTTATTCATTTAAAATCAGCTCTGGGAGTTGTCCCTCGTAGTACAATTGATTGTTTGGAGTTGTCTGACGTGAACTACAAGAGAGCTTTACGACTGTTGCAAGAGCGATATGAGAATAAGGCAATCATTGTGCAGTCACATATAAATGAGTTGTTTAATTTAAGGCGTCTTAAACATGCCGATGCTGAGGCGTTGCGTACACTCGTGGACAGCGTAAACTCTCAGCTTGTAGCACTCAAGTCGCTAAGCACCGAACAAGAAATTCTTGAAGCAATAGTTTTTCATTTGATTCGTAACAAACTAGATGAAGAAACAATGGACAAGTGGGATAATGAATGGGACAGTTCGAAATTGCCTTCGTGGCCTTTACTTTCACAATTTATAGTAAATCGAGGCTTAAACTTATCCAATCGTGAGGTGGGTCGTACAGTATCAAAACCAAGTAATAAGGGTGACGTTAGAAAGGCTAGTTTAGCAGCCACGGTGGACAACAGTGCGCAAAACTCATGTTATATCTGCGCTGGCTCGCATGGGTTGAAGGTTTGCTTAAAATTTAAGCAGTTAACGCCAGTTCAACGTTACCAAGAGATTAAAAGGCATGGACTGTGCTTGATATGCTTTAGCAAGCGTCATAGCACTAGGAGCTGTACGGGTCAGCAATGTAGCTTTTGCAACAAGCCGCACCACGACATGCTCCACCGTGATTCTGCAAATGAGTCAAGTGAGTTTGAGTCTAAGGCTCATATTAAGGCAGAACCAAGTTCAGTGCGTAGTGCGCTGCTATCACGGTCAGCGACGAGCTACTTAGCAACCGCTGTAGTGTTGGTCATGGGCAAGGACGGCATTTATAGAAATTGCAGATGTGTACTAGATTCAGGCAGTCAACTTAACTTTATGACTTCAAGGTTAGCATCCTCGCTTGAGCTCAATATGCATGTATCAAAAATGCGCCTTAGTGGCATAGGAAATGCAGAGTCGCAGATACATGGCGAAGTGAATGCCACTATTAAATCTAAAGTTACACGATTCTCTGTAACTGATCACTTCAGTGTGTTAACGGAAATCACTCAATACAATCCCGGAAGCTCAGGGCTGAGCTCAAACTGGCAGCCGCCCAAAGGGGTCAGACTAGCAGACCCTTATTTCGACTCAGCAAACAAAATTTATATGCTTTTAGGAGTCGCACTCTTTTTTAAATTAATAGTAGCTGGCCAAATAAAAGGTATCAATATGCCAACTCTACAGAAGTCGCTTTTAGGTTGGGTAGTTGTAGGCGAATTCGCTTCTACTTCTAACGTAGCTTTGTTAAGTACTGAAGTAGAGCAGAAAGAGCCTGACCAATTGCAAGAGCTAGTGCAGAAATTTTGGAGATGCGAAGAAGTGTTGCACGCAACCCAGAACTGCTCAGAAGAAGATAAAGAAACTGAGCTTAGATTTCTTTCCAGCATCAGTCATACGGAGTCGGGACATTTGATGGTGGCGCTACCCTTTAAAGACTCAACTAAAGAGTTGGGGAACACTTATAGAATAGCGCTAACTAGATTTCTGAACTTAGAGAAGAAGTTGAGTCGTAATCGAGATCTTAGAGAACAATACATTGAATTTATCAATGAATATAAAGACTTAGGACATCTAGAAGTAGTAGAAGCTGCAAAAATTGCAAACATAAAGTATTTCCTGCCCCATCACCCTGTGATTCGGCCGGAGAGCTCAACGACCAAATTGAGAGTCGTCTTCGATGCGTCTTGCAAATCCAGCAACGACATTTCGCTCAATGACATTATGTTGGTGGGCCCCACATTACAGCCAGAATTATTTGAGACATTGACCAAATTCAGATTCTTCAAATACCCCTTAACAGCGGATATAGCGAAAATGTACCGGCAGGTTTTGGTAATCGAACCCCATTGCGACTACCAGTGTATTCTGTGGAGACAGAGCCAAGATATGCCTATCCAAGTGTTGCGTCTCAAAACTGTCACTTATGGGACCAACTCTGCGCCATACCTTGCAGTATGTTCCCTTTTGTATCTGGCAGAAAAATACGGCGACCAGTACCCATTAGCAACAGAAGCTGTTAGGCGAAGTTTTTACATGGATGACATGTTGTGCGGGGCGGATTCTGTGATGGAGTTACAAAGATTAAAGCAAGAAGTGACAGAGCTGTTGCAACTGGGCAGATTTGAGCTGCATAAATGGCGCAGCAACTATCAGGGTAATTTTGGTCATTGTGCTGATCTAGAGCCCTTGAGGCTCAAAACAGAAGATGCCGCAAAAATGCTAGGAATTGTTTGGGATTCTTGTGAAGACAAATTTCACTTTGCCTATAAGATTACCTATGGTCCAACGATAACTAGGCGAACAGTACTTTCGGAATTGTCTCAGATATTCGATCCATTAGGTTTTTTGAGCCCCATACTAAATTTAGGCAAAATATTTGTGCAAGAGCTGTGGTTGCTCAAGCAAGGTTGGGACGAGGAACTAGCGCCCAGTTATGCCGCGCAATGGAAAAAATACAGAGAAGAACTAAGGAATATTGATCAATGCTCTCTGTCCCGGTCAGTAATTCCAATTTCTGCGGATTTAAGTACGTTAGAACTTTACGGGTTTTCAGATGCTTCGATTCGGGCTTACGGCGGAGCAATTTATGCCCGCGTGAGGAATAGCGATGGGCAAGTGACCGTGAGTCTGGTAACGGCCAAATCAAAGGTGGCGCCAGTCAAGGTGTCATCTTTGCCTCGTTTAGAATTGCAGGGAGCACTATTAATAACACAATTAATGACCAGAGTGCGATCCTGCCTGCCGTTAAAGGTCACACTGGTCAAATATTTTACTGACTCAACTATTGTTCTCAATTGGCTATCATCGCATGCTAGCAGATGGACTACGTTTGTCGCCAATCGGGTAGCTCAAATACAAGAACTCTCAAATATACAGGACTGGTATAAGGTAGAGTCGAAATCAAACCCAGCAGACATTGTATCGAGGGGATTATACCCAACTGAACTTAACAAGTCCACATTATGGTGGCAAGGGCCAGAATTTTTAGCAAGCCCAAAAATTAACTTTCCAAAGGAAGGCTGGCAATGTAATAATATTGAACTCCCAGAGCAAAGAAAAAGTAAATTTTCCCTGGTAGCCAGTGGTTGCAAGACAGAAATTGGAGTAGATTTAGTCGCGGAGAGTAAAGTTGCGAACGACTTCTTAAAGTTACAACGAGTATTCAGCTATGTTTACCGCAGGCGGAACTCTATCAAGGCGACCAAATTAGCTAAATCGTGCAGTCTGACTGCAGCAGAAATGGTAGGAGGATTAAGATATGTAGTATTCAATGTACAAAATTCAATGTTGCACGAGGAGTTTATTCAGCTTAGAGACAACAAACGCCTTAAGTCAGCCAAAATACAATGCTTAACTCCCTTTATTCACGAGGAAGATGGGATTCCTATTATAAGAGTAGGTGGTCGGTTAAAGCACTCTGGACTATCGTTTGATATGAGGCATCCCGTTTTGTTGCCAAGTAACCACATAGTAGTGAATGCACTAGTTACATACACTCATCGAAAGAATTTACATGCCGGGGCACAGTCTTTGTGTGCCTTTTTGCGGCAAAAATATTGGATCATTAATTGCAGAAATTTGGCTCGCAAGGTGGTACGCAACTGTGTAAAATGCTTTCACCTGCGTCCAACCTTGGGTAGCCAGCTAATGGGATCATTACCAGCCAATCGTGTGAAAGGAAGAACATATCCCTTCGATCGCGCTGGACTTGACTTCGCTGGACCAATCTGGATGCATTTCAACATCCGAGAAAAACGACCCGTCAAGGTATATTTATGCGTATTCGTGTGCTGTTTGACTAAGGCATGCCATCTGGAGGTCGTCTCAGACTTAAGCGCAAATGCTTTCATTGCGGCTCTCAAGCGATTCTTTGCCAGGCGAGGGCTAAGCTCGGACCTGTATTGCGACAACGCCACTAACTTTGTAGGCGCTTCTCGCGCATTGAACACTAGCTTGGACAGTCTCAACCAGAGTCGGATAGAAGACGAATGCAGCAAAAATGGCGTCCGATTCCATTTTATCCCGCCACGTTCTCCTCACTTTGGAGGGTTATGGGAGAGCGCCGTCAAGGTCGCAAAGCAGCTGTTAGTCAAGAGCACTAACAGCGTTGCGCTCAATTATGAAGACTTACTAACAGCGATCACCCAAGTGGAAGCAGTAATGAATTCAAGGCCGCTTCATCCCTTATCATCGGACCCGAATGATTTGGAAGCTCTTACACCAGGGCATTTTCTAGTGGGTAGGCCATTAAATGCGCTCGCGGAACAGACGGACGAAGATTTAGTCAAGCTGTCTCTCACGAACCACTGGAAGCGGATTTTGCTAGTTCACAATTTGTTTTGGCGCCGCTGGTCAGCAGAGTATTTAACACTCCTACAGCAGCGCACCAAGTGGCGTGAAGCTGTTAACAACTTAAAGGTTGGCACCTTAGTCATTATTGTCGAGGACAACTCGCCGCCTGGACAGTGGCTTTTAGGACGAGTAAGCGAGCTGCACCCAGGAACAGATGGCGCTGTAAGAGTAGTGACGCTCAAAACAAAAACAGGGTACCTCAAGCGCAACATCCATAGAATCTGTCCTTTGCCGCTGGACACCTAAGACAATACTTTTGGAAGCCTTAGAGAGGACCTTCCAAGGCGGGGTGTATGTTCGCGCCATTATATCAAATATTAATTGTTCGCGCCAAACTATTGAACATTATTGTTGGCGAACACTAGTGCCAATTTAGTATTTTTTATGAATCAGTGAAAAACGTACTAAATGTACAAAAATGAATTGTTATCGATATTGAAGAAAAGATCGATTCTTTAGTTATAAGAAAAAGGCTTGGAGGAACGAGCAGCGCTGATCGGCATGTTTAAGCCAAATAAATTTAATTATTAAATTTAAACCTACAAGCGTGTTTATTACCTCAGGCCCGAACATTATTATTATTATTATTGATGTGTTAACATCTATAGCCACGGGTACACGTTTCTTCCATTTGATAATACATGCAAACAATTTAGCGTGCAGCTCTGCTAAAAGGGCGTGCCGAACTGTAACGGGCTCGAACTACGAACAAATTTAGCGTGCACTCGTGGACCGACTGCAAAATTTCATATACATATTCATCTGAGTATGATTGTATTGGTGTAGCGGCAGAGAATAACTGTAAAATACAAAGTCTTGCTAACGATGTGTCCAAGTTTGTAGGGTAGTATAACTTAATATGAACTTTGTGCAATTGAATAGCAAAACTAGGGATTCTTTAATATAATTTCAATTTTACATGTTTGTTTATATTCTAGCATTGTTTATTGTTTATATTCTAGCATAAACAATATATATATTAAAATCAAATATTAGAGTTTTTATTGACAATTATTGAATATTGGTTCAAGGGGTATTTACTCTTTGTGCAGCTTGTGCGTCTCAGCTACGACAAGCCAGCACGTTGTTGTTTTGTTCAGTTTCCCTTTGCGTTCAGCGGCCCGTCGATTAAAGTGCATTTGAAACATATATGACCTATGCAAAAATACCCTTTGTACCAATATTAAATAATTTTCAATGAACACTCTAACACTTACATAATTATATGCAAGTTCTTTTATTGGATATGAATACCAAACCTTATTGCTGGAATATAAATAAACATGTAGAATAGAAATAATATTAAAGCTCTCACGTTAAGCTGTAGAATTGCACAAAGTTCATATATGTAAGTCGATCCCGCCCTTCCATAATAGAAAGCAGCGGGTATATTCCAATAAGACCCCTTTTACACGATGAACTTTTTGCTTCTGCTGCATTCGTTTGTTGGCAAAGGGGGCAGTGGTGAAACAGCTGCAAGCAATGCTTCATGACATTGGTAGCAATGATTCAATTTTCTCATTTTGCTTTGCCCTATTCCGATTACATGTAAACACAGAGTTGCACAGTGTTTGATGTGAATAATAAAATTATCGATACGAAATATCGCACATGCAACTATTGCCGCAATTAGTAAATACATTGTTCATTATTGTGGTTTAAAATTATTAATTAAAATGTTTTGGACAAGAGAGTTGATTGAACTGCTGTTAAGTCAATATGAGCAGCACGAACATTTATATAATGTTCGGAGCGATATTTATAAAGACAGGGTAAAGCGCTCCAGCAGTTTGCATTCAATTTGCGAAACGTTGAAGGTGAAAGAGCCCAAAATCCAATGCCTCAACCGCTATACCTGTCGCACTCAAAAGTTCTTTTGCTAAATCCATTTTATTTACTTGTTTCTCTCTCAATCAATAATCATTTGTTAACAAATAAAACAATCGATGGCAACGATTAATGTTTATCGACCATAAATTTAAACCAGAGTTGCATTTACACAGATCACTGCATAAAAAGCCTCATGAAATAAAAATTATACTAATAAAAGGGAAACTAAATTCAATAAACTATTCTTTTCTTTTTTATGCTAATATAAAGAAACCAAACAGGTACAAGCAGCTGTTAACACATCGCTCGTGAGTTCTAACACTCATTAGTTTTTTTTATTATTATTATTCTTATTATTATTATTATTATTATTATTATTATTATTATTATTATTATTATTATTATTATTATATTTATTATTATTATTATTATTATTATTATTATTTTTATTATTATTATTATTATTATTATTATTATTGGGTTGGAAGTCCCGATTGTATGGCAACGTGTCTGATAGCCTTAATATGGAAAAATCCAGCACAATCCATACGAATGATCTTCAAGCAGCTCATCGCCTCCCCGTGGCAGCCCCGGACACTGGTACATCAGTCACCCGACAGAGTACCTGCTAAGATGAGAAGGCGTCCCGGCTTGATGCCTGACGCAAGAAAGGCTCACCGTGGAAAAAATCCAGAACGTGACTGCACCCGAATCAGGCGGCATCCTGGTTAGCGTCTGACCCATAGTGGGCGGCTATATTCTATGTCTTTTCCCGAATCGGTAGACAAAAAAGGAGATCCGTCGCTGATGACTAAGGCAATCTAACACCTGCCCCCCCGTGGACTGCCACCTTGACGTGGTGGGGGGGGCCGCACCTAAGCACGCCAAGCCAGGCGTGTCATTGTGTCGCTAAGAGCAGTCCTAAGGAAAGAAACCCTGAAATAAAATCTAAGGGAAGGAACCCTGAAAGAAAACCAAAAATGAGTGTTGAGCAAGGAGATAAAATTACGGTGCAGGGGGTCGGATCCCCAGTACCGGCGGCCGTCAGGGGTGTTCAAGCGGGCCCCGGGGCGTCGAGATCATGCAACCGCGAAGCATCGCAGGTGGACCACTTGGCCTGCGTTGCTGATAAAGAGTCAAGTGAGCAGTATGCGCCAACTGCGGAAGCGTCAAATGCTGAGACTGGAAAGAGAGAGGGAAATCGACCCTTCCAGAGGAGCTCTACAATGCAGAGGACTCCACCACGAGCTCTGGCTCCAGAAAATAGTGTGGGAAAGGATACGGCGGTTGGAGTCACGGATTTTCCAGTAGCGGATTCCACACCCAATCCCTCAAAAAATCCAAAGCTCATCCCGGTCCATAAGCAGACAGCTATAATCGTGGGAAAGGACACACCGTCAAACACTGCGAAGACTGGAGAGCCAAATTTGTCTAAGAGAGCGCAGATTGTTAAGGTCCGAAGAGAGGAAGAAGAACTAATGGCAAGGTGCCTAGAGGTTGTTACCAAGATGAAGGCGGCAACGATTCGGCAAAAGAACATCTCTAATGATGTTAAACATGGCCTTGCCACATTGGAGGAAACTTTTTCTGCCATGAAGGCCTGCAGGACAATTTGGAACGGCCTAGAGGAAGATGGGAAAAAGAGGACACAAAATAAGGAGGAACAAATAACTTGTACGCCAACTGAGAAACGCTCAGCTTCCAGCCCTGCGGAGCAGAATGTTAGAAAACGCTCAAAGACGTTGGAAACTTATCCAGAACGTTTGGTCATCTCGAAAAGGTCTAAACGGGTACTTAAGCTGGCAGCAAAGAAGAACATGGAGGAGCTAACGCCCTTGTCAAAGAAAGATGTCCCTAGAAAGGAGCCAGCTCTTGAGAAGAAAAAGAAGGGAAGAATTAAAGCCAGGACAAGAGCGGAGGCGATCTTGATTCGTCCCGAGGGAGGTCGGTCCTATGCCGATATTCTTAAGGAGATGAAAGATAAGGTGCGCCCGGAAGACTCAGGTGTTCAAGTAAGGACCATCCGAGAGACCAGAACTGGGGGTGTACTGCTGGAAATTGGACCAGGCTCCAAGAACAGTGCTGCCTTTCGGCACTCAATCGCGGCGGCGCTAGGTGGACAGGCCGACGTTTCCTCCCTGAAACCAAGGTGTTCTATGGAGATCCGTGACATCGATTGCCTAACAGAGGTGGCCGATATAAAAGCAGCCCTTAAGCGGGATGTGCCCAGTCTTGGAGAAGTTAAGGTCGGATTCATCCCCGGGACTCTGAGGGGACAAAGGCTGGCAGTGGTTGAGATGAATCAGTGCGATGCATCTTACTTCTTGGAGCGCGGTAAGATCCGCATTGGCTGGGTAAGCTGCCGAATTAGGGAAAGAATCCCTGTGACACGCTGTTTCAGATGTCTCGGATATGGACAGTTGGCCAAGGGGTGCAAGGGGCCTGATCGAAGCTCCTTGTGCTACAAATGTGGAGCAGCTGGTCATAAAGCCCAGACGTGTGGAGCGCCGTCACGCTGCTTCCTATGTGCCGACAAGGGCCTAAACGAAGAAGGCCTTGGACACAAACCAGGATCCGGAAATTGCAGAACGTTCAAGGAAGCGCTCCAGAAGGCAAGAGAGAAAACGCAATGATTCGCGTTCTCCAGGCAAACACGAATAGGTGCCGAATAGCCAACGATTTACTTCATCAGTTGGCAAAAGAGAAGGGGGCAGACCTGCTGCTGCTGAGTGAGCAGTATCGAAATAAGGAGTCCACCTCTTGGTACTCCGATAACCTCGGCACGGCAGCTATCTGGGTGATGCTGCTATTTCACGCCTAACCAGACGATCGAAAGCTACAGAGGCCAGCTGGACGGACTGGAAGATGCAGAGATGGGGTCTTCTGGACACAAAGTGGTGGCCGGAGACTTCAACGCGAAAGCTCTGGAATGGGGTATGCCCTACCCAGACGGCCGGGGTAATGTAATGTGTACAATCGCCATGTGGAATTTAAATGGTTTGAAGTTAGAACACAAGTCTTTTTGTAGTATACGGCTAGCACTTCTGTGTCAACCGAGTGTTCTTTATTGAATCTAAATAGTTCTTAACTTATTTTACATGAAGACTCGCTGCTTCAGCAGCGCAGTCGGCGTTTATGTTTTTACTTATGTATATGCTTATATATTAGGAGGCGAGAGTTGTGCATTCATATTTGGCATGTTTATGGTCATTGACCACTTGAGAATGCTGACGCGGCATCATGTGTCGCGCTGCAGTCTCAGGCGGTCTAATTACATTTGCACTTGAATTGTGCTGGCCTTATGTTTACGTAACGACAAAGTGTCGTTGCCCCGTTTTGGGTTTAAGCGTGCACTTGAATTATATGAATTTATGCATGCACTTGAACTGCAACAAAGTGTTGTTGTTCTTATATTAATTTATACATATATTGTATGCTACATCTCCCTCCTTTTAAAAAATAACGTAATTTATGTAGTTATTTTAAGTATTAATGTTAGTTATATTTTTATTGTTTTTTTTTTCGTTATTTTTTTTTTTTTTTATATTATATTAAATAAATTTTTTTATTTTTTTTTTTATATATAAATATTCAAGTTTAAAGAAAAATGTATTTTATTTTTCTTAGCATGGCTATACTAAATACAATCATGAAATAAACATTTTTAACCTATCCTTATGTACTGTTTGTTTTTTATTTTTCATATTTGTTATTATTATGTTATTTCTATCTTTTATTTCCGTTACTTTATACGGACTAGTATACTTATAATCTAGCTTATGACCTGTTTCATTTTTTAGTAGGACCTTATCGCCTACTGTTATATTCATATTATTTACTGTTTGGTCATATAATTCTTTATTCGTATTCTTATTTTCTTCGAGCATTATTCTTGCTCTTTTATATGCTAATTCTAATGTATTTCTTGCATTCTTTAGCATAGTCATCTATATTATAGAATGGTTCTATATTTGTTATACTATTGAACTGTTGTGGTAAGTTGTTTGTTTTACCAAAGATTAACTCATATGGACAGTAATTATGTGTCATTGAGGGGGTCGTGTTGAAACTGAAAACGAAGTATTGAAGCCATACGTCCCAATCAGTTTTATCAACCGATATATATGAGCGTATGTGTTCATTGAATGTTCTATGACTACGTTCTATTGTTCCAACTGTTTGGTGGTGGTGTGCTGTTGATGTTATATTTTCAATTTTTAAATATTTGCACAGATCATTTATAATTGAATTCTTATATTCTATTCCCATGTCCGTAATGAACGTCTTCATTGGACCGAACTTCAGAATAAATGATTCAAAAATTGCTTTAGCGACAGTGTTCGCGTTTTTATTTGGAACTGGTATGGCAACTAAATATTTAGTTAGGTCACATATTAGAGTGACTGCATATTCGTTGCCATTTTCTGATTTTGGTAGTGGACCAATAGTGTCTACTATCACCCTGTCGAAAGCATTTATTGGTGTATCGGTTATAATCATAGGAGTCTTATTGTGCTTGGTTGTTTTAGCTTTTTGACATTTTTGTATGTACTCAGTAATATCTCGAGTCATACCTTTCCAAAAATAATGTCTCTTGACCTTGGCCAAGGTTTATTGAAACATGTTCAAACATATTTTCCCACGGTGCCATTTTGAGTTGGCTGATTTTGTTTATACCGGCTTGCATTTCAAGCCTTTGGAAAAATTGACTTAGGTCTAAGATCCCATTGGTATATAAATCGCTAACATCATATCTTGCAGTAATTTCTCTACCATGCTTAAATAAACATAGCATATCTTTTACATGCAAGGTCACTACCTTACGTACTTCGTCATTGTTTATGACTTCGTATACGTTGGGCTTAGAAGCGTTTTCTATAGATTGCTTAGGCAATTCTATTTCTTTATCATCCGCGCGGATTTTCTGTCTATTTTGATATCTGGTAGTGACTTTCATTATGTTTCCTGTTATGTTTTGTAGTTCTTTAATGGTTATTCTTGATAACGCATCAGCTACATAATTGTCTTTTCCCTTTAAATATTCAACTGTAAAATCATATTCTTCTAGTTCTAGCCTCATACGTGTCAGTTTAGAACTTGGATTGATCATTGAGAATAGGTATATTAAAGGTCTGTGATCTGTTTTGATTCTAAAGTGTTTTCCATAAATATATGGTCGAAAATGTAATATTGCCCAGTGAATTGCAGTTAATTCTTGCTCAATTGTACTTTTATTACTTTCTCCTTTAGTGAAAGCTTTTGACGCGTATGCAATGGGAAGTTGGAGCTCGTTATGAATTTGAGTTAAAACCGCTCCACACGCTTGCTTACTTGCGTCAGTAATTATACAAAATTCTTTGCTGAAATCAGGATATTGTAGCAAAGTTGGTTCTATTAGTTTTGTTTTTAAATATTGGAATGCATTTTGGCATTCATCTGTCCATTCAAAAGGAACATCCTTTTTACATAATCTTGTTATGTGCCGTGAATAGTCGGCGAAATTTTCTATGAAACGTCTATAGTAATTGCAAAATGCTATGAAACGTCTAGCGCTGTCCGCATTGTGCGGCGTAGGGTAATTCATAATGACGTCGTATTTCTTGTCATCTGGAAGTATTCCTTTATCTGTGCATTTATGACCGAGAAAAGTCACTTCATGCATAAAGAATGAACATTTTTCTGGATGTAACTTTAGATTGTATTTCCTACATTTCTCAAAAACATCTGTCAAGTTTTTAAGCATATGTTTCTCGGAACAACCTATAACTATTAAGTCTCCCATATAAAGGAATGCTTGTGAGGGTTCTAAACCAGAGAATGCTATAGTCATCATTCTCTGAAATGAATTAGGCGCTATTTTTAAACCGAATGGAAGTCGCGTGAAGCGATACGAGCCATTGCTCGTTGAAAATGACGTTATATTTCTTGAACTTTTTTCGAGTTCAATTTGATGAAATCCTGACATTAAGTCAAGGCATGAAAAATATGTCGCTCGCCCAAGTTGATCCAAAATATCATCAATTCTGGGGAGTGGAAATTTATCGGACAGTTATTTTTTATTAATTTGGCGATAGTCAATTACTAATCGCCATTTCTTTTGTTCTGAACCTGGAGGTGGTTTTTTAGGGACAAGTAATAATGGGCTATTATATTCAGATACAGATGGTTCTACTATCCCGTCAGTGATCAATTTTTCGACTTGTTTCTGTATTTTGTCTACCTGACTGTGTGGGCTTCTATAATTTTTTATATATACTGGTTCTTCATCTTTTCATCTCAGTTTTTGTTTGTAAAAGTTATTTGTGCTGATTGGTTCAGATTCCAATCCGAAAATATCATTATATTGGGTGCATAATTTTGAAAGCTGTGATTTGAATAGTGGAGGAAAATTTTTCTTTAGTTGAGATAATACAGATATTTCTCTATTGTCTTGGTTAGTTTTGACTACTTCGTAGTTCGAAAGTGATTCATACGCTAAGTTATTTGTACTGACTACTTGATCTTTATCTGTTGTGTTGAGTAGCCTTATAAAAGCGTTTTTGGATGTTGCTATGGTACTTGCTATGTAAATACCATGCTGAATTTCTTGATTTGGAATCAATACACTGTCTTCTTTTGAATATAGCTCGATTTTTCGAATAACTTGGGATCTTGCTGGCAGAAGTATTGAGTTGTTGCCAGAAGTGTATGTTATTGGAACATAAATTGGAAATTTTAAGCTATTAGGTCTAATTATAAGCCAATCTTCGGATGGCTTGAAGTCTAATTGACAGTTGTATTTTTTAATGAAATCGATTCCTAAAATGACATCACAAGGCATAGCGAATTGTAGATCCACGATATGAAAATCGTGCTGGATTAGGTATTTATTGGTCTGTATCTCAATAGTAGTTAACCCTTTGGACTTGGTTACTTCTTGACTTATTCCTTTTATGTCTATAATATAATTAATTTCTATGTCATGAAACACATCAGAATTTTCTTTAACTATTGAAATGTCCGCACCTGTGTCTACTAAAAAGACAAGTTCTTTTCCTGTAGCCACATGGCTGAATGATACAAATATGTTTTGGCTGAGATTAATGGTATGAACCTTTGCATTTTCTACTGTTGAGTATTTAAGGGGTTTGCGAGTTTTCCGATGTATTGGTTACTCGGACATTGCTCTGGTTATTGTAATTCTGGCCTCGATTTGAGTTGCCACGGCCTCTTGAGTTTCCTCTATATTGGCCTCGTGCATTATTGTTATTGTAATTTGCGTTGTAATTAGTGTTGCTGTTACTATTGAAGCGACCGCGAAAATTACCTCTGTAATTTCCGCGTCCGCGGTTTCCGCCGCGCTGTGGATTATTATTGTAATATAGGACAGTGTTTTGCTGTCCGGTTGCTTCTGTGCAACAATTTACAAATTTGGACACGGCTTCATTCATGGTACTGAAAGTACCAGCTTGCATGATAAGCTTAACCTTATCAATTGTGCAGTTTTTAGTCATAGCCTTGACTGCGTTCTGAGTTGAATAACTTCTGGCTAACTCTAGTGGTAAGCCGTCGGTTATGTATGCACCTTCTAGCATTTTTGTTATTTGCTCAACTTCTGATGTGTATTGGTTGGCAGTTTTATTGCGTTGCTGTATGTTCATCTGCTTTGCTGACAACACTTCTACAGTTTCGCCTTTGACATTTGTTTTTAGTTTGGATATGATTGCAGTTATTGTTGCTTCATCTCCTACTAAATTTCTGGCGACACCTTTTAGCCTTGATTTAATAATCGAAACTGCTAATTGCTCGTGGTCGCCGGTTATTAACTCTAATATTTCTAACGCATCAATAAAACTTTGCAAGTTTTCAGCTTTACCATCAAATGGTGGTATAAGTTTGGTTGCTGTATTTATGAAGTCAATGTTGGTTTGTGCCATGTTGAGATTTTTGCCTGGTTTCTTCTCTATTGTACTTGACGAAGTATCAGAATCTGTAGAAGTTTCCAGATCTGGCAACAACACTGCTGGAACAGTGAGATTGTTTAAATCCTGTTCTTCTATTTTTTTGTTAGTTTCAAGCTCCTCTGACTCTGTTTGTTCAGTGTCAGGTTGTTCTGGTTTATCACCAGTTTCAATTGTTAGAGCTGAGTTTAGTATTGTTGGTATAGAGATATCTAAATTGAATTTTTCTTTAATGGATATCAAATTCGATCGTAGTCGGATCAAAAATTTTGATACTTGTGACCAATGATCTTGATTTAATTGTTTTCTCTGATTATGTATTAGTAGACGTGCTTCATTAAAGCTGTTAACTAGTATCTCCACATGTTTTTTGATTGTACTTCTTTGAATAGGTCTGTTTTGTGCTAGTGACTTATACGATTTATCGTAGTCTATTTTTATTTCATTTATTTGTCTAATTAACTCATTCCATTCCATTATTTAATGGATATGAATTGTTCTTTAGGAATAGGGTTATTTGAATGCATGATACGTTTCTTAACTGTTTTTTAGTTTAGCCATACTTTGTAAATATATTTTATGTAAAATTTTTTTTTTTTTTTTATTACGAGTTTACATTTTTGTATTTGTTTAATTTTTTTTTTTTTTGTTTAATTGGTATCTTATAGTTATTATAATATTGTCAATTATGATTAATCATTGTTGTTTGTGCTGTCCAAATTAAATTTTGTCCAAGTCATTTGCTCGGCTCATGAATCTTTTCTTTAGGCATTTGTTATGCAGTTTATATAATTTGTAAAAACAATTTGCACACATTATAACAACTATGATTATCAGTAATATATTTGTTAATTCTAAATCTGTGTTGTTTGATTCAACTTTATTTATAACGTTAGCAGTGGAATCCACTGACTTTACGTCTACTAATCCCATTTTGGAATTCTGTTCAGAATTATGATTTGATTCAATTAGAAAATCTTCGGAAAATTTACTTATTGCATTACTATTCATAAACAGAACAGTTTTCCTGCCTGTGGCTTTTATTTAATTCAAGTTTTTTTTTTTTATAATGTTTTTCATTTTAAAATTTCAATATTTGGAATTCATAGGGAATTTAAGATTTGGATTATTATAATTGTTGTGCTACTGGGTAATTTATCCAGTGCCTGAGACGTTTAAAAAATTATTTTTTTTTTTTTTTTTTACACAGCAACCTGCCTAATTTTTCAGTTTGGCTTTATGGGCCTCACTTCTGATTGGGCAAAAGATATTCTGCTCAATTTTACATAAATTTTTTTTTTTTTTAACATTTGTATATTTAATATTAATATTAATATTATTTTGTATCCCTCGTTGTAACTGCTCTTCGTTTGTGTGTCCCTCGTTGTGAAGTTCCTTGTTTTTGTGATTCCCTCGTGGCTGTAGAGGACTAGCAGACCGCTGTCCTCCGCAGTGATTTCACGTTCAGTGGCCGGTGCTGGCTGCACAGGCATTTGCTGCTCTTGTAACTCATATGGTTTATATCCCACGTTGCCGCAGAGGACTAGCAGACCGCTGTCCTCCGCAGTGATTTCTCGTTCGGTGGCCGGTGCAGGCTACACAGGCATCTAATATAATTGTATTTGGAAATTTTTATTTATATCCCACGTTGAAAAGTTTTGAAGATACTGCGCATTATACAATATTTTCAGGCGTTGTTGTTGTTGTTTTTAAATAATTGAGTATTTGCGTTACGCAAATCAATTTATTATTATTTATTATAATTGACGATGCGAGCTGTTTGTTTGAATGTGCGGTTTTGTTTATTGTAATTAATTAATTATTTTGTGCAGTTTTTCGTTAGATTTGCTATTTGATGTCATTTGTTTTGTAGAGCCGTTTTATCTGCTTTTAGTTGTAGTTTAGCTGTCGTCCGTTCTCCCGACGAATATCACACAAAGCTGAGTGTTGACACATGTCACGGTCGCCATAAAATGTGTACAATCGCCATGTGGAATTTAAATGGTTTGAAGTTAGAACACAAGTCTTTTTGTAGTATACGGCTAGCACTTCTGTGTCAACCGAGTGTTCTTTATTGAATCTAAATAGTTCTTAACTTATTTTACATGAAAACTCGCTGCTTCAGCAGCGCAGTCGGCGTTTATGTATTTACTTATGTATGTGCTTATATATTAGGAAGCGAGAGTTGTGCATTCATATTTGGCATGTTTATGGTCATTGACCACTTGAGAATGCTGACGCGGCATCATGTGTCGCGCTGCAGTCTCAGGCGGTCTAATTACATATGCACTTGAATTGTGCTGGCCTTATGTTTACGTAACGACAAAGTGTAGTTGCCCCGTTTTGGGTTTAAGCGTGCACTTGAATTATATGAATTTATGCATGCACTTGAACTGCAACAAAGTGTTGTTGTTCTTATATTAATTTATACATATATTGTATGCTACAGTAAGCTCATGCTTGAGATGGCCGCGAGAGTGGGGCTTATTGTTCTGAACATAGGAGATGTTACGACCTTTCGGTGACCGGGATATGGGGAAACAATCCCTGATGTTTCATTCTGCTCAGAGGGCCTCGGTTCTCTCGTTCAGGGGTGGAAGGTCATTGAGGACTACACCGGTAGTGACCACCAATACATAATATTTGATATGGTAAGCAACGGTGGCTCACAGCACAGAGAGACACGAAGGCAATTCACCAGATGGAATCTCACGAGGATGATGACTGAGTCCTTCCAGAGCAATATCGAGGGGGGCGCTGCACTGATGGAAGAGATTTATCAGAATGGGGGCGTAACAGCGGAGACTCTGACGGCTTCGACAATGAGTGTCATCAGGACGGCTTGTGAGGCTTCTATGCCCCGCAGTAGGCCCCGACACGGAAAAAACCGGTTTACTGGTGGACACCGGAGATAGCGGACCTGCGCAGGAGATGCCACAGGCTTCGTCGTGCCGCGCAACGTGCGAGGAGCCGTGTCGAAGCGAATGAAAAGTCGGCTGAGCACAAGGCTGCGAAAAAGGAGCTGCGTCGAGCCATCAATCAGAGCAAGGCCCGTTGTTGGAGGGAGTTGGTGGAAGATGTAGACAGGGATCCCTGGGGACTGGGCTACAAACTCGTAACCCAAAAGCTGGGGGCTCTGAAACCTGTTGAGCCTAAAGAAGCCGTGCTGATGAAGAGCATAGTTGATGCTCTGTTCCCCCAGCACCCGATAAGGCCGCAGAGGTATTGGAGCCAAATGGAAGAAATCCCTCTGTTTACACTGGAAGAACTGGAACAGGCGGTTCTCACAATGAAGGACAAAAAGGCACCAGGCCCGGATGGGATACCGAGTGAGGTTCTGAAGCTAGTCTATCACCAGAATCCAGGTCTACTGCTGCAAATGTACAAAGTATGTTTGGTAAAGGGCGTATTCTTTACAGGCTGGAAAACAGCAAGGCTGGCACTAATCAGCAAAGGAAAAGGCAATCCGGACTCTCCATCGTCCTACCGCCCGTTGTGTATGCTAGACACAGCGGGAAAAGTGATGGAAAAGCTGATCAAGGCTAGGCTAACGACAGCAATTTCTAACGCCGGTGGACTCTCGCCGAGACAGTACGGGTTTATGGCTGGTAGGTCTACGAGGGATGCGGTTCTTGAGGTAGTTGCAGCGGTCAAAAGAGCCGAGGACCATAACCACTTCTCCAGACGAGTGGTTCTCCTAGTGACCCTTGACGTAAGGAACGCGTTTAACTCGGCTAGGTGGGCAGTTATGATGGAAGCTCTGCAACAAAGCTTCAATGTGCCGGCGTACTTGCTCCGAATGATCGATTCCTACCTTTCGGATCGCGGACTCCTCTACGAGACCAGCGAGGGACTTAAGAGAAGTGTAGTCACATCGGGATTGGCTCAGGGATCTATCCTAGGATCGGATCTCTGGAACGCCACTTACGACGGACTACTGAGACAGGAAATGCCAGAGAATTCCGACGATCGTCTCAGTGAGAGTCGGAGATGATACGATCATGTCGAAACCGGCAGTCAAATATCTTGGCATGCTAATAGACACCAAACTGAGTTTCTTCCACCAGATCAGGCAAGCAGCTGACAAGGCTGCGGGGGGCGTGGCCGCGCTCAGTAGGCTAATGGCCAATGTTGGAGGCCCATCTTCCAGCAAACGCCGCCTACTGATGAGTGCAGTTCAGTCGGTCTTACTGTATGGAGCAGAGATTTGGGCCAACTCTCTGGAAAAAGTGATGTACCGGATGAGGCTCGCGCAGGTACAACGAAGGGGGGCCTTGAGAGTGGCCTCGGCCTACCGCACGGTATCTGAGCCAGCGGTATTGGTGATCGCCGGAGTGACTCCAATACACCTCCTTGCAAAGGCGCGGCGTGCGATTTTCTTGAGGAAAACTGAGCGCGACGGGGAAATATCGCCCTACGAAAAAGCCCGCACACTTCGCGAATGGCAAAGACTTTGGCAAAGGGAAAGTCGGGGAAGATGGACGGCACGTCTCATCACAGACGTTGAGCCGTGGATCAGAAGAAAGCATGGTGAGGTAGACTACTACCTAACACAGCTTCTCTCGGGACACGGCTACTTTCGCCATTACCTTTACCGAATGGGGAAGTCAGTAACAGATGAATGTTTGTACTGTCCCGGATGCAGAGATAACGCTGAACATGCATTCTTTGTGTGTCAAAAAATGGGAAAGGCAGCGCTCGATGCTGGCGCAGCAAACAGAGAGGGATATAACACCGGATACCATACTAGCAGTGATGCTCCAGAGTGAGGTCAACTGGGGCCGAGTGGCACAATATGTTCAACGGATGCTAAAGATCAAGAAAGCCGATATGGATCGGGCTCAGGAGGAAATTGAGCTTGCAGTGCGCTTGAACCCGTAGCTGCATGCTTGAGCGATCAGTCGTGTAAAAATGAAAATGAGATGTAGATGGCGTTAAGGGCCACGTGAAGGATCTAGCCTGAAGTAATGTGTTAAACGGTTCCAGGCTAGTGTCCGAGGTGAATCGACATAGTCGACTGCAGGGGAGGGGTTTTAGTGGGTGCAAGCCCAACATACCTCTCTGCAACGGCAGATTGAGAGATGCGCACAGGCATTTCCCGAAAAAAAAAAAAAAAAAATTATTATTATTATTATTATTATTATTTTTATTATTATTATTATTATTATTATTATTATTATTCTTATTATTATTATTATTATTATTATTATTATTATTATTATTATTATTCTTATTATTATTATTATTATTATTATTATTATTATTATTATTATTATTATTACTATTATTATTATTATTATTATTATTATTATTATTATTATTATTATGGAATTCCCCATGGAGTTGGGAGCTCTGTCGGTATGGCAAAGCGTCTGATTGGTTTTAACTTGATTAAGCCCAGCGTGATCCATATCAGGCAGTCTCCAAGCATCTCACCGCCTCCTCGTGGCGACTCCGGAAACAGCTTCTTTTGTTAACAGACAAAAAAGCTGGCTAAGGTGAGAAGGCGCTTTGAAGCACAGCCTTATCTGAAGAGAAGGCTTACTGAGAAGGAAACCCAGAAAGCGTCTGCTCCCGCATCGGGCGGCAATTTGGTTAGCGTCTGCTTCATATTAGACGTCTATTAATAAAGTTTTTCTTCGAATCGGTAGACTGGAAAGAAGATTCGACAGCCGGTAGAAACAACATTCTGGCACCTGAGTACCCAGGCTGAAACCCTGGCGAAATGGCTGCTGGGCTAATGTTAGGGCTGCCTCCGTCCTATTAAAACATAGCTAGTCTTTAAGTACGTTCAAAACATGACATTGTTTATTCCAATGTTACAGGTGCAGTTGAGAGAACTCCTGCTTTGTGTCCGCCCTGGCTCTGAACACAAGTACTCATAAGGTCTTGTGTCAACCCTTGCATGGACCTCACTGCAAGCAAAGGGACCCATGGGGGCAACAAAGGATAACTGTATATATTTTCATGTGGAGATAGCGGCTTGAAGTTTGGACCCATATAACATGAACAACGAAAATACAAATACAAACAAACAACAGCAGAGAGCACGAACGCCGTGTTCAGTCGAAGCGAAAAAACCACAAGGTCACCCGCATTACAGGAACGGTCTCCAATCCGAAATGGCATGCAACCGACATTGTCGAACCCACAGCCAGAATTTGAAGCGGAGAGTGTTTCAACACCCGCTGCTTTAGCAGCCACTCCAGTAGCCCAAGCACAGACAAAAAGCAGGTTGATGACTCCAACACAGATTCTGATCGCAAAGATGCGGGCGGATGAAGAAGCAGCTGTGGCTGAGTGCAGACGAGTTCTGCGAAAAATCAAGGCAGCGATGATGAAACAGCGTAATATAAGCATGGATGTCAAGTATGGCGTATCTGAAATTGGTAAACTTCTTACTGTTCTCGAGACCTGTAGGTCAGGCTGGCTCAAAGATGAGACAGCGAGGGAATCAGCCAGAACAATTACCCTTGTGGACATAGAGATGGAGACGCCTACAACAAGCAAGACAGCTGGTGATATGCTCCCTACAAGCAAGCGTGCAGCTACTAGCCCTGCTGATGTGGCAATGCTCCACAAAAAGGGGCGCGATGACGAACTTGAGAGTTGGCAAGCAGTTGCTAGCAAAAAGAACAAGAAGTCACATAAGCAGTAGACCAAAGCACAATCTTTCAAGGAACCAAATGTTCAGGTGAGCGCGGGAAATAAGGGAGCGGACCAGCATACGAGAAACCGCACATCCAAGCGGAAAACAGATGCTGTAATAATTAAGCCAGCAGAAGGATACAGCTATGCAGAGGTCCTAAAAAGCCTGCGAGCTAACGCAAAGTTTGCTGACGACATCAAAATAAAAGGTGTTCACAAAGCCAAAACTGGCGCCCTCCTCCTTGAGTTGGAAAAAGGCGAGAAGCTAGAAATTCAATTTTGTGAGCAGATCAAGGCAACTCTCAAAGAAACTGCTGTTGTTGCCAGCGCTAGGCCTATGGCCACAATAGTCATAAGGGACCTTGATGCATTGACAGAACAAGAAGATGTTCTTAATGCTGTCAAAAAATTGTTGCCCGATGGATCGAGCGATATCAAGGTGACTGTATCTGCCCCAAACAACCGGGAACAGACGCAGGCCTTCGTCACGCTTTCAAAAGACAATGCCGGAAAGCTCCTTATTGTGGGAAAAATTAAGATTGGCTGGCTAAAAGTCAAAATGAAAAGACTGGACATCATAAAGAAGTGTTTCAGATGTCTGGGTATTGGACACATGCAGTATGACTGCAAGGGACCAAACAGGAAAGGCCAAGGCTTGTGCTTCCGGTGCGGCGAAGCCGGCCACAAAATAGCACAATGCCAAACGACTCCCAAATGCTGGGCATGCATCGATGCAAAGCTGTCTCCCGTGGATCATTTACCGGGTTCCAGCAGATGCAGAGCGCGTAAACAGCAGAACGCGTTGAAAAAAAAATGAGAGTCCTCCAGGCAAATATGCACCGGAGCAGAGCTGCAGACATTCTCCTGAACCAGCTACTGCTTGAGAGGGGAATAGACGCAGTGATCATCAGTGAGCAGTACGCGAAGGCCAGAATCGGTAACTGGCTACAGGATGATACTGGGACTGCAGCTATCTGGATCTTATCAAACAGAAACTGTCCAAAAATCAGCAGTGGAACAGGAAATGGTTTCGTGTGGGTTAAGTGCAGCAAATACTCGCTTATGAGCTGCTACTTAACACCAAGCGACACCATTGCGGTATTCGAGACCAAACTCGACAGCATCGAAGACAGCGCACGTGAAATCGGAGGGCCTCTGCTCTTGGCAGGTGACTTTAACGCCAGGGCAGTAGAATGGGGATCGAGTAGCACGGACTCCCGAGGTCGTCGGATTCTTGACATGGCGTCTAGACTCGGCCTTGTAGTTGCAAACTCAGGCACAAGTACAACTTTCCGAAGACCAGGATGCATGGCTACTACACCGGACATCACCCTCGTCTCTGAGGGGCTGGCTAGAGCACTCAGAAACTGGAAAGTTATCGAAAACTATACTGGTAGTGACCACCAGTATATTGAGTACGACATCGAGCTGAACGGTCGCCTGGAGCGAACTGACGTCCAGAGAGGAACGCAAAAGTGGAAGAGCGATAGCCTGAACATTCCAGCGCTGCTGTCCGCACTCGACAGCAACACGGTTCTACAGGCCCCAGCTAATGACCCAAAAACGATCATGCAGCAGACCATGGAGAGCATTACCCGGGCCTGTGATGTTGCTATGCCTAGGATCCAACCAGCATCCCGAAAAAAGGCAGCATACTGGTGGAATGAAGAAATCGCGGAGTTGAGACGCGCTTATCTCCGATGCAGGTGAAAGCTTACCAGAGTCCGAAGACGGGGACCAGCGGAAGCAGAAGCAAACGCTTACGCTTGGCAAGACGTGTTTTGAATGCAGCTATAAGCAAAAGCAAAGCAACAAAGTGGGAGGAGCTCAGAAGTGACATAAACAGCAACCCTTGGGGCACGGGCTATAAGGTAGTCATAAAGGAGCTGGGTGCAAACCTATCCCCTTCGCTCCTTGACAGCAGAAAGATGGCGGAGATAGTTGATACACTGTTCCCGACACACCAACCGCTGGAACTACTACCGATGGAGCTGTTAGATGATCTGCCGCCCTTGTTTACGGTGTAAGAGTCACTCCACATTAGGTGCGATCCAGGACGTGATCGACACCGTCACGAATGCGCAGATGGGTAACCATTACTCGCGGAAAATAGTGCTGCTGACGAAACTGGATGTTCGCAACGCGTTCAACAGCATTAAATGGGCTGACATCATCAACACGCTCGAGACCAGGTACCGAGTTCCACGGTACCTAATGAAAATGACTAGGAGCTATTTAAGCGACCGTGTTCTTCAATATGACACAAGCGATGGCAGGAGGCAGCACACGATCACGTCTGGCGCTGCACAGGGCTCACAGTCCTCGGTCCTGATCTGTGGAATTACACCTACGACAGCATCTTAGAGATGAAAATGCCAGACAACACTCACTTAGTGGCATTTGCTGACGACGCTGCTGCTGTGATTGTTGCGCGCGACACCACTGAAGCCCAACGTAAGCTAAATGTTGTAATGATTCAGGTACAAGCATGGCTCCGTGATTACGGCCTTAAACTGGATGCAGAAAAAACGGAGCTACTTCTCCTCACGAAAAGCCATATACAGCTGGAAACTCCTCTGCAGGTTTGCGGCCACGCAAAAAGCACGCAGAGAACGGCAAAGTACTTGGGACTACAGCTTGACTGCAGACTCAAATACTGGGCGCAGATCCAACACGCAGAAAGCCAGTAAAGCCACAGCATCCCTTGGCAGACTAATGGGAAACATCGGAGGCCCCACGCAGAGCAAGCGAAGATTGCTCTTGACAATCACTAACACCATCCTACTATATGGGTGTGAGGTGTGGGCTGAAGCCCTGGAACTAAATTGCCGACGCAAGAAAAGACCTAGAGAGGAGGGGTTTTAGTGGGTGCAAGCCCCACATACCTCTCTGCGACGGCAGATTGAGAAATGCGCACAGGCATTTCTACTCCTCGATTGAAAAAAAAAAAAAATTATTATTATTATTATTGTTGTTATTATCATTATTATTATTATTTGTATTTTTTGTAAATAAATTATTTTTACATTCTTACTCTATAGTGTGCTTTTAACTTATAACTTAATTGAGATGTGTTTCAAATGGTCTTTCATTCAGTTGGTAATTGGTTCCAAAGGCGAACAGCCCAGATGTAAAACTGCCTTTCAGAACAGGCAAGTTTTGTTCTTACACAAACTATATTACTGGTTCTTTGGGACCTGCTAAATCTAAGATTGCCAAAAAGATACTCAGGCTGCTTGGTACATATAACTTTATGGAGAAGAATTAAAATCTTATGGTTAATGAGATCAGTTAAATTTCAGTCAAATAATGTAGAATGCCGTTATCTTATGTTATTTATTCAGTCTGCCGTATCTACTGACGCACCAACCGTTTGTCTTAAATGCCAAATACCAACTAATCTCACTTGTCTTGCTTAATGTTAAAGTAATGTTACAGCAGCATGCAGTGTTGCATTTAACAGATTAAGGGTATTCCGCCTACTACAGCTCGGCCAATCCTGACCACTGGATCTCCTGATCCTTAAAAATTACAATATTTCTTTACTCTTATTTCTAGTTTCCAATTAATGAATTAACTTAAATCAGTATGTTTATAAGTAAGATTTGTTATATATTACACTTACATATTATCTCTATTAACAAATTTCATTACCTTTTTCTTTTAACCCAATGCCTTATGTTTTGGACACTCCACACACCCTGATACGGATTGCGACCTATTTGAAAACCTTCCACATCCTTTATTAAAAATCTATCATTTCTTAAAACTTTATCTATAACGTACGGCCCCTTATTTCTCGGTATTAACTTTTTGGATATTCCAACCGTACTATTGTAGTAGGCGGAATACCCTTAATCTGTTAAATGCAACACTGCATGCTGCTGTAACATTACTTTAACATTAAGCAAGACATGTGAGATTAGTTGGTATTTGGCATTTAAGACAAACGGTTGGTGCGTCAGTAGATACGCCAGACTGAATAAATAACATAAGATAACGGCATTCTACAAATCAGAAGTGGGATAAAACTTTTTGCCATGGCGGATATTAACATAAACGACTTCAAAGTAACACAATTAAAAAAGTGGCTGTCGTTGCTAAAAGTACCAACGAAAGGCACCAAAGCGGAATTGGTTGCGCGATTGAACAAAATTCCGCCTGATCGACGTGGATGTGCACCGGAGCTAGACACTGACGAGGAGCCCGAATACGCTGCAGACATTCAAGGCACTCTGTCCGTCATAGAAAATATAACTATGGATGGCAGCGGTAGCGGTAGCGAGTTCGAGACTGAGATCGGTGGCGCCGGCTGCAGCAACATTGGACAGAGCAGCGCCGGCATCGCGAAATGCAGTATACCAACTCAACAGGATAGAGAGAGCGAACTTTTGCAAATAATTCAGCAACTACAAGCTGACAAAAAAGCGAACGAAAAAATCATTGGCGAGTGGCGGCAAATGCAGCAAAATCGCGGGACCGGCATCGAGGTAAGCGGCATAAACTGTAGCGTCAGTGGCAACGCCGTTGCATTAGAAAATGGCAACGCTAATAGCGAAGATGTCAGCGGAGGAATGAGTGCAGATCTTATACCGGTAGAGGGCGCTGGCAACATAGCAGTAGATGGCGTTTATAGTGTTACCAGTCGAGCAACTAATGGCAACGCGGTAGTCACAGCTGATATCGATCATTTTTGCGCAAATGCAGTCGTGGAACAGCCGAGAATTCAAGAATGCAAATTTTCAGCCAAATTGTTGGCGTTAGCAAAAGAACTACAGTAGACTTCAACGGGGGCACAGGCGTCCAAAATTGGATTATTCAAGTAAAAAATATTGGGCAGATATATAATCTGGACGAAGTGAGCCTGCGCATGCTTCTGATCGCTAAATTAAAGGGAGATGCACAGCGCTGGGTACAGTCGAATCCGACGCGCATGTTGGAAACATTTAATAGCTTGTGTGAGCAGCTTGTCATGGCTTATGGAAGCAAAGCTACAAAATCGGACATGAGGCGAAAATTTCAGGAGCAGACTTGGCGTTTAGATGAAACATTCATCGCATATTATGAGGAGAAAATATTGTTAGCGCAAGATATCAAAGTTGACGTTGAAGAATTGCTGGAACAATTAATTGAAGGGATACCGGAGAAAAATATGCGTGACCAAGCACGTATTCAGTGTTTCTTCAGTCCAGAAAAACTTTTAAAGGCGTTTGCAAATATAAGTCTGCAGGAGAAAGAGCCGGGAAAGGAGGACACGAATTTGGTGGTGAAGCGACGAGTTGTCAATGATATGGTGCGATGCTACAACTGCAACGCAAGAGGCCATATGGCACAGCAGTGCAGAAAGCCAAAGCGAGATGCTGGATCGTGTTATAAATGTGGAAAAATGGGGCATTATATTGCACAATGCTTACAACACAGCGGAGATATGCCAAATAAGTTTGTAAGGTGTTTTAAAATATTTTTTAATGTATATCCTAAATTATTTTTAGTTACAGAATGCCTCATAGACTCTGGTAGCGCGGTTTCATTGATAAAAAATTCATGTGTTCCTGAAAATATTATTAAATACCCAGTTTTAAAATCCTATTACGGCATAAATAAAAGCCGACTTGAAGTGTATGGACAAATTTTTTGTTTTGTTTTGAAAAATTCAATAAAAGTTAATTTTGAGTTAATCGTAGTTGCGGAAGAGTCTATGAGTCATGATGTCTTATTTGGGAGAGACTTTATGAATGCATGTGGTTTGGACATTAATACATCTGTTCTTGATTCGGTTGTGACAAAAAATACTAAATGTAAAAGTATCGAAAAAGTGTTAAGGAAAAACAATAATAAGAAGGACGATGGTGTTATGGATAAAAGGTTGGACAGAGAGTTAGTTAGTGATCATGTGTTAAGTGAGGACGATGGTGTTATGGGTAAAAGGTTAGACAGAGAGTTAGTTAGTGATCATGTGTTATGTGAGGACGCTGGTGTTATGAATAGATGTTTAGAAAACAATTTAGTTATGTGTAGCGCGGTAAAAGAGGATGCCGCTGACTTAGAAGAAAGGTTTGATAAAGAAATGTTATGTATAAATATGGTAGATGAAGGATTCGAATATAGTTGTGGGAAAAATGTAGACTATCAAACAAGAATGAGGTTTGATAAAATGTTTGAAAGGATGTATTTAAAAGCAGGAAGACCTAATGAACCATTGATAAAATGCGAAATGAAGTTAAGTTTGGAAAACTCAAAAGCGTTTAGTTGTTCACCTAGAAGACTCTCTTATACCGAGAAAGAAAAATTACAGAAATTATTAGACGAGTATATAGAAGGAGGAATTATACGGCCCAGTGATTCAGAATATGCGTCGCCTATCGTTTTAGTAAACAAGAAAACTGGGGATTTGCGATTATGTATTGATTACAGAAAATTGAATAAAATATTAGTTAGGGATAACTATCCTTTGCCGTTGATAGATGATTTGTTAGACAAGTTGGTGAATAAAACTGTGTTTTCGAAACTTGATCTTAAGAATGGATATTTTCACGTAAGAGTAAATGAGGAATCTATTAAGTACACATCATTCGTCACGCCTTTGGGGCAATTTGAGTTTATGAGAATGCCAATGGGGTTAAAAAATTCACCAGCAGTCTTTCAAAGGTTTGTTAATAGGATATTTTCAGATTTGATAAGGGAAGATAAGGTTATAGTTTACATGGATGACATAATGGTAGCAAGTAAAAATATGGAGGAACATTTAAATACATTGAAGGAAGTGTTTGTTAGACTAGTTCAAAATAAGTTGGAGTTACGTTTAGATAAGTGTGAGTTTATGCAAGACAGTGTTAAATATTTAGGATTTCTTATTACAAATGAAAGTATTATAGCAGATAATAAAGGTTTAGAAGCAGTAAAAAACTTTCCAATACCGGACAAAACACAAACAGTGCAAAGATTTATAGGCTTGTGTTCATATTTTAGAAGGTTTATAAAAGATTTTTCGATCTTAGCTAAACCGATATATGATTTGTTGAAGAAAGATAAACAATTTGTATTTGGAGAAGATGAGTTAGAGTGTTTTAATATATTGAAGGAAAAACTTATGCTGGCACCAGTTATAGCGATTTATGATCACAGGGACGAAGTTGAATTGCATTGCGATGCTAGTGCAATTGGTTTCGGTGCAGTACTGATGCAGAAGAAAAAGGATGGCAAGCTGCATCCCATATTTTATTTTTCAAAAAGGACGACTGAGTCGGAGTCAAAATATCACAGTTTTGAGCTGGAAGCATTACCGATAGTATATGCCTTACGCAGATTTAGGATTTATTTACAAGGAAGAAAGTTTAAGATTATGACTGATTGCAATTCTTTAGCGCTAACGCTTAACAAGATCGATTTAAACCCCAGAATAGCTCGATGGGCATTGGAATTGCAAGAATTTGAGTATGAGTTAATTCATAGATCTGGTGATAGAATGAAACACGTAGATGCTTTAAGCCGGAGCACCAACGTAATGATAATTGAGACAAACAGTTTTGAGGATAATTTAGTCATTTGTCAGTCAAAAGATTCAAAAATAAAGAATGTTAAGAACATGTTGGAAGAAAGAGAGCACAAGATGTTTGAAATGAGGAATGGAATTGTGTATAGAAAAACAAGGGAGAACAGGCTACTATTTTATGTACCGGAGGACATGGAAGGACAGGTGATGTACAAATATCACAACGAGTTATTGGTTTGCTAATATGAAGGAGAAATGTAATAGTCACATTGAAAATTGTTTAAAATGTGTAGCTTTTTCACCAAAGTCAGGGAAAAAAGAAGGATTTTTGAATAGTATACCTAAAGGTGATAGGCCATTCGATTTAATACACATTGATCACTATGGACCAGTAGCGGCAGGTAGAGCAAATAAGCATATTTTGGTGATAGTGGATGGGTTTACGAAGTTTGTGAGGTTGTATACAACAAAGACTACATCGACAAAGGAAGTTGTAAAAGCATTGGAAGATTACTTTAGGGCTTACAGCAGGCCAAAATGTATAGTATCGGATAGAGGTAGTTGTTATACGGCAAATGAGTTTGTGTTATTTTTAAACGAATTAAATATTAACCACATAAAAATAGCGACAGGAACGCCGCAAGCAAACGGACAGGTCGAGAGGATAAATAGGACGTTAGGACTGATGATTGCGAAATTAACGGAGGTAGAGAAAGGTCTTCATTGGGATTCTACGATACAGCAAGTTGAATATGCAATAAACAACACAATCCATCGGAGCATAAGGCAGAGCCCGAGTATAATGTTGTTTGGAGTACAGCAAAAGGGTGAAATTGTGGATGAATTGAGGGAAAGATTAGAAGAGGAGGATAACCCAAGTAAAAGTATAAATTTAGAAGAGGTTAGAAAGGAAGCGGAGGAGAATCAGAAAAGAGCCCAGTATGATAATCAGAAATATTATGATAAGAGTAAGAAGAAACCAAGCGAATATAAAGTAGGTGATTTTATCATGGTTAAGAATTTTGATAGTACGGTTGGAATATCCAAAAAGTTAATACCGAGAAATAAGGGGCCGTACGTTATAGATAAAGTTTTAAGAAATGATAGATTTTTAATAAAGGATGTGGAAGGTTTTCAAATAGGTCGCAATCCGTATCAGGGTGTGTGGAGTGTCCAAAACATAAGGCATTGGGTTAAAAGAAAAAGGTAATGAAATTTGTTAATAGAGATAATATGTAAGTGTAATATATAATAAATCTTACTTATAAACATACTGATTTAAGTTAATTCATTAATTGGAAACTAGAAATAAGAGTAAAGAAATATTGTAATTTTTAAGGATCAGGAGATCCAGTGGTCAGGATTGGCCGAGCTGTAGTAGGCGGAATACCCTTAATCTGTTAAATGCAACACTGCATGCTGCTGTAACATTACTTTAACATTAAGCAAGACAAGTGAGATTAGTTGGTATTTGGCATTTGAGACAAACGGTTGGTGCGTCAGTAGATACGCCAGACTGAATAAATAACATAAGATACCGGCATTCTACACTATCAAAATTCTTAACCATGATAAAATCACCTACTTTATATTCGCTTGGTTTCTTCTTACTCTTATCATAATATTTCTGATTATCATACTGGGCTCTTTTCTGATTCTCCTCCGCTTCCTTTCTAACCTCTTCTAAATTTATACTTTTACTTGGGTTATCCTCCTCTTCTAATCTTTCCCTCAATTCATCCACAATTTCACCCTTTTGCTGTACTCCAAACAACATTATACTCGGGCTCTGCCTTATGCTCCGATGGATTGTGTTGTTTATTGCATATTCAACTTGCTGTATCGCAGAATCCCAATGAAGACCTTTCTCTACCTCCGTTAATTTCGCAATCATCAGTCCTAACGTCCTATTTATCCTCTCGACCTGTCCGTTTGCTTGCGGCGTTCCTGTCGCTATTTTTATGTGGTTAATATTTAATTCGTTTAAAAATAACACAAACTCATTTGCCGTATAACAACTACCTCTATCCGATACTATACATTTTGGCCTGCTGTAAGCCCTAAAGTAATCTTCCAATGCTTTTACAACTTCCTATGTCGATGTAGTCTTTGTTGTATACAACCTCACAAACTTCGTAAGCCCATCCACTATCACCAAAATATGCTTATTTGCTCTACCTGCCGCTACTGGTCCATAGTGATCAATGTGTATTAAATCGAATGGCCTATCACCTTTAGGTATACTGTTCAAAAATCCTTCTTTTTTTCCTGACTTTGGTGAAAAAGCTACACACTTTAAACAATTTTCAATGTGACTATTACATTTCTCCTTCATATTAGCAAACCAATAACTCTTTGCAATACTATCAACCATTTTATCTCTCCCTATATGCCCCAACTCGTTGTGATATTTGTACATCACCTGTCCTTCCATGTCCTCCGGTACATAAAATAGTAGCCTGTTCTCCCTTGTTTTTCTATACACAATTCCATTCCTCATTTCAAACAACTTGTGCTCTCTTTCTTCCAACATGTTCTTAACATTCTTTATTTTTGAATCTTTTGACTGACAAATGACTAAATTATCCTCAAAACTGTTTGTCTCAATTATCATTACGTTGGTGCTCCGGCTTAAAGCATCTACGTGTTTCATTCTATCACCAGATCTATGAATTAACTCATACTCAAATTCTTGCAATTCCAATGCCCATCGAGCTATTCTGGGGTTTAAATCGATCTTGTTAAGCGTTAGCGCTAAAGAATTGCAATCAGTCATAATCTTAAACTTTCTTCCTTGTAAATAAATCCTAAATCTGCGTAAGGCATATACTATCGGTAATGCTTCCAGCTCAAAACTGTGATATTTTGACTCCGACTCAGTCGTCCTTTTTGAAAAATAAAATATGGGATGCAGCTTGCCATCCTTTTTCTTCTGCATCAGTACTGCACCGAAACCAATTGCACTAGCATCGCAATGCAATTCAACTTCGTCCCTGTGATCATAAATCGCTATAACTGGTGCCAGCATAAGTTTTTCCTTCAATATATTAAAACACTCTAACTCTTCTTCTCCAAATACAAATTGTTTATCTTTCTTCAACAAATCATATAACGGTTTAGCTAAGATCGAAAAATCTTTTATAAACCTTCTAAAATATGAACACAAGCCTATATATCTTTGCACTGTTTGTGTTTTGTCCAGTATTGGAAAGTTTTTTACTGCTTCTAAACCTTTATTATCTGCTATAATACCTTCATTTGTAATAAGAAATCCTAAATATTTAACACTGTCTTGCATAAACTCACACTTATCTAAACGTAACTCCAACTTATTTTGAACTAGTCTAACAAACACTTCCTTCAATGTATTTAAATGTTCCTCCTTATTTTTACTTGCTACCATTATGTCATCCATGTAAACTATAACCTTATCTTCCCTTATCAAATCTGAAAATATCCTATTAACAAACCTTTGAAAGACTGCTGGTGAATTTTTTAACCCCATTGGCATTCTCATAAACTCAAATTGCCCCAAAGGCGTGACGAATGATGTGTACTTAATAGATTCCTCATTTACTCTCACGTGAAAATATCCATTCTTAAGATCAAGTTTCGAAAACACAGTTTTATTCACCAACTTGTCTAACAAATCATCTATCAACGGCAAAGGATAGTTATCCCTAACTAATATTTTATTCAATTTCCTGTAATCAATACATAATCGCAAATCCCCAGTTTTCTTCTTTACTAAAACGATAGGCGACGCATATTCTGAATCACTGGGCCGTATAATTCCTCCTTCTATATACTCGTCTAATAATTTCTGTAATTTTTCTTTCTCGGTATAAGAGAGTCTTCTAGGTGAACAACTAAACGCTTTTGAGTTTTCCAAACTTAACTTCATTTCGCATTTTATCAATGGTTCATTAGGTCTTCCTGCTTTTAAATACATCCTTTCAAACATTTTATCAAACCTCATTCTTGTTCGATAGTCTACATTTTTCCCACAACTATATTCGAATCCTTCATCTATCATATTTATACATAACATTTCTTTATCAAACCTTTCTTCTAAGTCAGCGGCATCCTCTTTTACCGCGCTACACATAACTAAATTGTTTTCTAAACATCTATTCATAACACCAGCGTCCTCACATAACACATGATCACTAACTAACTCTCTGTCTAACCTTTTATCCATAACACCATCGTCCTTACATAACACACGATCACTAACTAACTCTCTATCCATAACACCATTATCCTTACATAACACACGATCACTAACTAACTCTCTATCCATAACACCATTATCCTTACATAACACACGATCACTAACTAACTCTCTAACCATAAAACCATTATCCTTCTTATTATTGTTTTTCCTTAACACTTTTTCGATACTTTTACACTTAGTATTTTTTGTCACAACCGAATCAAGAACAGATGTATTAATGTCCAAACCACATGCATTCATAAAGTCTCTCCCAAATAAGACATCATGACTCATAGACTCTTCCGCAACTACGATTAACTCAAAATTAACTTTTATTGAATTTTTCAAAACAAAACAAAAAATTTGTCCATACACTTCAAGTCGGCTTTTATTTATGCCGTAATAGGATTTTAAAACTGGGTATTTAATAATATTTTCAGGAACACATGAATTTTTTATCAATGAAACCGCGCTACCAGAGTCTATGAGGCATTCTGTAACTAAAAATAATTTAGGATATACATTAAAAAATATTTTAAAACACCTTACAAACTTATTTGGCATATCTCCGCTGTGTTGTAAGCATTGTGCAATATAATGCCCCATTTTTCCACATTTATAACACGATCCAGCATCTCGCTTTGGCTTTCTGCACTGCTGTGCCATATGGCCTCTTGCGTTGCAGTTGTAGCATCGCACCATATCATTGACAACTCGTCGCTTCACCACCAAATTCGTGTCCTCCTTTCCCGGCTCTTTCTCCTGCAGACTTATATTTGCAAACGCCTTTAAAAGTTTTTCTGGACTGGAGAAACACTGAATACGTGCTTGGTCACGCATATTTTTCTCCGGTATCCCTTCAATTAATTGTTCCAGCAATTCTTCAACGTCAACTTTGATATCTTGCGCTAACAATATTTTCTCCTCATAATATGCGATGAATGTTTCATCTAAACGCCAAGTCCGCTCCTGAAATTTTCGCCTCATGTCCGATTTTGTAGCTTTGCTTCCATAAGCCATGACAAGCTGCTCACACAAGCTATTAAATGTTTCCAACATGCGCGTCGGATTCGACTGTACCCAGCGCTGTGCATCTCCCTTTAATTTAGCGATCAGAAGCATGCGCAGGCTCACTTCGTCCAGATTATATATCTGCCCAATATTTTTTACTTGAATAATCCAATTTTGGACGCCTGTGCCCCCGTTGAAGTCTACTGTAGCTTCTTTTGCTAACGCCAACAATTTGGCTGAAAATTTGCATTCTTGAATTCTCGGCTGTTCCACGACTGCATTTGCGCAAAAATGATCGATATCAGCTGTGACTACCGCGTTGCCATTAGTTGCTCGACTGGTAACACTATAAACGCCATCTACTGCTATGTTGCCAGCGCCCTCTACCGGTATAAGATCTGCACTCATTCCTCCGCTGACATCTTCGCTATTAGCGTTGCCATTTTCTAATGCAACGGCGTTGCCACTGACGCTACAGTTTATGCCGCTTACCTCGATGCCGGTCCCGCGATTTTGCTGCATTTGCCGCCACTCGCCAATGATTTTTTCGTTCGCTTTTTTGTCAGCTTGTAGTTGCTGAATTATTTGCAAAAGTTCACTCTCTCTATCCTGTTGAGTTGGTATACTGCATTTCGCGATGCCGGCGCTGCTCTGTCCAATGTTTCTGCAGCCGGCGCCACCGATCTCAGTCTCGAACTCGCTACCGCTACCGCTGCCATCCATAGTTATATTTTCTATGACGGACAGAGTGCCTTGAATGTCTGCAGCGTATTCGGGCTCCTCGTCAGTGTCTAGCTCCGGTGCACATCCACGTCGATCAGGCGGAATTTTGTTCAATCGCGCAACCAATTCCGCTTTGGTGCCTTTCGTTGGTACTTTTAGCAACGACAGCCACTTTTTTAATTGAGTTACTTTGAAGTCGTTTATGTTAATATCCGCCATGGCAAAAAGTTTTATCCCACTTCTGATTTGTAGAATGCCGTTATCTTATGTTATTTATTCAGTCTGGCGTATCTACTGACGCACCAACCGTTTGTCTTAAATGCCAAATACCAACTAATCTCACGTGTCTTGCTTAATGTTAAAGTAATGTTACATCAGCATGCAGTGTTGCATTTAACAGATTAAGGGTATTCCGCCTACTACAATAATTTAATTGCATGGCTGGTTATATGTTCGTTTCTTCTTAGATTAAATACATAGCGAAAAATGTTGTTAAACGCCACATTTAATTTATTTTGACTAGCTAAACTGCCTTTGCCAAAAATCTCAATACCATACATTAGTATGGGTGCAACAATTGCTTTTGAGATGGTAGTCTTAATGCTGACTGGCAAGAAACGTTGGGTTAAGGAAAGTTGCCTTAGGGCACCGTAGATTTTTCCAACAGTTTTATTTACATGATCCGTCCAAGAAAGTGTTTTGTTCAATATTACGCCTAAATTATCAGTTTTATCTACATAATTAATTTCAACTCCATCTATAATAAGCTTGTTTAAGTTACTTGTGCTCAAAAGCTTCTTATATATTAAGAGGCATTTAGATTTTGCTGGATTTAAGGCCAGCCCGTTTTCTCGTGCCCATTTACTAACAGATATTAAATCATTATTACACATATTTATACATTCATTTAGTTGACATAATAGACGACTCACATACATTTGAACATCATCAGCATACATATGGACTTCACATCTAGACAAAACAGCGGGAAAATCATTAATATATATTTTAAAAAGTAGCGGCCCTTGCACCGAACCCTGCGGAACACCCCGAGCAACATGTCTATGGTTCGATTTGTTATCAGCTACAACAACAGCTTGCCTTCTGTTAGTGAGGTATGAACGTAATAGTTTTGTAGCTGTTGAGGAAAAATTGCACATCTTGTGCAACTTTGTCAAGAGTATCTCGTGGTTTACCGTGTCAGATGCTTTACTAAAACCAAAAGTGTTAGAAACGTTACTTCACAATTATCCATGTGTTTTCTTATAGCTTCTATTATCTTTATAAGTGCTGTAGTACAGCTTCTGTTTGATCTAAACCCCGATTTTTTTTTTTGCTTAAAAGTAAATTTAGCTTAAGGAACATTTTTATTTGCTGTGCAATAAGCTACTCAAAAACTTTTGTTAAGAAGGGCAGTATTGAGATTGGTCTGTATTCATGACCTCCCTTAGGGATTGGGATAGCTTTAGCTACTTTCCACTGGTCGGGAAAATTACTTGTTGTGATTGTCGTATAAATTATGTGCATAATATGACTAGTTATATGCGGTAATATAATTTTAAGAAACTTAGGATTATCGTCATCCAATCCTATTGCACTAGATTTAATTAATGACATAGCTGACAACACTTCAAATGGACTGACACATATAAAATCAAAAACGTTACTAGACTTATTGAACGACACAGATTTTAGATATGTAGGAGCAGACGGAATCTTGTCATTTTCCATGTTTCTTATATTGCTTGTACTTCTCTTTAAAAGCGTAGTGAGTCGCATGTGTTCTCGTCTGTCACTTACTTCACACTAACTTTCTTCTAGAACATCCGCGCCACACCCAGTCCGTATAGCTATCTCTCTCGGACCTCGCCTATGTGTATTTACCAATTCATGATGCATACTCTCGTTGTCTTCTTTTTCATTTATTAAAACGTTACTTATTACTAACAGTATTCTTAACGCTGACGTGTCTATGTAACTTAACACTAACAGTATTCTTAACAGAAGTTCTACGACACGGCCTTCCTGATATTCACACGTCCTCGTGTGCCTAACGTCACGTAAACATCAAGCTTAGCATCACATCTTGCTTGACAATTCATCATGCTTCGCTCAGAAAATACAACTTAGCCTCATCATGTTTTGCAATTCTTCAAATGTCAGTTTCCACCGAAACTCGCCCATTTGACCATCAATTTTATCTGTACATGGTTCTCGGGCTTTTGCCGCCACTCTGCGACCTGATCCATCACTTGATCAACCATCCGCCACAAACAATTTTATTCGATACAAACATGAACATTGCCACAAACAATTTCATTCGATACCGACATGAACATTGCTGCTTTGACCAGCCCCCATGTTAGATGTTCCCTGCACCCTCGGTGGCAGAGATTACCCGATGACCTACGTCTTTTTCACCGTAGTTATCCTCGCCTGATGACCTACGTCCTTTCACCGTAGTCATCCTTGACTGATGATCTACGTCTCTTTCACCGTAATCATCCTCTTCAAACACATTCATCTGCCATTCTTCGCAAAGTCTCATGTGCATACTTGTATGTTCTTTTGCTATCCATGGATTTCAACAGGTATCTGTCACCTTCCAACAGCTCAATTACCACGAATGGCCTTTTGAACTTCGGATCCAGCTTTTTCTGGTGTCGCTCTTCGCATTTCAGCAAGACATGATCGCCAACCTTGTGCTTAACAATTTTTGCTTTACCTAAATCAACTCTGTTCTTCTCATACATTGCATTCTTGTCAATATTCTCTTTGGCTCGTGTACTTACATTTTCAAGATCAAGGTCACTCTCTTTGTTTACGCATTCCATGCCTAATGGTCTAGCCTCATTTCCAATTAATAACTCTAATGGTATTAACTTAGTCACACGATTAGTTGTGCAGTTCAAGGCTAGCTGCACGTCTTCTAATGCATCCTGCCATGATCTCTCGCTTGTCTCTACAGCTGTCAACATATTCTTCATGGTGCTCATGACTCGCTCTGCTTGCCCGTTTGCCCGACTGGCTCCTGTGGCTATAAGGTGTAGCTCTATTTTATTTGTCAAACAAAACTCACGGAATTTACCACATGCAAAACTTCTACCTTGATCTGCTATTATGCGATTGGGTACGCAAAACAGCGCAATGCCTGATCTAACTGCTTTGATACAATTTTTTCCATCTAAGTTTAGCGTATGATACATATAAGTAAATTTAAAAAATCCGTCAATTTGTACGATAACATACTCCTTCATGTCATTCTTGCCACTTAGTTTGCCACTCATGTCTATATAAATAGTATGCCACGGAATTTTAATTTTTGGGATGGGATGCATTTCCATTTGCACTTTGCCTGATGACGGCTTAGAGATCTTACAAGTGATACAATTTTCTACAAATTTTCGGGTGTACTTTGAAATATTTTCAAACCAGTATTGCTCTTAAACTTTGTCTAATGTTTTTTCATATATTTTCGCTATATCTTCCTGCATCTCACCTGCGTTTAGCTGTGATAAAATACAACTAGTGTCTTTATTACGCTGTTGCTCAGCAATTAGCCAATTGTCCGTTATTTCAGCTAAATCAACACGCACCTCAGTCGTACTATTTGTGTAACTCGATTTACTTGAGATTGGATTACGGACAAGAAGTCAACATGTGCCATTTGAATACCCTTACGATACTCCACGTTGAAATCGAATGATTGCAAAAATGCCCACCAACGGTGGACCCTCGGCGTTAACTCGATTTTTGTGCGGCTCGCCTTTAATGAGTTACAATCTGTGTGCACAACAAATTTCCGACTATGCAGGTAATGGCGAAACTGCTTAACAGCATTGTACACCGCTAGAGTCTCCAACTCTCAAGAGTGATATTTGGACTCCGCTGCCGTGGTACACTTACTGTACTATTCCACCACCCTGCACTTGCCATCAACTCTGTGCACCAGCATTGCACCATAGCCAACGGCACTTGCGTCTGTGTGGAGTTCAATTGGAAGTTCTGGGTCAAAGATGATTAATATTGGGTCACTAGTCAATACTAAAATTATTTTTTTACGCAACTGCTCATGCTCTTCCTTCCAAACGAAATCACTATTTTTAGCAGTCAGCTTATAGATTGGCTTCATTTGCTCAGAGAAGCGTGGCACAAATTGTCGAAAGTAGGATGCAAGTCCTATGAACTGCCTAAGTTGTATTACTGAGATTGGCTTCGATAGTGCTGACAGGGCTGCTATCTATCTAACGTTTGGTTTTATTTCTCCATTTTTAACAAAATAACCAAGATACTCAATTCATGTTTGAAGAAAGGCACATTTTTTTTACATTAAAAGAAAATCCAGCACTTGATAAAACATTTAGAACAACACTCAATCTTTCCAAAGCTTCCTCTTTCGATCTAGCAACAATATGTACGTCATCTATATAAACTATCGCATAGGAATAGGCTAGTTCACCTAACGCCCGAATTATTACTCGCTAGAAAACTGAGGAGGCATTTTTCAGCCCAAAAGGCATTGCGAGGATTTCATATTGCCCATCCGGTGTCACAAATGCAGTTCTTTCAATCGATTCGGTTTGTATAGGTACGTGGTAAAAACCACTGGCAATATCTAAGCTTGAAAAATATTTTCCAACTCGCAGTCTATTAATCTGGTCTGAAATCAGTGGCAAGGGATATTTGTCTGACACCGTGTTAGCATTTAGTTCCCTATAGTCAATGCAAAGCCTATCGCTACCGTCCTTCTTTCTTAATAAGAGCATTGGACTGGCAAATTGCGAGCTACTTGGACGAATTATTTGAGCATCCAGCATCTGCTGTACCTTTACTCTTACGACCTGCTTTTCATGCTCAATGAGGCTGTAAGGGCGTCGTTGAACGGTCTTATTGTTATCTATCAATCGTATTTCAAGCGTACCAGAGGTGACGCGCCTTTTCGGTATTTCATTTATAAAGTCATCAGAGTACTTTTCTAGTATGGTTATTAATGATTGCTTATCTTGCTCACTTAACTCTACATTATCATGGAGTCGGAGTTCTGTCGGTACGGCAAAGCGTCTGACCGGTTTTATCTACATAAAACCCAGCGTGATCCATATCTGACAAACTCCAAGCATCTCACCGCCTCCACGTGGCGACTCCGGAAACAGCTTCTTTTTGTTGTTACCAGACAAAAAGAGCTCCTTAAGGGAGAAAGCGCTCTGCAGCTCAGCCATATCTGGCAGAGAAAATCCAGGACGCAACTGCACCCGTATCGGGCGGCATACTGGTTAGCGTCTGATCCAAAGTGGGCGGCTACTTTTCAGGTCTTTCTCCGAATCGGTAGACATAAAAGAAGATCCGTCGCCGATGACTAAGGCATTCCAACATTCTGGCACCTGAGTACCCAGACTGAACCCCTGATGAAATGGTTGCTGGGCTAATACTGCAGTTGTCTCCGTCCTTTTAAAGCCCGGCGAGTCTTTAGGTACGTTCAAATCTCATTATCATTGAATTGATGGTACATGTGCAGTTGAGAGGACTCCTGCTTAGCTTTCGTCCTGGCTCTGAACACTTGCACTCATAAAGTCTTGTGTCAACCCTCGCATGAACCTCACTGCTTGCAAAGGGACCCATGCACAGTGGGCCAAGTGATTATTCTAGCGGGACAAAAGTAGATTTTTAGTATTGTTAAATTCAATATTTTTGTATTTGATTTTAACTGACAATACTCGGCTGAGCTTGTAAAAGCTCGTATAAGAGCTTTCAAATGTTTTCCTGATCAGCTGCGAGCTTTCAAACGAAACATATGTTTAGCACGTGGCATGCAAATATTAGGTTGCACTTTTTGATGTTTGTTGATTGGTCTTCAACTAAAACAAATTAAAACAAACACATCCAATAACTTTTGTTTTCTTTTAGAAAAGGTATGTATTAAATGAAAAATATATGTTTGTGACCTGTCTTTTCATGTGTAGCAAAAAAAATGTGTTTGAAGTATGTTGTTTTATCAAGTATGGTTTTGAGCCTTATACTAACAATTCTGGACAATAACTTACGTTATTCATTCGTATTCAAGCTACGATTAGCATTTATGTATCTTGTGAGTCTTTGTGGTGTTAACATGTTCAAAATGGTAGCCATCTGTTAAGTCTATTACACTTTTTAGGTGATATGTCGGTCCCAAAGCGCTTACTGTATACCACTTGGCTTGGCGAAAATATCGCCGCAAAGAAAGTTACAGTTGTAAAAGAACTTATATTTGGTACAATTTGAAAAAACAGCAACCTATCAATAAAGGAAATCGAGGAAATTACCAAGAAATTGACAAACTTTGTGAGCAGGCTTACAGAAAAACGGAAGGCATGCCATTACAACAAATCACTTTTCGAAAAAAAAAATCAGAAATGGCTTGATGATGCGCTCTTTTTGTATTGTTTTACGTCAAATTCAGACATGGGTCGACCCAAGAAGGATTTCGGTGATCTTTGCCATAAAGCACAGACCAGAAAAGTGTCAAGTCTGGTAAACGAAACTACGTGCGATGAATTAATGGTGGCAGCAAGCTCCAGCCTGTATAAATCTGGAATGCGAACCGCATCAAAAATAGTTACAGTACTTAATACAAACGAGACTGAAGGACAAAAAATCAAAAGATTGGACGCACATGTAAAATTGCCAAATCCGTACTCACCTAAAGAAGATCTGGCTCTATATATGGATGTAGGCTACACGAAACACACATACAAGCTAATGCGATGTAGTGCTAAGGAGAGGAATGCTGATATATATCCGAGCTACCAAAGGTTGCATTCAGCTAAGGTTATGTGCTATCCGGGCAATTTGAAATATTCAGACTATTCAGCTGAAACAACTTTGCAAAGCTTAGTCGACCATACCGTTAGTCGAATTATACAGGCGAACTCCCCGGTTTTTAATAATCAGTTTTTGGAAAATAATAATAAAATAAGTTTAACTGCAGTTCATAAATGGGGCTGTGATGGAAGCAGTGGACACGCAACATACCGGCAAAAGTTTCAAAATGGTGAAACCAATATGCTCGACCAACACCTTTTTGCAGTTTGCCTTGTACCATTACAAATTCAGTTTGGAGCAAAAGTTTTGTGGAAAAACCCACGACCTTCCTCAACTCGCTATTGTCGGCCTTTAAAACTTATTTGCGAAAAGGAAACAAGCGAATTAATTACATCAGAGAGCCATCATGTAAAAAACCAAATAGACAAAATTCAACCAACAACTACCAACTTATATACAATTTCGCACGAATTTCACATGACTATGCTGGATGGGAAAACATTTAGCGTCCTTGCAGAAGCACCTACTATGATATGTGGAATTTGTAGAGCAGTACCAAAGAATATGAATAATATTAGTTTGGTAAAAAGTTTTAGAATTGATGCAGATCTCCTATAATATGGCTTATCAACTCTGCATGCGTGGATACGATTTTTTGAATGCGTTCTACATATTGCTTACAGACTTCCAATAAAAAAATGGCAAGCTCGAGGTGAAGATAAGGCAAAGGTAGAAGCTAGAAAATCTGAAATTCAATTGCAACTTAGAAAGCAGATGGGCTAATTGGTGGATATTCCAGTGGGTAGTAGTGGCAATACCAACAATGGAAATACTGCCAGACGGTTTTTTAGCCAACCGAATTTGGTAGCCGGAATTACTGGAGTTAGCGAAGCTCTAATATATAGGTTTAGTGTAATATTAAGGGTAATGGCTTGTGGATATCAAGTCAATACTGATTCATTCAGCTCATATGCCATGGAAACAGCTGAAATGTATGTCGACATATATCCATGGTATTATATGCCGTCATCTGTACACAAAGTTTTAATACATGGAGCGGACATCATCAACAATGTAGCACTTCCTATTGGTATAATGTCCGAAGAAGCACTTGAAGCCAGGAATAAGGATTTCAGGAATATACGCTTAAACCATTCCCGTAAGGACAAGAGGAGTAACACAATGGAAGATGTTATGAATGGTTTACTTATTTCATCGGATCCACTTATAACGACTCTCTCAAAAACAACAAAAGCCACTTTTAAAGAAATTAATTTGGACAAAACCGTTGCAGGACTGCTTAATAATTTTAAAGAATCTTTAAATGACTCGGATTCATCTGATTCCGATTAATTTTTTTTATAAATATATTATGAATATATTTAAAATCTTAAATAAAAATTTCCAATGGAATATGTCTTCATTTACGCAAGTTATTACTAAAGTTCCGCTAGATGGTCAGCCTGGCCCACTGTGCCATGGGGACAAAATGAAGGACTGTACACATGAGAGGAGATAGCGGCCTAAAGTTTGGACCCATACTACATGAACAATCAAAACAAACAAAACCAATGCGAGGAAGAGACAGGAGTTTTCGGCAGAAGCCGGAAGATGACGAGGTCACCGACACAGATGGCCACGGATACAGAGAAGGTGGTCAAACAAACCACTAACCAGACAACGCCAATTTCAATCGGAGTAGCACCAGATAAGGAAACCAGCGCTTTGGCAAGGCTATTAACCCATACGGTCAACCAACAGAGAGCAGTGGAATTTGACAGTGAAGCAGATCCCGACAGAGGAGCACAATGCGTGGAAACTCCAGATCCAACCCTGAGCCTGCACATAAAGGCAACTCAAGCAAACAGCTCGCCGCGACAGGAGCTGATATATAAAATGAGAGCACTTGAAGAGGAAACAGTGAACCAATGCAAGAGTGTACTCTGCAAGATGAAGCATGCAATTAGCAAGCAAAGGAACATTAACATGGATGTCAAAGATGGAGTGTCAGAGCTCTACGAGCTTATTGACGTGCTTGAGAGCCCCAGGAGAAGCTGGAAAGCAGCTGAAAAGGTAAGATCAGACAAAGCTCATAGAAAAGCGGCGGCAAAGGCAGAAAGAGAGAAGTACAACACTCCAGGGACCCCTATCACAAAAAGGCTCGCTACCAGCCCAGTCGTGCCAGCATCTGTAAAGAAGGTAAGAAGTAAGGAGCCAGACGGTTTCCAAATAGTTGGTTCCAAAAAAAACAGACAGCAAAATAACAAGAAAGCTGAAGCTGCAAGAGATGCGAATAGTAAAAACGTGGAAAACAACAAAGAGCTCACCAGAACAAAGACACGAGCCGATGTCAAGCAAAGAACGCGAATCCGACCCGATGCTGTTCTAATTAAACCAGCTGAAGGTAAAACCTTTGCAGAAGTACTTGGCAACCTACGTAAAAACGATGCTGTTCTTATTAACACTCATCTGTCCCTAAGAATCAATCAAAATATATGTCAGGAAAAATATTTTTAAAATTTAAAATATTTATTTAAATAACAAAATTAAATTATAAAAACAAATATATCTATGAATTGCATGTTTCGCATAGAACAAAGCGATGCTGCGGGCAAACTTTTTTCCTGCACCTATCGCATTCGGCAGAGTGGATGCTTGCGTTCTTTGCCTGTGGGCATTTGTGGCATCTTGCGCGCTTCCCAGTTGGCGTGTGGTGCATCAAGCGGCTGTTCGCAGATGCATCAGCTTCGGTTTGGACTAGCTGCTCGCCGTCCTGAATCCCACGGACTACCGACAACGCTCTCTCGCCTCGTGGTGATCTTTCCCGTTGGTCGATATAAGGCGTGACTAGGGAGTACCCGAGTTCAATCAAAAAAAGCCGCCGACGGATGTTTTTTTTGGCCAAATTCCATTTTGGGTTCAATCCCGTGAATAAAATAAACGCATTCAACGCAGATATGTCTAGCATATTGCAAAATACTGCGACAGGCCATCTGTTGACTTTGCGTTTGCAGAGATAAGTGCCTACCATCTCATCCACAATGTCGACGCCGCATTTCGTTTTATTATAAAATTTTATAATTTCCGGCTTTTTTTAACGTCATTCTCTTCTATTTGTGTTGATAGATGCATTGTGCTGAGCAACGTAACGAAACGACGTCTCTTCGTTACGTACGAAACCAATGTCGAGTTCAGCACGTGATCGAACACAAATTGAGAATGGTACAGTGGTTTGTTCTTCATGTCCAGTACCAGAGGTGGCAGCTCCTTTCTGTTTTTACGAATAGTGCCAACGGTTGTCATTTGTCTCTGCTCCAATTTTACTGCAAGAGCGTGGGATGTGAAGAAATTGTCGGTAGTAACGTTTCTTCCGTTGAGTCCCTCTCTAAGCTGCAATACGACCCGTTCTCCCACGCTTACATCGGGTGCACAGTTGCGGTTACGACCAATGTAAACATCAACAGCATACACGTAAAAAGTTGATGCATCACACAGAATCCAGTGTTTGATACCGTATTTGCAGGGTTTCGACGGGATGTACTGCGTAAACGGACATCGACCACGGTATGGTAGCAACTGCTCGTCGACGGTTACATTTTTTCCAGGAGTATAGCACAATTTGAGTCGATATGCCCATTTATCAAAAATTGCTCGAACTGGAGCGAATTTGTCTCGAAAACGGAAGTGTGCTCTCTCTTCGCGATCGTCGAACCGCAAACACCGTGTGATCTGCTTATAACGCTTGAGCGACATTGTTGCTGCAAATATCGGTCGACCACTTTTTAGATTCCACAGCTCAGTGATGCATTCACCATGCGACCGATACACTCCTGCAAGCAGCAAAACTCCATAATATGCTCGCATAGTGCAAATGTCGACATTTTTCCATTCACTTCCACATGTTCGTATGCCGTACAAATTGGTCATGTCGACAATGGTCTGCTCCATAGGTTCGAGAAATAAGAGCATTGCAGAGAGTTTATCAACACAGCGTGATGCTGCGAACACTGCACTATGGTCCAGCCGACCACTTTTTTTGGCCAAAATTAATAACTCGCGAACGAAGCAAGATATTTTGATTTGGTTTTTTGCATTCGATAAATATAATCAGTAGGAAGTTTATTTACAAGAAATATGGGTATCAAAAAAAAAAATTTCAAATTCAAAATTTTCTATATGTTTTTAAGCATATTTCGCTGCGTATTCTAGTTCCATGCTCCATTGCAATCCAAAATTATCATCATCATCATCATATTCAATCGACTCGTACTCTTCTAATGGGGTACCTGCGCTCGTTACGAAGTCCAAAACTTCCCTCCACTCCAAAATATCCCACAGGAAAAACAGTGCTTTCGATAATATCGCATGAATGGACCAAAATCTTGTGCGCTGTTGCAGTCATTGGTAACCATGGATATCTATCAATTATGAACTCTGCAGTTTTAAAACAGAATTTTTTAAATCTTTCAACATTTATTGGCAACTGGCATGAGAGACATATCAGCACAGTTCTTAAGTTGCTTATTAGCTGCTCGTCAATGTCAGTTATATTTTAAAATATTTTTGGTTCACTGAAAGCACGCGGGTTTTCGGGACGTTTACACATGTTTCTACATTTAGCCAATCTATATAATTTCGTCTAAAATCCTGTTCATGTGACTTGCACTTCCTCCATTTATCCGACAAACGGTAACAAAATTTCCTTGAAGCATCTGTCACAGATTTAGTCATTTTATTTGAAATGTCGCCACAAAGTTGTGATTTAATAAATCTGACCACGGCATTTTCCTTGGATGCTTTTGCGTTCTCTGACCTCCACAAAACAAACAACTCTGCATTGCTGAATTTGAGGTTATGATCTATTAATGCAAATTAAAAGAGAACCAAGTGAAACCAAGTCAATTTGAAACATGCATTAGAACAGGAATTTGTTAATCTACTACACGCAATTTGTCGCTAGGCCGGAATAGGTCGGAATCGTTTTATATACCTTTTTAAAAATTGGATTTAATCACAAATCGACACATCTAAGACGACACGCTTTAACATAAAATTACGAAGACACCACAGCTACTACAAGCAAGACACATTACAAAGTACGAAGTACAAACCCCAACGAAAAGATTGCATAGCTAAACTTGGTTATAAACAGTTTTTTTTATCACTTTCAAGATGTTTAGAATCGTTATTAAATTTGAACACTTCAAAACACGTGCTTTCACAAAAACTACCGCCAGGTTTAACAGCTGATTTCGCGAAAGTGGCGCCATCTACGGGAATTTCTGGTACGCAGATGTGTTGGTCACTCTTTTTCTAATCTAGAATGATCTAAAGTATTTTATTTCTTTAACTTTTAAAAAATAGGTTTTGGCCAAAAAAAGTGGTCGGCTGGACCATAGTGCACTGTGTGACCTGGCGACGGAAACAAGATGAATAATAAATACCCTGTTGAATACTAAGCTTACGACGCAAATTATTTGTACCTGAGCTTACGCGCAGGTTACAAATAGCTTGTCGTATAGTTTTCGGTTGGTCCAGCGAGTTCTCAATTTTTTTGTCTTTTGACAGAAATGCTAAGCTGGGCTCTGCAACCAATTCTCGTCTCACCTTCTCGCATAAAAAGTCGGTATCGCTATCAGTCTCAGTTTCCACATCAGTCTCATTTTCATTTGGCTCGTAGTCGCTGTCATCGTCATCTGATTCAAAGGGATCGATCTGCTCGTACTCCTCGTCGCTCATCACTATATTTCCCGATGCAGACGCCATATTCTTGGTTTTTGATATCTTGGTATATATTTTGTAGGTCCTCTGTAGGTTCAAGCTTGAACCAGTTGGGAATTACAAGAAGAAGAACCAACTATTTTGGTAGTGCACCTGTTACCTACAGGCAATAAGGAAAAACCAAAGTGCCCCTAATTTTCCAATATGTGTCAATTTGACACGCCAGGGACCCTTTTGTAACTTTTTCATTTGCAGCGAAAATAACAATGCAAATATGTTGAAATTATGATTTTCTGAAAATTCTTCGAAATTCGTTGAGTGAGCCAAAATTTTATCCACATTCGATAAGCAGAAAAGCCGCAAAAGCATTTTGAATCTCAAAATTTTGTCAAATTGACACAAAGGACAGATGCGTGTTAAACCAACTGAAGGTAAAATCTTTGCAGAAGTGCTTGGCAACCTACGTAAAAACGTAATAGCTGACGACGGCGAGAGTTCAATACGTGCCATTAAAAAAAACTGTGTATGTGCATACGAAAATCAAAAAGAGCTCAGTAACTTCCTGGGCGCGCATAACTGCATAGCCAGTACCAGGAAAGCCAAAATATGAAGATCATTCAAGCTAATCTACACAGAAGTCGAACAGCAGACTCTCTCCTGTCACAAATAGTTCGAGAACATCAAACTGACATGGTAATAATAAGCGAACAAAATTAGAACAGGCAAGAGGGTATCTGGATTGACGATCTCACTAAAACAGCCGCTATATGGATTCCAAAAAGAAGCAGAATACGGCATAAGGAGGCAAGACAAGGCAATGGGTACGTCAGCATTCGAGTAGGCGACTATAACATACTTAGTTGCTACCTAACACTAAGCGATGATATCCAAACATTTAAGCACAAATTGGATGGGATAGAAGACACTGTTGACACAAGGCAAAAGCATCGTACCCGGCGACTTTAACTCAAGAGCGGAAGAATGGGGCATGCCATCAACTGATAACAGGGTTCGAAGAGTGGTAGAAATGGCAGCTGGAACTGGGCTTATAGTAGCTAACATAGAAACAATCCCAACCTTTTGTAGAGACGGATGTGAAGGTAAAATTCCTGATATCACTCTAGTTTCTGAAAGACGGTCTGAAGAGATACAGAACTGGAAAGTCCTAGATATTTACACCGCTAGCGACCATCAGTACATCTCGTTATAATTGGGATCCAGCTCCATAATAAAGAGATCACCAACTTCTATTAGGCAGCAAAAATGGAACGCCCGACGCCTTAACATAGACGCCCTCATTAACGAATTTGACAGATGGATCGCTCCAATCTCAAGTCCTGAGACCACAGAGAAAATAGTTGACTGCACTATGAACGCTATCAAAAGAGCCTGTGAAGCATCAATGCCAAAATCGGGAAATAGGCACAGAGCTGGACAGGAAGTTTACTGGTGGACGCAAGAAATTGACGCCCTAAGACAGAACTGTGTTAGGTGCAGGCGGCGTCTAACCAGAGCAAGAAGACGGGGAAATTTCGCGGAAGAGGACGCTCAAAGTCGGAGTGCAAAAAAAGAATTTAATGCAGCCGTTTGTAAAAGTAAACAGGAAAAGTGGAAAGGCTTTTGCGACGATATTAACAACGACCAGTCTGGTCTTGGATATAAAATTGTTATGAAAAAGCTTAGGACCAACAACACAGCTCCAATTATGGAGGATGAAAAACTAGAGAATATTGTAAAAGCTTTGTTTCCATCTCATCCGACTAGAGCTAGTAATACAGAGCAAGGATATGATGACCTGATCGAGCTGTTTACCGAAAATGAGCTTACTATGGCAGCCAGAAGTTTAAGAAGCGGGAAAGCACCAGGCCCCCACAATGTCCCTACGGAAGTACTTAAGGCTCTTGTAGCAAATCGACCCCAGATGTTTTTAAAAATGTTTAACAGCTGCATCCACTCAGGAATCTTCCCAAAAAGATGGAAGATACAGCGTCTAGTTCTAATTGAAAAAGGCAAGGGTGATCCTGACTCACCATCGGCTTACAGACCACAATGCATGCTTAATACTGCAGGAAAGCTTCTGGTAAAACTTATTAAGCCTAGACTGGCAGCAGCAATTGAAAATGCGGGCGGACTATCACCTAGGCAGCACGGCTTTAGAACAGGCAAGTCAACAATAGGAGCAATAAGAGAGGTTACGCAAGCAGCACTAGCAAGCCAGCAAGGGAGCCAAGGCACAAGGCCAATCGTGGTGCTGGTCACATTAGACGTTAAGAACGCCTTCAACAGCGCCAAGTGGTCAATTATGATTGAGGCACTTAAAGCCCGATTTTGCATCCCAAGTTACCTGCTTCGGATAATAAACAGCTACTTAGAGGACCGAAAGCTTGTCTACCAAACCATGACAGGCGAAAAGAGTTTCCAGATAACTGCGGGGGCGGCGCAAGCATCCATACTAGGGCCTGATCTCTGGAATATCGCCTACGATGACATCCTTAGATTAGAGATGCCGGATGACACCTTTTTCGTCGGCTACGCAGACGATATAGTTGCAGTCATCAACGCGCGCAATCTAATATATGCGCAACGCAAGGTAACACAGATTATGACAAGAGTTAAGTGGTGGTTAGATGACCATGGGCTACAGCTAGCAGCGGAAAAAACAGAAATTTTATTGGTCACGAAAAAGCAGATTCCTATAGAGAAAGAATTTACCCTCCTGGGGAATTCGATCTGAACACAAAAGTTCATTAAATATTTAGGAGTACGACTGGATTCAAAGCTGTCCTTCCAGGCACAGATAACGCACGCAGTAACTAGGGCTGCTGCCGCCACACGCTCTCTCAGCAGACTCATGACAAATGTTGCCGGCCCTTTACAATGCCGCAGAAAGCTCTTGATGGAAGCAACCAATAGCATCATGCTGTATGGCTGTGAGATATGGGCAAACACCCTGAAAATAAAAACACGGGTACAAAGAAGATTGGCAAGAGAACGGAAAAATATCTACGAGCTACGAGTATCCGGACAGGCGAATAGACAGACACTTATACAATATAAACAGCAGACAATCGACCTCTGGCAAGAAAGATGGACAAACGAAAGCAACGGAAGATGGAAGGCGAGACTAATACCCGACATTAAACAATGGATAGCAAGAAAGGGGGGAGATGTTGACTACTTTGTGACACAAATGCTCACTGGTCATGGATACTTTAACGCCTACCTTCATAGGATTGGAAAAAGTACACAAGCTAGCTGTATATATCATGACGCCGAAAGAGATGATGCAGAACACATTGTGTTCCACTGTGTACGTTTCGCAGAAAAGCGACTTCGGCTCTATGAAACAATCGGGAGCGTATGCCCGGAAAATATAGTTTGCAAAATGATTAGCGATGACGAGATATGGAAGCAAATAGCAGTTTACGTCGGAGACATCCTCCGGCTGAAAAAGAAGGATCTGGATGGGAGCAACGGGTAGTCTGGACGCAGACCAAAAAGAGAGCGCTCTGGCGCGAAGGGGCCCCACTTCGAAGTAATGCGAGAGCTTTTCCGAAGTGGACACTGCCTAGGGAGGCGGGGTTTTTTAGTGGGTGCACGCCCCACATACCACGTTGCGACGGCATTCTCCCCACCTCAACCAAAAAAAAAAAAAAAAACTCTACATTATCATTAATGGATTTTAACATAATGTCAGCTGTAGTCTTATTATGAATAACATCAACTGTTTTGGTTTTAAACAAGTTTAATTTTTCTGAATCGATAGTTATGCCAAAATCAAGTTGCAATATTTCACGGCCAATCATTAAATCGTGCTTAATGCAGTCATCATTTACAACATTTTAACCTTGGCTAAAATTTGCAAAGTGCTTTTGACAACATTTTCTCCTATGCCTCTTAATATTACAATATTATAATATCATTTGCCGGCAATCTTGTCACTCAATTTCTCCTTAATTATTGAGCATTCCGCACCGGAGTCGAAGAAAAGTTGGAACGGCTCACCATTTTGATGCAGAACTCCCTGTGGCTTCGATACCGTACACACGTCGACTCGCTTCTCAATGTTACCATTTGCTGGAACTGTACCCTTGGTGCAAGTGGTAGCAATGTGTCCTACATTGCCGCATCTGTAACACCTCACACCTGATCAATCTCGCCCAGGCGCTGTTCTGCTATATGTTGGCTTTCCTATTAATCCGCTCTTCTCTTCTGAAATCCTTTTGCGTCAATCACGTATCTTGTGTCCCAAACCATTACAATGATGACACTTGATTGGAGGTTGCATCTTCGGTTTTTTGTTCCGGACCACGGTCAGAATCAGGGCCTTCAACACGCTCGCCAACTGTAAACGCTTTTCGTTGTTGTTGCAATTCAGTGCGCGTCTTAATCGTTTTTGTGTACAACAGGTTTTGAAGCTTAGTGTCGATTTGCGATGCGTGTGCCATCACGAGCGATACTGCCAATCTCCTCAGTTGTCATAGTGCTCCATTTCGTCATCAATGACGTCACTATGCGTAACATTAAACAAAATAGAGGCTGGCGTCTCTATGCCTTCGTATCGTTGCACGAAAAGTTCTTGAAACTGAGGCCACGTCATTCCAGCAAAACTGATTTGTGACAGCCATTGTGATGCGCTTCCAATTAACGATTTGCTAAGCGTCATCACCAATGCACTGCCCTCCAATGGATGCTCTGCCAAGATCATGCTCGCAGCTTTGCACCAAGCTGCGGCGTCGGCATTAGAGACATCGGGGTTGAACGTAGGCAGCGTCACAAAATTATTTTTTGCAGTTGTTGCTGCTGGCGTCTGAGTTGCCTTCAGCAGTTCCAAAAACTTAATATTTTGCTGTTCCAACACTTGCAATAGATTTCCACGATGCTGTAGTTGTGGCGATCCCACTTCTGATGTAGTTCACACTAACTTTCTTCTAGAACATCCGCGCCACACCCAGTCCGTATAGCTATCTCTCTCGGAACTCGCCTTTGTGTATCTACCAATTCATGATGCATACTCTCGTTGTCTCCTTTTTCATTTATTAAAACGTTACTTAATACTAAGAGTATTCTTAACGCTGACGTGTCTATGTAACTTAACACTAACAGTATTCTTAACAGAAGTTCTATGGTATTTATGTATTAATGTTAGTCACAGGTAGATTTAACCACTAAGCACAAAATAATATAGAGCATTTATTCAGTACGGCGAAGTTTATCATTCAGTACCAGTGAGATCAGATCCAGGCAGACAAAAGAGCGAAAAGAACGCTTTGCAGAACTCTCTTGCCTCAAATTTTTGCAGACAAAGTGTGCTGCGCAGAAACTGCAAGTCATTCCATTCCCTGCTTTGCTTGCGAACGTTGAGCAACAGCAGACTCGAGCCGCTGGATCCAATCGTTGTGCATATGTATGCGTTCATATGTGAGCGAGCTCGCAGCCAGTGTGAGCTGTTTATAGATAGAGAGGGCGCGCGAGTTACCATAAACACAAACCCCTCACCCGCCAAACCACCACGATCGTAAACCAGCCTTCTCAAGTCCACATTCGCTGGAAATCACTCAAACAACGGCTATGACCACTATGTAGCACTTGACCGTCGTTACTCAACAACCCCCCTCTATGTTCTCCGCAAGCCAAGTTCTCAAGTGTCAATAAACCAGGAACAATAAACAACCAGCGACAATGTCGCAACACAGCGGCATCCGGCCGTTAGCTGTGTCAGCAGCGTGGGTGCTTGACACATATATTTCCATATGCACAATCCATTATGTAAACATTCTTTATATACTTACTGTACTTAGGCTAAGTCAGAACCAAGAGTCAAAATATAAAATCAGTTCGATCTTGACAGCAGAACATACCAGTCGTGTACTTAAAATCCGCTCTACAGATCCTCCACCGATCTAGGAACAAACACACATATCTTCAAGGCAAATTCTTATCTACAACAAATATAATCAGTGTCAAGCGTTAATTACAAGTTCTTAATAAATCGGTACAAAGATGGTGCGAAAAAAAAAAAATACTAAACTATAATAAATAAATAAATAAAGTACACTAAACCCAATTAACATACTTTCAAAATATATATATATATATACATGAAAAAAAAAATGAGAAAAAAATGCGATCACATGCAAATGAAAATATACATAAAATTAAATACATACATATATACAAATCTAAATGCAGCGGAGTATCACGGAATCTATCGTTGATCATCGTTGTTACTTCGCCGCTCATTTACAATTATTGGAATAATAATGACAAAATATTTTATGTAATGTGATGACGTGGAATCTATCGTTGATCATCACTGTCATTGCATCACACACATACAATTCTCGCAACGAGATACAAAACAAACTAAAACAAAACATACATTCATATATAAAAATATAAATGTAGTGGAGTATCACGGAATCTATCGTTGATCATCGTTGTTACTACGCCGCTCATTTACAATTATTGGAATAATAATGACAAAATATTTTATGTAATGTGATGACGTGGAATCTATCGTTGATCATCACTGTCATTGCATCACACACATACAATTCTCGCAACGAGATAAAAAACAAACTAAAACAAAACATACATACATATATAAAAATATAAATGTAGTGGAGTATCACGGAATCTATCGTTGATCATCGTTGTTACTACGCCGCTCATTTACAATTATTGCAATAATAATAACAAAATGTTTTATGTAATGTGATGACGTGGAATCTATCGTTGATCATCACTGTCATTGCATTACATACATACAACTCTCGCAACGAGAAATGAAACAAGAGTAAGAAGAAACATATATACATGTACACAACACAAAAGTACAGCCCTCACAATAAAGCTAAAACAAATATTCAAAATCCTCCTAAGTGCAACGGAATCTATCGTTGATCATCGTTGTCACTATTTAAAAGAAAAAAAAATATATATATATGAAATACCACACTCAAAACAAAAAATATTAAATAACATACTAGACAATTCAAATACCACACACTAACATAAGGTTACATGCAACTGAAGTGGAAATGTGGAATAAATCGTACACAACCACTTGAGTATCGTCAAGTTCAATTGTTTACGCCGCTCCATCCCCTCACAACATGACAACACTTATCTAACGCAACATTTTTGTACTGAGAATGAAAATAACCAAGTTCATACTATAACGAAAAAACCACGCATGTTAATACAAATCAGCCAACACTTGTTTATGATTATTCTTTCGAAATCCCAAAATTAAATGTAATAACACTTATTATATTACAGATAAGAATCAACATAATATTATACAACACAACAAATCTGTAACTATATCATAAACACAACAACAAATTATAACCACTATATACACATATTACACATTAATCAACGTTCGTTCATTATATAAACATAACCTACGAGCCAACTACTTAAAAACAATTAAATTTAATGTCAAAGAAATTAGCCGATAACATTAGGAGTAAAACACGTTCTGTCCTGGGGGTATATCCAACCACTAGCAGAACAACACGCCCACACACTCGTTCAAACCCACTTCCACCTATACTTGAAAACCTTCCACCGTGCCCCCCACACTCACAAAGAATCACAATGGATTCAGAACGAGAATCTGCACCTCTGCCCCCTACCCCCACTTTAAGCAACCTTTCTACCATATCGACCACATTTAAGCCAAAAGACATCATGGCATTTGTCGAACACTTGCCAACCTTCGACGGCACACCCAGGCAACTAGACAGATTCATAACAAGTGTCGAAGAAATCCTTATGCTTGTAAGAGGGGCAGATCAAACTCCTTACGGTCTTCTTACTTTAAGAACCATAAGAAATAAGATAACAGGCAGAGCAGATGAGGCCCTCGAATTAGCCAACACCCCTCTAATTTGGGATCACATAAAGAAGAACCTCATTCGCCTCTATTCAAGCAAGAAAAGCGAGGCAAACTTACTTAGCGAACTCGGAGCATTCTCCGACCAACAGGGCCTGGGTCAACTATTCTTCGGAATTTCGAAAATAAAACAACAACTATATTCGGTTCTTAAGAACAACGAACATAATGCAGCCGTTATAGAAGCAAAAAAAATAGTCTACAACGAAATATGCTTGAATACTTTTATCGTTGGCCTCAGAGAACCCCTCAAAACATTGATAAGGTTAAAATCCCCAACAAACTTAGAGCAAGCCTATGAACAATGCCAGATAGAACAATCACTCTATCGTACTAATAGACCCCAAACCAATCAAAATCGCGAACGCGGACCAGACAACCGCAATAACAACCAAAACGACTATAACGACCGTAATAACAAAAACGAACAAAACAATTATAGACCTTCTTATCAATATTCAAATCAGCAAAGAAACACTAACCCGTACCATCGCCAACAAGACAACAGGGACAACAACAAACAACCGAATAAAGGTAACCCTTTCAAACCACAAAATGGTAACCACCACAATATAGAAGAACAAGAGCAAGCACAAAATCAAAATTTTCAGAAAGATGCCTCGGAAATACAACAGGATACATAAGTCCAGCGACTCACAAACCACACCTTCCATTTATTAAAATTCAACTTCTCAACACACCTCCACTAAAGTTCTTAGTAGATACAGGCTCGACCAACTCTTTTATAGACCCTAAATACGTTGAATCCGACAACACCACAGAACTCAAAACGCCCATTTCACTGAAAACAGCTCTAAACAACTTCACAATCCACCGAAAGATTACTATACCATTCCCACCAGAATTCAAAGTTGCGGGCGAAATGACATTATTACCTTTTAAATTCCACTCCTATTTTGAAAGATTAATAGGAATGGATTTACTATCACGTCTCGAAGCACAAATCGATTTACCAAACTCATTACTGAAAACCTCACATACAACCCTCAAAATCTATAATTACGACAATAAAACATCAAATGTATACAATATCTCTGCCCATACTAAGACGATACTACCCTTACCAGTTAAAGTCAAAGAGGGAGACTTTTTCTACCAAACTATTAACATATCTAAAGACTTAATAATACAAGGCGGAATCTACAAAACACAAGAAAACACAACGAATTTTGAAATCATTAATTATAGCGACTCAGACAAACTACTTTACCTCGAAAACCCAATTGAAGGTACACAAAATCATTCAACCAATAATATAGAACTCTTCAATATAACATCCACCGAAACAGTACACGAATATCCAGATTATTTACAAAACCTCGATGTACAAAACTTAAACACAGAGGAAAAAGAGGGATTAATCTCCCTATGTAAAAAATATATTGACATATTCTATAATGAGAACGATAAGCTTACCTTCACAAACAAAATCACTCATTCCCTTAAATTAACAGACGAGACACCAATACATGCCAAAACATACAGATACCCATTCATACATAAACAAGAAGTTAAAAAACAAATAAATTCCAATGCAATTACCAGAAATACCCAAAAGACCATTAGATATCGTCCATACTGATATTTACACAATAAACGGTAAATATAATCTAACGATAATAGACAAATTCTCGAAGTTTGCAGCCGCATACCCAATAGCTAATAGAAACTGTGTGAATGTTATCAAATCTTTGCAACACTTCTTTAGCTTATTCGGCATCCCAAAAAAACTAATTTATGACCAAGGTGCCGAGTTCTCTAGTAACCTGTTTAAAAACTTCTGTTCCCAATTCAATATAGAACTTCACGTTACGTCTTTTCAACAATCTTCAAGTAATTCACCCGTAGAACGATTGCATTCTACACTTACCGAAATATACAGAATTGTGCTAGACACCCACAAGAAACAAAACTTATCAACCGAACATGACGAAATAATGACAGGCACACTTATAACTTACAATAACGCTATTCATTCCGCGACCAAACATACCCCATTCGAACTTTTTAACGGACGAACACACATATTCGAACAAACGATCGAACCCAATAACGAACATGACTACTTAGTCGAGTTAAATAAATTCAGGGAAAAACTTTACCCAGAAATAAAAGAGAAACTTACATCGGATATAACTAAAAGAATAGACAAAATTAACGAAAACCGAGTAACGCCTACACCCGTACAACCCAATGACCTCGTCCTTAGGAAAGAAAACAGAAGAAATAAAATAACACCCAGATTTTCAATTCACAAAGTTTTGAGAGACCAAGGCCCAACACTTATAACAACAAGGAATCAAAAATTACACAAGTCTAAAATCAAAAGAATTATTATTAAAAAGAAAACAGCACCAACAAAAACAATAATCGACCCAATTCCTCTCCAAACTACCGTTTCAGGTTCTCCCTTGGGGTAACACAAGCCATGTCCATACATAAAATAAATGGCTCAACCCCCGTGGCTAGAATAGAATTAGGGCAAGCCCTCCTAATCGACCGTTATAAAACAATAAGCCATGTTATAGAACTACTAGAATTCAATGAATGTATCAAACAATTCAGAGTAACAATCGACACTTTCCGTTCCGATGAAACACTGTCAGACTCCTATTCAATAATGAAAACAAAGCTAGAACAAGCACAAACAAAAGTAAACACCCTTACACCATTCAGAAGAACTAAGCGTGGTCTCTTCAATGGATTGGGTAGCCTTGTTAAAAGCATCACAGGCAATATGGACGCCAACGATGCAAGAAATCTAGACACTCAAATCAGTAAACTCAAAGAAAATACTAATGATGTTAACGAAAATTTCCGGACACAAAATATATTTAATAATGAAGTCCTGATTCGCTTTAGAAATATAACGGATCATATAAATAATGAACAAACATTAATAAACAAATTTTTCGACAATACGCAAAATAGAATTTATAAGCAACTAGACTCTCAAAACGATATATTGAAAAAACTTCAATATATCAATAGAATTAATTACAACCTAGAATTACTCATCACTCATCTAAATGACATAAATGAAAGCATACTATTGGCAAAATTAAATGTAATACCTAAACTTATACTTAACGAACAAGAAATAAGTAAAATTAAAACAATACTGCAAAATCAAAACATTGAACTTAAAACAGAACAACAAATTTATAACCTGTTAAAAATTAACACACTTAATTATAAAAACAACATTATTTTTAATATAGAAATACCAATTTTCAAACAGCCAAAATTCAATATAACTAGACTAGTTCCCTTACCAATTAATGAAACCTACTTTGTATTAGCACCTAATTACCTAGCATATAATAATGAGAACAAAACGTATCTATTAACGAAAAAATGTCCAAAAATAGACGATATAGACTTTTCTGCGACAAAGACCATTTCTCCGAACAACCACAGGACAACACTTGTATAGAGCGTATATTGAACGCAAAAACAGTTCCTGCAACGTGCAAGAAATGGGTCCGATCTCCGACGTATTTGAGGCCGAGAAAGGATTCATTTTTGTATTCAACGCGAAGAACCTTACTATCGAGCAAAATAACAACGAAACCTTCAACTTCAGCGGTTCAGCTATTATAAACTACGCAAATGAAATACTGCGTATCAACGGCATCACGTACGACGGCACAACGGACACGATCATAGAACAACTGAACCTCGTACTACCCCCACTACAAAAGGTATACAGGAACACCACCATCCAAGTATTAAGCTTGAAAAAACTACACCTCGAAACGATCGAAATGTCAGGTCAACTACTCAACATCCACTACAACAACAACCGCCATTACTGGGCTACTTACACTGCCCTCACTTTCGTCGTTATCGTAGGCGTCCTTGGATGGTTACACCGACAGACAAAACACATCGTCCACGTACAACCCAAATACGATCTACCAATCTACGCACCAGCCATACCCCCTTTATGGCCGTCGCTTCGAACTGGGGAGGGAGGAGTTACCATAAACACAAACCCCTCACCCGCCAAACCACCACGATCGTAAACCAGCCTTCTCAAGTCCACATTCGCTGGAAATCACTCAAACAACGGCTATGACCACTATGTAGCACTTGACCGTCGTTACTCAACAACCCCCCTCTATGTTCTCCGCAAGCCAAGTTCTCAAGTGTCAATAAACCAGGAACAATAAACAACCAGCGACATTGTCGCAACACAGCGGCATCCGGCCGTTAGCTGTGTCAGCAGCGTGGGTGCTTGACACATATATTTCCATATGCACAATCCATTATGTAAACATTCTTTATATACTTACTGTACTTAGGCTAAGTCAGAACCAAGAGTCAAAATATAAAATCAGTTCGATCTTGACAGCAGAACATACCAGTCGTGTACTTAAAATCCGCTCTACAGATCCTCCACCGATCTAGGAACAAACACACATATCTTCAAGGCAAATTCTTATCTACAACATCGTTCCCTCAAACCACTCTGCTACGGTGAGGTAACTCGCGGGGGGTAGGCAACCAACCAACCAACCAACCAACCAACGGGCATAATGCATTAGTATGTGAATACATGTGAGTTTGGTTTGGTTGGGCTACCTGCTTTGTGCTTTGTCTAGATTTTTTATATTTTTCTCTATGCCTTGCATTTGCATGTGTGTGTTCATGTATGTACATCCAGCTGTTTGTATGAGTGGTTATTGCTATGGCATTAACTGACCTGTCGCACTTTTAGGATTTTGGCAATTTATAAACAGGTTGAGGAACATAAAGAAAAGCAATGTTAACAATATATGTATATTTATTATTAATTGCTATATTTATAACTATTTATTACAGGTTTCTTATATTTATTGAAATAACTTATAACTAATAAAACATATACAAACATAATTACATTTAATCCGCAAATATATTAAAAATACAATGACACATTATAACCGATGTGATGATTGCATATAAATGTCATAAATTTATAATCGAATCATATCAAAGCAATCCATGCAAGATAAAGTATTTCTCACAAGCAGCAACAACAATGTCTCTTCACCCAAAAATCTATCAACGCATATTTCTTTGCCCACAAACAGCAAGTCTATATGTGTGTACGCCTGTGTATACGCCGCGCATCGTTGCCCAAATGCAACAAAAAGTATATGTATATTTAAATCATATAAGAGATTTTTCATTGACAATTATTGAATATTGGTTCAAGGAGTATTTTTTATTTGTACAGCTTGTGCGTCTCAGCAACGACAATCCAGCGCGTTGCTGTTTTGTTCAGTTTTCCATTGCGTTCAGCGGCCCATCGATTTAAGGAGAGGCGGCGGGTCAGCGGACAGCAAGAACGGTAAAAAGTTGTTGGTACATATTCTATGCAAGTGCGATTGATACATATATTTCTTGCTGGGCCTGCTTGCCGAGGTTTTTGTTAATTTTGATATTTTTCCTTTTATATATGTATGTAGTATAAACTTATCGTATAAGACTCGAATATTACTTTGCAACTTACCTAATTGTATATCAACGCTGGGTATTGAGTAAATGATATCCCAGTTGAGGTTACTGCACTCCTCTTGTGACCCAAATAAATCTATAATTTTAAAATCTCTAAATTTAATACTCTAATTATTATATTTAAGTTTGAGATCGTATGTTAGAAAAATTATGTCATGCTTTGAAAATGCTGGTGCAGACATTTGGTCATATAGGAGTATGTTCTCTAGGTTTTGCACAAAAAATACGTCCAGTATGGTGTAACAGTTCGGGTAAAGTGGGTTGGTGTTTTTGAATTGACTAATTTTAAACCTATTGATTCCGTTTCGTCCGTTAAGTGATGTTCTGTTAACATGTTACTATTTAAGTCACCAGTCAAGATAAGATCAGTATACCTTAAAGTTAAATTAGATATTAATTCTAAAAGATCAGAGTAATCTATATTCCTATGTGGTCTATATATACAGCCAATGAGTAGTCTGCTGTCTGGATTTAAATTCATAATTTCAAAAAAAAAAAAAAAAAATTCAGTTGAACTGCCACTGGGATGTTTAGAAATAACTTTACAAGTCAGTTTCTTTGAGACAAAAATGGCAACTCCGCCAGCATGACCTAAACGATCTGAGTGAAACACATTAAAGCCTTCACATATAATTGACAGATCACTTAATTCAGAGACAAACCATGTTTCGGACACGCATACAACATCAACATTAGAATCAACGAACATATAGCGAAACACTTCTATCTTATTTGCCAGGTTGTTAACATGAAGTGACAGTTTGTCTACACAAAAAAGACTTCAAAAGAAACGCATCTACTATATTAGAGCTTAAAATTAAAGAGCACACATAAATACTAAAGATTACATTTAAGAGAATGCAATAATAATAAACAGCATGTTAAAAGGTTACAGGTGCTAGACCAAGGTATACTTAAGAAGGTAGCCGCACTTGCTCGCTCGCGACTTCTTACTTAAGTGTCAAAATGATAGAAGAAACAGAGAGAGAGGCGCCATTGCAATAACACGTAAAGTCTGTAGCACAAGAAGTTTTACACGAAAAAATGGTCCGCGGAGATGCGTCGCTCACAACTGCTGCTAACAGACTGATAATTTAAGAAGTGAAAAGAGAGCGAGAGAGCGAGTAATGCCACCTAGTTAAGTATACCTTGTGCTAGACCATGGTTGAATTATACATGGTTAAAGGCCCAGTTACCCGAACTTGGCTTGAACTGAATTCGAATTGAATGCGAAAGTGAATTGGTATATGAAAACAAAGCGATTACCCAAACGTGAACTAGACTTGAACCTAAAAATGAACCTGAATATAAAATTGAACCGATTACCCTGAAAATTGAATTATCGAACAGCTGTTTGTCATTGTTTTGATATTTTCACAATTGCGCGCGAACTTCTGTTTTCAAAAGAAAATAATAAAATAATTGAATATGGATGCTATGCTTAATATATATTACATGTATTTAGTACAAATCGGTTTAATAAGCATGGAAATGCCGGAAATGTGAACGCGGGGTTGGGCAGTTCGGCCAATGAATACGGATTGGAATGTCGCTGGTTATTACAGACCTTCAGCAAAATCAAGAATTTAGACGGTTCTCAATTTTTCCTGCACAATAGAATGTCCAAACCAATGTTTAAACTGTTGCTAACGTTGTTGGGCAGTTCTTGTATAAAAATCAATTTCCTACACCAATAAAATAAGTTTATGCTCGTCCATTTTAAATCAGCTGTTCAATGTAATTGGATCGTAACTTGAACTGAAATATGAACTGGAACTAAAAATTCTGTTTTCTGCAGGTTCCCAATTCAGTTAAATTCAATTCAAGTTTTGGGTAACCAGCAAACAGTGTTTGACGTTTAGTTCAACTGATCAGCTGTTTTCTAAGTCCACGTTCAATTCGGTTCACGTTCGGGTAACTGGGCCTTTAACCATGTATAATTCAACCATGTGCTAGACTAGAATTAGGACCGAAAGAGATTATCTGGGGCTCGGTCGTGGTCGCACTCATTTACTTCTCTTTGCACGCTTATATGAGAGAGCTTTTGCAAGCTCGTCATGCAGATAACTTCGCCGCTTTCGATCGTCTTAATGTGCACAAGCGCGCGCCGACAAAAAACAGCAGCAACTTGTTTTTGCTTTTTTAATTTAATTGCTGCTTTAAACACCTCATAGTTCTCTCTCGTCAGCTGTTCATTTAGATAAATTGGCACTGCTGTGCACGTGTCGAAGCCTAGCAATTGCAGGTTTAGTTGCGTTTTTGTGGTTCGCCGGTAATTTGCAGCAGCGCGCAGTATGCTGACCTTATCATTATAGTTTTCAAAACTTAATATAATTATGGGGTCAGCAACTGAATTACCAGACCTGGACTGCAGTAATCGTTTGACCTCTCTCAGTCTCGGTGCGGGCGCGACTCGAAGCGAGAAACAAAGCGTGTTAAAAACAGTTTTGAGCTGATCACCCTCTGCATACGGGACTCCATGCAGTCTCACGTCATTCGCCGCGCTTGCACTTGCCTATGCAGTCAATTTTGCCTCAAGCTGCGACACTCGTGCCTCCAAAGACAACATCCACAGACTCCAGTTCAAGCTTCTGAACTCGCTGTAACAATCCCTCCAGATCCGCGTTCATGCTATCCAGCCGCTCGTGGAGCACATGTAAAATGCGTTCCTCGGTCTCACCCATCTTAGCGGTGATCATATTTGCCTGCTCCTCAAAGCGCTCATTTATGAGCTTGGTGATAGCTGCTGAATCCTTAAGCATGCTGGACTTTAGCTCTGCCGCTGAGTTTTAGCGTTGTCGCTTTGCGATCGGTGCCATTTGAGTGCTTATACTCGATACGGAAGGTAAAGAGTATATTGGGTTTGTGCAATGTCCGTCATGGTGTCTGTCCCACTGTCCGTCCGTATGTTCGCAACTTTTTTCCACACCCTTCAAGTTAGAGACTTCAAACTTTGCAAATCTCTTTATCTATGGCATAGTAAATTAAAGTGTCAAGATTGGAGCTCTACGATAACTAGGGGGCTGGCAAATCGATAAACTCGATAACGCAAAATCGATAGATCCAGCTATTTCGCAAGCCCTTACAGCTAGAACTACCAAATTTGGGGAGAAAATAGCTACTAACAACCCCCAAAAAACTGCATCAAAAATTTTGGAGCCACTCTCACCCATACCGCCCCCCCCCCCCGCAGTTTAACATCAAGAATGCCCATATCTTCTACAGTTTATGAGCTAGAGCCATCAAATTTGGTTCCAAGATAGGTGTTGACGATCCCCAATCAAATTCATAAAATTGGATGCCGCGCCCATCTATACTGCCTTATCCGCCCTCAACCACCCCAACGCTACGCTAAAAACGGTAGTGCGTGTATCTTCCAAAGTGTTTGAGCTAGAGTCACAAAATTTGGTAGGTAGATAACTGGGAACGACCCCCCAAAAACTGCATCAAAGTTTTGGGGCCCCACATACCCATTCCGCCCCCAGCCCCTCGCAGCATAAAAACAGAAATGCTTATATCTATAACAGTTTTTAAGCTAGAACCACCAAATTTTGTGCCAAGATGGGTGATTACAACCTCCAAAAAAATGCATAAAAACTTTGGATGCCATGTCAATCCATACTGCCCAAGCTGCCCCAAACCGCCCCAATGCTTCATTCAAAACGGGAATGCGTGTATTTTCCAAAGAGTTAAAGCTCGAGTCACCAAATTTGAAAGAAAGATAGCTGTTAACGATCCCCAAAAAACTGCACCAAAAATTTGGAGCCACGCCCCCCCGTTCCCTAGCCCCTTGCATTTTGAAATCAAAAGTGCCTATATTTTCCACAGCTTTTGAGCTAGAGCCGCCAAATTTGGTGCCAAGATTGGAAGTGTAGAAACCCAAAAATTTTGGATGGCGCCCCCACCCATACCGCCCACAGCCCCCGTTCCACCATATTCTACTAACTTTGAGCTAGAGTCACAAAATTTGGTATAAGGATAGCAATTAACATCATAATTAGATCTGCAGCAAAACTTTGGACGCCACGCCCCCTATACCATACCCCAGCCCCCCTTCCAACATATTCTACTAACTGTGAGCTAGAGTCACCAAATTTGCTATGAGGATAGCAATTAACATCATAAATAGATCTGCAGCTAAACTTTGGACGCCACGCCCCCCATACCAGCCCCCAGACCCCAGCCCCCCTTCCACCATATTCTACTAACTTTGAGCTGGAGTCACCAAATTCTGTTTGAGGATAGCAATTGACATCATAAATAGATCTGCAGCAAAAAATTGGATGCCACGCCCCCCCTTACCAACCCCAGCCCCCCTTCCCTCAAATTTTACTATTTTTGAGCTAGAGTAACCAAATTTGGGAGGAAGATAGTTTTTTGGCATCCCCATCTGCACCAGACAATCTTTGAGGCAGCCTACACCCCTGCCGTATCCACACACCATTGCAATCAGCTCTCTTTTAATCTGTTTTACTACTGGTATCGAGTATACCGCAGTCGGGTGCGTCCGACTGCAACGTTTCTACTTGTTTTTGTTTGAGTTTGAGTGAGTATTTTGTTGTTGTTGTTTGTTTGCGCTGTGATACTCTCTCTTTTTCTTTTCTTTTGTTGGGTGTTAGCTTGATTAGCTTAATCCCCCTCAAAACTTATAAAATTAGATTTTGTTTGTTAAAGAGTTGGCGCGTTTATTGATATATTTTTCGGTTTGCGTTTTTGGTTAGTTTGTTTGCATAAAATATATATATGTTTTTGTTTAGTATTTTTCTGCACTTTTGCGTTATGAATTAATTAACTAAGCGGAGCTCAGTAATTAGCACGACTGTTTGCGACAACACTCTCTTTGTTCACTCTCTTTGTTCCATTTTTTTTAAAACAGCTCTTTCCCTTATAGACTTTAAAACCATAAGTTCATTTAGCGGCAGATCAGTTTGCTCTCCCCAAATATAAACATCATTTATGTCTTCAATTATTTGATAGTGCGTAAATTTTTTTGTGGTGGCTGCTTAGCATTGAAAACAGTGCAGTCTGAATCTAAATCTGAGCATGCAAAAGTTTCAAACGGTTCCTGAACATCATCAGCATTCCATTTCAGTATCTCTTGAACAGAAAATGTTTCCTTTAAAAAAGAGTGTTATATTAATTGAAAACTCATAGAAGTAAGTGGAAGTTTTAATCTTTTTACCTGTCCAATCTCCTGTAGCAAATCCACAACTTCTTCGATAAGCACTTGGCTGTCATCTTTCCATTTCTCTTGCAATTTATTCAAAGGTATGTCATCTTCATCATCGTCTTCGTTTTGAACATCCAGCAAATTATTCCAACATTAAGCGATGGTTGCCTCGCTTACCTTATCCCATGCTGCTGAAAAAGTTTTGACTGCGTCTTTTAGGGCTATTTTTTTATTAATTCTTCCAGATTTTCGTGAAGACCAATGAGAGCACTTAGAAGGCTCTTCCTGTAATATAATTTCGTCAATCTTAAGATATTCTGGTCCATCGGTTGAATTAAAGGTGTCACATTTGGAGGGAGAAACATAACACTAATTGTTCCGTCATCTGTCTGTAATCCTTGAGGATGTAGCATGTAGCATTGTCCACCAATAAAAGGTCTTTTCCTGGCAAAAATTTCGTTCGCATATGTTCCTTTACCTTGATTTAAAACAGGAACAATGCAGTACACTAAACTCAATTGCTTGTCAATTTGAAATTTACCTTTGGTACAAAATTTTTAAAAAATCATTGCTTAAAAATGTCCACTGTCATCCAAGACTTTTTAGAATATCCGTACAAAACATCAGGGGTAAAATTTTTGAAGCATCGTGGATTACGAGATTTTCTTATAGCCAGTAGTTGCAGTTTGTGCGTTCCTGACGCATTGACGCATCCTAGAACCGTAACTCTTTTCTTAGCTGCTTTCATTCCAGGTGCACCTTTTTCATAAGCAGCAACAAATGTTTTGTCTGGTAGGAGCTGATAAAACAATGATGATTTATCAGCGTTATAAATTTGGCTTTTTGTCAACTGAAGACTTTCAATTTTTTCAGCAAGCTTTTTTTTTAACGGATCACCCAGTTCTGGCTTAGCAGATAATATTTCCCCAGTCACTTCTAAACATCTCACTCCGTTCCGTTTTTTAAAATTTTCCAACCATCCATTGCTTGCATGAAAATTTGAGCTCTTTCCAAACATTTTTGTGTGCAAAACACAAGCTTTTTGTTTAATAATTTCACCACTTATTAGCATGTTTTACTTACGCTGTGCCACAACCCATTTATATACGGCATTTTCCAGTCGTGGAAATTCTGCACGTTTTAAAAAACACTTCCTTGTACTGCGAAGTTTTTCAGAAGCCTTCACAATTCTAACTCTGTTGTTTCTAAACAAACAAATCGTAGATGTAGCAACGGAAAATTTTTTTGCTAATGTGGTCTTTTTTGCACCTTTATCTAGCTGATCTATAATAAAAGATTTAATTGCTAAACTAAGAAACGATTTTTTTTTTGGCATTTTAAGTAACTTTTAAACTAAATTGATAAAAAAAAATTCCACTTGCATTGACGCCTTTTGCTACAGTGCAGAATTTCATGTGATTTAATCTTTCAACTTACGTTAATTTCACAAAATTCGCAGATACCGTTATAACGGTTCTTACAAAAGTCGATGCGAGAAAAGAGCGAACGTACATGCAGCAAACTCGATGGAGTGAACACTCGATGGTGAACACTCGATATTTAGACAAGATTTTGTCTTCCAAGGCAGTCAAATATCACTTTTGCTATTGCTGATCATACATACTCTTCCCAATTTTGACCTTATGACACTTTCTAACAATCATTGGCATACAGTTATGCAATGTACACAAATTACGAAAGTGTATTCAGTAGTGCATTGGTACATATGCAAATGTAAGCGCGCGTTTGCCGCCGACACAGAAAAATTAAAAATATCAAAAATAACAGAAACCCCGATAAGCAGGCACAGCAAGAAATATATGTATGTTTCAAACGCACTTTCATACAATATGTACCAACAACTTTTTACTGTTTTTGCTGTCCGCTGACCCGCCGCCTCACCGTTAATCAACGGACCGCTGAACGCAAAGGGAAACTGGACAAAACAACAACGTGCTGGCTTGCCGTTGCTGAGACGCACAAGCTGCACAAAGAGTAAATACCCCTTGAACCAATATTCAATAATTGTCAATGAAAACTCTAATATATGGTTTTAATATATATATATTGTTTATGCTAAAATATAAACAATAAACAATTCTAGAATATAAACAAACATGTAGAATTGAAATTATATTAAAGAATGTCAAGTTTTGCTATTCAATTGCACAAAGTTCATATTAAGTTTATACTACCCTTCCAACTTGGACACATCGTTAGCAAGCTTTTGAATTTTACAGTTATTCTCTGCCGCTACACCAATACAATCATACTCAGATGAATATGTATATGAAATTTTGCAGTCGGTCACGACAGCACGCTAAATAAGTTCGTCGGTCAAGCTCGTTACAGCTCGGCACGCTGAATTTGCCCTTTTTGCAGAGCGGCACGCTGCATTGTTTGCATGTATTATCAAATGGCAGGGATGCGTACCCGTGCCTATAGATGTTAACACATCAAAAATATTAGATGCATGATTTATCTTACTGGAAATGAACATGAGATTTCTTATTTTAACATTTCGGGCACATAAATCCAAGTAGGCTATTTGTCAGTTCTTAATCACTCCCGTTGATTGTTATTTATTATTAAAATTCATAAAAATAAATTGAAATCTTATGAAATCAAACTTACCCATTACGAAAAATGATGGACCTAAACCGGGGGATTCGAACCTGAGTTCTGTTGTTCACGACGCGGATGCCTAAGATGCGCTGTTGCCGAATTTATTTTGCACTTGGTTAGTTTTGAATTAAAGCAAACGCTTCTGGAAGGAAGTAAGACGTCTGATTTTTAATTTAAATAGGGATCATGCCCATTGTTAATGCACACAAAAAAAAAAAATAGTAAATCGTATAATTTACACTTAGATTCTAATATTTTTCGGAACGATTTTCCGTTTACACCGTTTTTTTTAAATTCAAATAGTGGAATTTTAAATTAAAATTTTAAAGCTAAAATTTTAAATTTAAAATGTTTCATTTTAGTTTTTAATATGAATCATTTTAGTTTTTAATATGAAACATTTTAGTTTTTAATATGAAACATTTTAGATTTTGATTTTTTAACTCCAAGATAGATACATAGTGCAACTAAAGCATTGCATTTTAATATCTGGCAATCATTTTCATGTAGATTGCTAGATATGAAATTAATGAGAAAGAATCATTATAATATTTTGTTTGTATGCTTACCGCGACGGGATTTGAACATTAGACCACTGAATATAGCGTCGAATGCCTTAGCTGTTGAGCCAATGCCAAAAACATTATGATTATAGCTAATGTTTAACTAAAGTGAATTTAATTTGGCTCAGCTTATTTGGCATTTTGATGCTTTTAAATAACTTTTAAACGAATAAGAACAATAGTAAACTATTCACAAAAAATCAATATTTAACAGCGACAAAAAAAAGTTTTACGAATGCCGCTAAGATTGAATCGTACTTGAATCAAGATCTTTCGCACTTGGTTTCAGCACTTAGAATGGGCACATCTTAAATTTAACATTTTTCATCTGAGGCTTGTGTAGGAAAGATGAAGCACTATGATTCAAAAATGAACATGTTATATAAATATAATATTTTTCAATCTGAAATCTAAAATGTAAATATTGGATTTAATAAGTTTTCTGATTTGTTCAAATTAAAAACAAAAAAATTCGATTTATAATAATATACACTTAAATTCTAAAGCGTTTCATACTGATTTCTAAAACTTAAGTTTTCGATTCAAATGCGCTCGTTTTAAATACGAATTATAATATGGTGCATTTTAAAATTTAAAATTTTTCGTTTTAGGTTTGAGTAGTAATTATTCAAATCGACATTTTTCCACATTGATTTTAATACGAATCGTATTTAGTTTTATATTTTAATACGAATCATTTTAAAAAAATTTTAGTATTCAATTTGAAAAATAAATTAAAATCTGAATCTAATATTAAATATTAGATTTTACGTTGCATTTTTTTTCTCTGTGTGACAAGAATGTAAGAATTAACTATGGTGAAATCGAATGGATTATTTTTTTTTGACTATGCCTTAAATATATTTCAACGTTATATTAAACATGAAAAAATGTTTAAAAGTGCACGCATGTTGTTTAAAAGTGCACTCACTATTTTTATACTCTGATACCGAAGGTGTCCGTCCGTCTGTGCGTCTGTCCGTCCGTCTGTATAAACGCAACTTTTTTCCATACCCTTCAAGCAAGAGACTTGAAACTTTGCAAATGTCTTTATCTATTACATAGTAAATTAAAATGTCAATGGGGCTCTACGATAATTCGGGGGCTGGCAAATCGAGAAGTTCGATAAATCAAAATCGCTTAGTCCACCTATTTTGCACGTTCTTTAAGCTAGAAGTACCAAAATTGGGGGAAGATAGTTACTAACAACCCGCAAAATTTTGCATCAAACATTTTGGAGCCCCGCCCACCCATTCCGCCCCCAGCCCCCACGCTGTTTATAAAAAGAAATGCCTATATCTTCCATAGTTTTCGAGCTAGAGCCACCAAATTCGGTGCCAAGATAAGTCATGACGATTCTTAAAAAATTGCATAAGAACGTTGGATGCCACGCCTATCCATACAAATTTGGTGTAAGAATAGCAATTAACGACCCACTAAGATCAGTTGCAAAACTTTGGATGCCACGCCCCCATACCGCCCCAAGCCCCCCTTCTAAACATTTTACTAACTTTGAGCTAGAGTCAAAGATCTGCATACAAAATTTTGATGCCACCCCCACCCTTACTGCCCTTGTCCAAAAACCTAAAATCAAAAAATACACCATAAAAGGTGATGAGATTTACGTCTGAAAATCACAGGCCACGCAAACTCCGTTTGCCCCCAACCATTACCTTTTAATTTGGAAATGATTTTTTTATAAATTATTTCAAGTCGACTCCAAGGCTCTAAAAAATATATAATAGCCCTATTACAGTCGTGATGGCCTCCACGTGGTGTTCCCTGGATACCGATTGAAATTATTAATCGGGAGCAAGTTCGAGCGGCGAAATTATGTAAATTTTATTTATAATTATGTTATACATAAGTCATACAGTTCTAAATTAAAAAAAAAAAAACATATTAAGCTACGTCTGTACTGGTACGGATACGACCGACTGCAACGTTTTTACTTGTTCATGTTCGATTTGCTGTTCAACTATGTTTTTAGTTGAATCAACCTTTTTAAAAGTTAAATATACTATGTTTCATAGTTAATACCCGCATGGTTAAATCAACTATTTTCATAGTAGATTTTCGGGTGTGTTTTTTTTTTGTTTTTTGTATGTTGTTTTTAACAATGAGTATGATCCCTTTTTAAATTAAAGCGCAGACATCTTACTTCCGTCCCGAAGCGTTTGTTTTAGCTCCAAGCTTACCGAGCACGAAATTATTCGGGAACAGCGATGGGCTTCGAACCGATATCTCTTGTTCACGAAGCGTATGCCAAAGGCTGATGTCAGAGTGCTCGCGAGAAGCGAAGCGAAGAGCAGAGCGCAGAGCAAAGCGAAGAGCAAAGCGAAGAGCAAAGCGAAGAGCAAAGCGAAGAGCAAAGCGAAGAGCAAAGCGAAGAGCAAAGCGAAGAGCAAAGCGAAGAGCAAAGCGAAGAGCAAAGCGAAGAGCAAAGCGAAGAGCAAAGCGAAGAGCAAAGCGAAGAGCAAAGCGAAGAGCAAAGCGAAGAGCAAAGCGAAGAGCACAGCGAAGAGCAGAGCGAGAAGATGTCAGAGTGAGAGCTTAGCGAGAAGCGAGTTAATAATATGAACGTGATGGATTCGGAAGAGAAGCATTGAATGCAACAAAAGAAAACTCAAGTTCTGAGCGAGTTTAAGCGATAAAAAAAAGTAGGAAACTGCTTTCTCGCTTTGCTCTCTTTGTGACATCTTCTCGCTCAGCTCTTCGCTGACATCAGCCTTTGGCATACGCTTCGTGAACAAGAGATATAAGGTTGGAATCCCGAAAGAAGCCCATCATATTTCGTACTCGGTAAGTTTGATTTTAAATAAGTTTTCATTGAATTTCTAGCAATTTTAATAACAAATAATTATTAACGCAAATGTATAAGAACAAAAATGTCATACTTGGATTTAATGTACCTGAGATGTTAAAATAAGAAATCTCAATTTGAGTTCCAATATAATAAATCTTCGAATATAATCAGGCCTGTTCTAAATTTCGATTCCGAGTAAACTGCTCGGAATCAAATCGATTCCGAGCGTTTTGCATTCCTACATTTCGATTCCGAGTACGATCGGATCGTTTTGAAATCGAGTGGCAATGAGCAATCGAAATGAAAAGGATTGTGCCTTTTAAGCAACTAATGTGTGTTTTTGAGCCCTGAAACTATTTTTTACTTAATAAATATACTATTGGCAATAATTTTGCATTATCATTCGTAGGGCCTGCATATTATTTTTCATTTGTACTTTTTTTTTTAGTTGTACACCTAAAATTTATTTGCGTTGGCAAAGCCAAAGCGATCGGACTCAGTCTTATACAAAAAGTAGAGTTGTCATGTTTAACCAAAGAATTAGATGTGTTTTTTATTATTGTTATTTACATAAAATTTTTGTTAAAATAACTATAAAAACTTGATTACTATATATGATAAAAGTTTAGCTTAAGCAAAAACGAGTAATTACATGAATATAAGTAAACTAAAAATATCTGTGCTGTGTAAGGGCAACTCTAATACTCGATATCTATCGAGTATTTATGAATCATCGGTGCGGTAAACAGCTGAACTCAATCATATATTCAAAATGTAAGTAAACGAATAATTATTTGTGAACATTTAATAAGATTATTTGCGTTTTTAGGGGCAAAAAACGAAACGCAGAGCAAGAAAACTTGCTGTTGAGTTTCATGAAGGAAATCCCGGACGTGGCAAAAGGTTTTACCAAAGGGGATAAGGTGGAAATTGGTGCAATGTGGGAACCACTTGCCAAAAACTTGAATGCATGTGGGCCTCCTTGCAAAAATACAAGTGACTGAAAAAAGGTATGTTTTGTTTGATCATAAGTTGTGTTTTTTTTATTAACACATTGTATTTAAAATAAAGAGCTGGATAGACTGGAAAGCGACCGTCAAAAAGAAGTTGGCGGAGAACAGTCGAGAGACGGTTGCAACAGGCGGCGGTTTAGACCGACTGACCCTGACATAGACCGCTAAAGGGTCCTTAGTGGGGCCGGTGGTCGGAGATGGTTGGGACTTTCTCGGTGTGAGGTCCTACGGAGTGTGTGTACTTCGTGCAAACGCAAGAAGCCTTCTGGGTTCCTGCTTGCTGGCTTCTTTTAGCGAAGCCAGAAATGGAATTCGGAAGTGGCGTAGTCGTTGTGCTGCCAGTGCGGGGCAGCTGCAAAGGAGGTGCTCCAGCGTTTCCTTGACACCTGGATCTTTGCATTTCCTGCATTCGTCATTGTTAGTTATGCCTAGCCTTTTCGCATGTACTGCGACTAGGCAGTGGCCTGTCAGTAGACCCACTAGCCTCCGGCAGTCATGTCTTTGTAGCTTAAGCATATATTGCGCTAGTTTGTGGTTGTATGTTTTGCACATTATTTTAGAGATCTTGCAGTCAGAGGTGTTTGTCCACCTTAGATCTGCTAACTCCCGTGCTTTATTTTCCATGTAGGAGTGTAGCGTTCGCAGAGAGATTGGGACTTTCGCAGTTTCACTGTTGAGTCCCATTGCACCTTGCTTGGCTAGAGTGTCTGCTATCTCGTTGCCTTCGAAGCCCTGATGGCTAGGAATCCAATAGATGCGCACTTTTTTGGAGGTGCTGAGTGCATCTAGTGTTTCTCTGCTCGCCAGGACATTTCGAGAGCTTATGTGGTAGGACTGCAGGGCTTTAATTGCCGCCTGACTGTCCACGAATATGTTTACTTGTTCCTGTGTTGTATTTGTTTGTAGGACTGCTTCTGCTGCTTTCCTTATTGCGAATATCTCAGCTTGGAATATGCTGCAGTGGTCCGAGAGTTTGTAAGTCAGGCTCATGGGTGGTTCGGCGCAGTACACTGCAGCTCCAACCCCGTCCCTCATTTTTGAGCCGTCTGTGTATATGTTAATGGCTGACTGCTCTGCTCCTGAGCGCCAGTCATCTTTTCCAAGGAGCGTGGGCGTGATGTTAAAATTGTTTCTTGGGGTCATATAGTCCGTTTCGACTATGTTCGCCCGTCCAATTGTGCTATGCCCGTAGTTGTGTATCGCCATGTTGCCTATCGTGCAAAGACGTTGTGCAGTCTTTTTTGCTACTAAGCGTGCCTGTATGTCCACTGGGTTGACATTCAGTATGGTCTGTAATGCTTTAGTTGGTGTAGTCCTCAGCGCCCCTGTGATGCATGTAAGTGCATGTCGCTGGGTTTTTTCCATTCGTTTCAGGTATGTGGACTTCTCTGTGGCTTTCCACCATACCAGTATCATATAGAGCAGTATAGGACGCACGATCGAGATTAGAATCCAGTGTGTCAGTCTAGGTGATAGTCCCCAAGTGCTACCCAACATCTTTTGCGATATATAGAGTGCATTGGTGGCCTTCTTCACCCTTTCCTCCACATTGAGCTTCCAACTCAGCTTGCTGTCCATTACTATCCCTAGGTATTTGATACTTTCCTTTGGTATCAGCATTTTATCGTTTATTTTCGGTGGAGTCCAGCGAGGTACCTTGTATCTCTTCGTGAAGAGAATGAGGTCCGTCTTGTCCGCGTTGATACTTAGACCGGCTTCCGTGGCCATGCTAGTATCTCTTTGAGTGTGTGGTCCATGACTGAGCTTATTGTCGATGGACACCTGCCCGTGATAATTATGCTTATGTCGTCTGCATAGGCGGTTATCTTCGGGGCTTTCCGTTTGAATTTTCTAAGTAGGTCGTTGACTACCAAGTTCCACAGTAGGGGTGAGAGCACTCCTCCTTGGGGTGTGCCGCATTTTGCTTCCCTGACTGTGGTAGTGGTTCCCCATTCCGCTAGTATTCTCCTGCTGCGCAGTAGGTTCTGTACCCAGGAGTTCACTGCTTCTGTTGGGGTCACAGCTCTTAGGCTGTGCATTATTGCTTCCGTTGACACATTGTTAAATGCGCCTGAGATGTCCAGAAATGCGCCTAGGGCGTATTCTTTTTGGTGTAGTGCTTTCTCTATGGTTGCTACCAGGGAATGTAGCGCTGTCTCCACTGACTTGCCCTTCGTGTATGCGTGTTGGTTCTGTTCTAGAGTCATCTCCGTGTTCTCTCTGATGTGGAGATCTATCAGTTTTTCTAGCGTTTTTAGAAAGAACGACGTCAGGCTTATGGGTCTGTAGTCTTTAGGCAGCACGTGGCTACATTTTCCCGCTTTAGGCAGGAAAATTACCCGTGCCGTCCTCCAGGCCACCGGCACATAGCCATAACTGAGGCATCCTCTGAATATTTCTCTCAGCCATGGAGAGATCACGTGTTTGACCTTCTGCAGCATGGCCGGGAATATCCCGTCCGGACCCGGTGATTTGTAGCTCTCAAAGGAGTCTATAGCCCACATTATCCGTCGCGTAGATGTGATATCTTCAGGAATTTCCACCCTTGTGGTTGAAGGTATCGTTTGTGTGTTTGTGTTGACTTGTGTGCAGTCAGGGAAATGTGCCTCCAAGAGCACATTTGCCGCATCTTCACTGCTTTCCGTCCATCTGCCATCTTCGGTTTTTAATTGGCTTTGAACTGTCTGTTGGCGAGCTAGCAGCTTCCTTAACCTTGCGGTGTCAGCTGTCTTCTCAATGCCTGAACAAAAGTTTTGCCATGCGTTTCTTTTAGCTACTCGCACTTTTTTCTTAAAGTCACGAAGCCTTATTCTGTATTCTATCCATACTAGCTCTTCTTCCGCTTGTTTTGCGAGTTTGAAGAGTTCTAGTACGTCTTTCCGTTGTCCTTTGAGTTCTGGAGTCCACCATGGGGCCTGTGTCTCTTCTTCTCTTGGGTCGGTGTGCATGTTTTATGATAGGCCGCCACCAAATTTTTATTAAGTGTCTCCAGGGACTTCTCTAATTTATCTAGTGTGGCTATCTTGGGTGGTCGTGGTAGGTTTCTTTCAACCTCTATACCGAACTGCTCCCAGTCGGTGTTTCGCGGGTTTCTATACACCTTCTTCTTCACTATTCGTTCAAAGTTTACACGGAATTGAATGTACTTGTGGTCTGAGAAGGAATGTCTACAAAGGACTCTCCAATCTTGTACCACAGTATTCGTTACCGACGCTAGGGTAATATCTAAGACGTTGGAGGAGGTGGGGCCAACATATGTTGGTTCTTCCCCCTCGTTTGCTATCTTAAGATTAGTTTGTAATATGAAATCAAGCAGTGACTCACCTCTGTCGTTGGTGTCCCCGCTTCCCCATACCGTATGATGTGCGTTGGCGTCTGCTCCGATGATGAGGGCCTGCTTTTTTGGCTCGGCCTCCATCGCCATTCGGGTGAGCTCTTGAGGAGGTGCGTCGGTGTCGTGCGCCATGTAGCACGATGCCATCAGTATTGGCTCATCTCTGCCACCTTCTAGCGCTACCACTGTCAGGTCGTCAGTGCTGTAATTAGACAATAAGTAAGCATAGATACCTTTCCTCACTAGGATCACGGTTCTTGCTCTACTCACTGTTGTCGGGTAGAGTAGGTTGAAGTTTGGATGTTTTAGTCCAGAAACCTTGTTCCCTGACGCTAGCCAAGGCTCCTGGACTAAGGCGACGTCGGCGTGCTCTGTCCCCATGGTTAGCAGAAGCTCCGCCGAAGCCAACTTGCTTTTATGCAGGTTGACTTGGATGATCCTCAGCTCCATTGTTGGCTGTGGCACCCTCCACGGATCGGACTTCCACCACAGTTAAGTCCGCATCCTCGTCGTCTTCCAGTTCTAGGCTTTTGGTGGCATTGGTGACCTCTGCCAGGTCGCTCTCCACTTCACCCGCCTCCAACGTGTTGGTGTTTTTGTCGTCGGGGTGGCGCTTCTTGAGTCGCAGGTAGACACTACCCACGCCCCACGCCATCTTCCCGAATCTTCCGTAAAGCAAATCGTCGGCCTCCTTGTTGATCTGGATCACCATTTGCTGACCCTTGCTATCGGGCTTCGCAACATGGATCACCTTCCAATCAGCAGTTGGCACGTCCGGGTTTTGCCACTTGAGTAGCTGTAGCGCCTGGTCCACCGGTGCGACCCGCGGGAAGAGTACTTTTGCCTTTGGCACGGACGGAATACATGTTCTGTCCACTACCTCCAGCTTGGCACCCACCCACGGAGCGTCCAGAGCAGCTACGACGCCGGTGACCCACTTCAAGGTGTGGTCATCCTTGCAGCTCAAAACTTTGACGCCGGAGAGCCAGCCCGCTCCATCAAATGAGATGGGAAGCGAGTCCGATTCGCCCATACGCCTCAGAAGCGCATCGAACAGTAGCTCCTCCACCTTCTTCCACTGTTCGGGCTTCATTTTGCCGTTAGGGTCGCTCCGGTCGATGAGCGCGACGACTAAATGCCGCCTCGCTACATCGCTGGTCGTCGGCTTTGCCCGCGTCATTGGCTTTTTGCAGGGCCGCTTGCTAGCTGGCACCTCTGCTTTTGCGGTTTCAGCGGATCGCTGGCGTTTGACGGCCAAACTCTCCTCCACCTTATTGGCAAAACCGGCGTCCCTCGGCGCCATGTTTTTCCTCTTTTCAAAGTGAGACCTACCCTCTTTGATCTTTTGGTCGGCCCACTCCTGCTGGCGGATCTCATCAGTTGTGAGATCTCGCTTGCATTCTGTGAGCCGAGCCCTGATCTTAAGGGCGGCCTTGTATTGGGCTTTGGCTCTCATGCCTTCCTTTGACCTTTTGAGCCCGACCCTACTAGGGGTACTGGAACTCGTCGGGTCTAAAAGACATGTGTCCTCAACCTCAGACGTATTTGACCCTAAATGCGATTCGCAATCCGAGTCTCCTTGGACTGCGGTATCACGCCACATCTTGGGTTTGTGTGTTGATGTGGCAGTATCTTTACAACCGTCCTGGCCTGCTCCAACCAGTACGGAGGGTGGGTTGCTGGCGACACGCAGAGAGGATTTCTCCCCCCCGTGCCCGCCGGTGGTAGCACCCTTTTCCACCGACGTTTGGGTTGACATCCCAACCCGTGCTTGACCGTCCGTCATCTCCATGTGATTTTTTTTTTTTTTTTGGGGAGTCTACCCATAGCATTTTATCCTTACTGCCAAGGACCTCGAGCCATAGTTTGCTCCTCACCCTCGCAATGCCGAAGCTTTTGAGTGTTAAAGAGCTCACCTTAGCTAGGCATCGAACTTCCTCTGCACAAGCGAGTAGATTCACAGTACCTTTGTTTGTTTTGGGGCAGGACGGCATCTGTAGCATTGGTCGGCCCTTCGCCCTCGCAGTGCCGAAGCCTTTGAGTGGTTAGGAGTTCTCCTCCGCCTGGCAGCGATGCCCTTGCCTTGGCTTACCTCTTACCCTCGCAGTGCCTAGGCCTTTGAGTGGAATAGAGTTCACCTTAGCGGGGCATCGATGCCTGTTGCCTAGGCTTGCCCCCCATGCCCTCGAAGTGCCGAAGCCTTTGAGTGGTTTGAGTGGTTCGCTTTGGCCGGACACCGCCCTGTCTCTCCGCAAGGCAAATAGCACCAAGTACTCCTCGCTTGTTCCGAGGCAGCACGATGCCCATTGCCCAGCCGGCACCCTCGTGGAGGGTTCAGCTGAGGAGTTTTGCCAGCTAGCTAACAAATAATTACCCATATAAAATTTTTTTATTAGTGTTAAATTAAAAAGATCTCGTAATAAGCTTCATTAATTATTTTATTTTTAACTTTAGATTAAGACAACTTAGAAAATAATAACAAAGAATAAAGTGATCGTTTAAATGATATATTTTGTTTTAATGCTTTTAATGAAAAGTTCTTGCAATTTCGTTTCTTTTGTCGGCAGCAACACCAACAATCGGTTTTCCTCAGAAACGTCTATGACAACGTTATCTTCACTAAAGCTGGAGTATTAAGTGCAACAAATGTGGTAAAGAGCGCAGCATACATTCATAATTTTAACAACGAACTCTGGCTTACATTGAAGAGTACCTTGCAAACAACGAAATCGGCTCTTTAACACGCTTATGGTTCGCTCAACAACATTTCGAGCTGCCGTATGCTTTTTATTATATATATGCTCCATTGAAGCATATTGACGATTTCTGTACGGTGTCATACAAAATGGTTGCAAAGGATAGCCTGAGTCAGCCAATATCCAACTATTTTCTTGGCAGGTAGATCGGTAAAATTCCCTTGCATGACTTTGATTCCAAATAAATGAATCATGGCTCGCACCGGGATGATTTGCATCTACCGCCAAGATTATCATTTTAAAATCGCAAACCTGTTGGAACATTTAATGAAAAGGAGAAACTAAGTAAATCTATATGGAACTCACCACCATTGCGTTTATACTAAAATATCCTTTTCTGTTCAAATAGAAAGATTCGTCATTTTTAGGCCTTACTAGTTTTAAATGGGTTCCATCAACACAACCAACGACACCCGGAAATCCAAATTTCTCAAAAAAAAAAAAACAGTTTCGACTCAACTATTTGGCCGGCAGACATCTTCATGCTAATATGTTCTTTACATATAGAGGATTCAAGAGCGTCGATGACGTTATGTAGCACTTTTGAAAAAGTACTCCTGCCTATGGTGATGTTGAAATCTTTTGCCGCTGCTAGCTGATATGTGCCAGTTGCTAAAAAGCGTAGAGTTGCTGCAAGCTTCGTTGTTGGGTCGATGAGCCTATTATTGTTTATTATCTTGGCATTAATAGATTCCAGTAGCATTTTAAATGTTTCTTTACTAACCCGAAACGACTCCTGAAATCTATAAATTTTAAATAAAATATGTTTACTATGAAAATAACGACCAACTAACTTAGAGTCCAACATTTCCATAACGTTGGTGCTTTCTTGGGCTCGTAGTAATCGACTTATGCTTCTAGCTTTTAATTTAGCAAGACGTTCTCTTTCTCTTGCTGCTAATATAAGTGCGGCCGGCATGTTTAAAAGCTTATTTATATAAACGCACTTTTTAATTTTTTTGTTTGATTAACTCAATCAGCTGTTTTTCTAAGTGCACAAGCGATTAATCGTTTTAGTACTCAATACCGAATTCAAATAGTATTTTTGATTTGTGCAATGTCCGTCATGGTGTCCGTTCGTCTGTCCGTCCGACTGTATGAACGCTATTTTTCGACATACTTCAAGCTAAAGACTTGAAAATTTGCAAATGTCGCTATCTATGGCATAGTAAACTAAAGTGTTAAGATAAGGGCTCTACGATAATTGGGGGGCCGAAAAATCGATAAGTTCGATAACTCAAAATCGATAAATCCACCTATTTCCAATGCCCTTACAGTAAGAACTACTAAAATTGGAGAGAGGATAGTTACTAACAACTTCCAAAATACTGCCCCAAAAACTTTGAAGCCACGCCCACCCATTCCGCCCCAGTCCCCCGCAGTTTAAAGACATAAATGCCTATATCTTCCACAGTTTTAGAGCTAGAGTCACCAAATTTAGTACCAAGATAGGTGATGACAACCCCAGAACAAATTCACAAAAGTTTTGGATGCCACGGGACTGACTTTATCTTTCATAGTGTTGGAGCTAAAGTCACCAAATTGGGTAGGAAGATAACTCTTTATGACCCCCGAAAAACTGCATCATATTTTTGGAGCCACGCCCTCCCCTGTTCACAAGCCCTATTAATTTTGAAATCAAAAACACCTATATCTTTCACAGCTTTTTAGCTAAAGCCACCAAATTTGATGCAAGATTGGTGATAAAGAAACCCAAAAAATTTGGATGCCGTCAGCCACCCATACCGTCTCCAGCCCCCTTCCACCATATTCTACTAGCCTTGAGCTAGAGTCACCAAACTAAGTATGACGATAGCAATTGACATCATATTTTGGATACTTGCCCCCCCTTACCACCTCCGTTCACCATATTTTACTAACTGTGAGCTAGTGTCACCAAATTTGGTAGGAGGAGCAATCGACATCATACACAGATCTGCAGCAAAAGCTTTGATGCAATGCCCCTCATACCACCCCCAGCCCACCATTCCCATATTTTCCTTGGTTTGAGCTAGAGTCACGAAATTTGGTATGAGGATAGCAATTGACATGATACACAAATCTGCAGCAAAAATTTGGATGCCACGTTCACATACAGCCCCCAAACCCCACTTGGTAAGAGGATAGCAGTTGACATCCCACAAAGATTTAAATAAAAAATTAGGATGCCTAACCCACCCATACCGCCCCCAGCTTCCCTTTCCCTACCTTTAACAAATTTTGAGCTATAGTCTCCAAATTTTGAAGGAAGATAGCTTTTTGGCATCCCCGTCTGCATCAGACAATTTTTGTGGAAGCATACACCCCTGCCGTAACCGCACCCCATTACAATCAGGTCTCTTTTTATCAGTTTTATTACTGGTCTCGACTATACCGCAGTCGGTTGCGTCCGACTGCAACTATTCTACTTGTTAAATCATCAAAATCACTCGAATTAGATTCGTATTGGGGTTTCTGATTAAAACTTTAAGGTAGGCCCATGGCAGGCTCCCACACAGGTAGTAGTTATAAGTATATATATATATAGGTGATGATATCAAAACACGTATGAGTTATAAGTATGTGTAAGTCAAAGATAAATGAAGTATTAGTAATAATAATTTGTACGATAGTATTCGTAGCATAACATAAGAGAGCGTAACATAATATAAGAGCCGAACAGCTTGAGCAGCGCAAGAAGAGCGGAGGTCGCGTGCACTCGCAACCCACGATCTACATGTCGCGACCTACAAGGTGGAAAGGGCAAGCTCAGCACAAGTGTGAGACCGTCAAGTTAGTGGTTAGCTGATATCGAATCGGATCGGACGCGATTGCGACAGTTAGATATGTAATTATTATTAAGAATCGGCAAACGCAGGAAAAGTTAGTTATGACACAAACGGTTGGCACGTACTGTGAGTGCAAGCGACCGCAGCGAGTGTATAATTGAGAAACGGCCTACCCCAAGAAAGTGGAGGCGGTAATAAACGGAAGAAGCCTTGAGGACACATATGTTTTTGTGAACTGAAGTTGTAAATTAGCGCGCCGATCTGAGAATACCCCTTATTCGCCTAGTCGTTTCGCAAACGCGTTCCCCAAATGTCAGCTGGCTTTCACTGATTCAAAAATAAATATCTTGTGCCACGGGCCGTAGACAGAGTGAGATCTGTACCCTGGCAAAATAGCTACTTTAGAAAACAATCTTTCAATAGGGTAAATACCTGTGCAAATTCATTGTGAAAGTTTAAATTAGAAATATCAAAGAAGATTAACAAAAACACGAGTTAAGCATGTAACAATTTTTGCGCTGTTTTTAAATTTCTGAATAGCTCCTGGCGTAGCCTTTAAATGGCTTAAAATTTATAAATGCAGATGGTATCAAAGAATTAATTCCTGTAGAGAGCTAGTGTTGGTATGCAGAAAGCGAGAGGTACTATCAATTAATTAATTTTTTTGACGTAGAATACGTCTCACCTTTCGGTAAAGTTGTATTTGTAATATGAGAGTTTGGCAAAATCGCTTATTGCGATTGAAGTAATGGTTCAATTTACCTCAAAATAATTTCATTTTAAAGCCAATCTTTTAAACTTTCTTTTAAATTATATGTATACATATATAGACATATGAATATTTTTGGTTCATTGCGAAGACTTTAAAATGCTCTAGCAATCTCAATAATTAGTCAATTACTCTGATTTTTTGAAATATAAGTTGAGATGAGTTAACAAACATTAGAATTTTATATTTTTTTTGCCAAATATATAATTTTTATCGTATTCATTGCAAAAATTCTTAAAAATTATATGCTAGAGTTTCTTTTTTTGGCTATGGCATCGGTGGCCTTCAGTTCGACCTAGTCTAAGTCTAAATATATAAATTTTTACTTGGTTTCTTAGTTGTTTGTTAGATAAGTGTATTTGTTATTGTTATTGTTTTATATGTTTAAGTATCGGTTAGTGTTTTTGAGATACTGTAGGATTTCTGCCATGTTAGATGGTGTGGGGTTGGAGAGGTATTATGGTTTTGCACCAAAACAATTAATATGTCTGTGCAAAAAAATCATATAAATTATAGGGAAAAAACGATCGATAGTTCTGACCATAAGTAAGTTCGTCTTTACGATGGCAGCCCTGATTTTTTCATCTTATGAACGGCAACATAATTATTTCATTAAATAAATTTAGAAAATTGCCGCCTGTTAAAACAATTACTTCTCCGCAACGTTACAAAGTCATAAATGTGCATTTCAGCTTTTTTATATGTTTAATATTTAAAGTTATTAAAGTTATAACTACAGTGACCACATTTAACGCTGTTTCGTTCAGCGCTGTTTCTGCTTAGCATTTTTTTATCCACCAATTTTAAGGCAGATTTTTGCAAAAACAGACGAAGAAAAGAAGAAATCAATAAGAGAGATTTGGAAAAACTATAATATCATAAATGCTGTAGATACATAAACCTTTCTTTGAATGAGATAACGAAAAGATCTTTGAAAGGAGGGTGGAAGAACATTTGGCCAGATTAAAGTTAGAGCGAAGACATGAGACACTCTGTCGATATGAATAAAATATTTGAAGAAAAAGTGGAATTAGCGGAACAGTCCGGTTAAGATGAGGTATATGTGGAAGACATCGAAGATAAAGTTCAAAGCTCAAGGAGTAAACGAAGTAAGAGGAAAACAAAAATATTGTTAGTAGTGATTTCGAAGAAGAGCCAAAAGAAGTTTGAGTAGCAATTTGAATATTCGTTGAAAGTTATCAAAATTTTGACGGGGGCTCAAAAGCAAGACCGAGTGTTATAGATGCTTTATCGAAGAAGAAAAAAATTCTAACAAAACGCAAACGGAAAACGCAGCTACATTAGATGCCTCCTTAACAAAAAGACAGAAAACAGGAAAAAAAAAAATTTTAACTAAATGATCCATATGATTTTGAATTTTATTTGATTATATTATTTTTATTTTTGCAAGAAATTAGTTTTTGGTTTTGTTATTATTAAAAACATAATTTGAAGTTTAATACCTAACCAATTTTCTATCCATCTTCACCTTACCCCATTATTTGCTTATTAAGATAGCCTCGTTTAGCGCTATTTCGCTCTACTTTCATGGACTCTCACGCATCTCCTGCGTTAATAGGTCTATTACTGTACTATGTTAACTTTCATTATGGTTGTTGCAGAAGGACAGACGTATTCTACGGTTAACCTACAACAACATGTTTTCAAAACCGAAAAAACGCTGATTTTTTGTCTAACTTATTGAAAACAAAAACTAAAAATTTCTCATTTTAAAAGTCTCTGGTTTTTAAAATCTGAAAAAATAATTGCTTAATGTTATAAACAACCTTTTTTAACAGATCTTTGATTTTATAGCCACGATAAAACCTTTTTTAACATCATAACAGTCCCCTGTTACTAAAACCGGAAAAACAATAGCTCCTTGTTTTAAACAGTTAAATAAACAGTTATTAAAACAACAACAAAATAACAGGCTAACAACAACCTGTTTTTTAAAACCACGCTAAAATAACAGCTTAAAAACAAGCTGTTTCTTAAAACCACGTTAAAATAACAGCCTAACAACAACCTGTTTTTTAAAACCACGCTAAAATAACAGCTTAAAAACAAGCTGTTTCTTAAAACCACGTTAAAATAACAGCCTAACAACAACCTGTTTTTTAAACCCGTGTTAAAATAACATCTTAAGAACAAGCTGTTTCTTAAAACCACATTAAAATAACAACCTAACAACAACCTGTTTTTTAAAACCACGTTTAAATAACAGCTTAACAACAGCCTGTTTCTTAAAACCACGTTAAAATAACAGCTTAAAAACAAGCTGTTTCTTAAAACCACGTTAAAATAACAGCCTAACAACAACCTGTTATTAGAAAAAAAAATAAAAATATATAACAGCATAACAACCCACTGTTAAAAAAATAACAGCTCCTTGTTTTAAACATCTAGAAAACCTTCTTAAAAACCGATATAACCTGTGTATCAGCTTACGGTTTTAAACAGCTACACCGCCATCTGTTCTCTGTTTTCTGGGCCTACCACTGTTCAAGGATATTGGTGTGGTGCTAGATATGCAGCTAAAAAAAAAACGTATGTATTTGCCTGGAGAGCGGCGGTTAGCAACCGCTGCCTCACTTTGTAAGTAGTTCTTTCGCTTTAATGTTAAATCATAGTAATAGTACGATACGCAGCAGTAATTTTGCAGTACTTCCGTTGGTTTATGAGAAGAAAAAAACTTACTACAAGCGAGCTTAAATTTAACAGTTTTATAGATAACTTCGTTTTTAATAAAAATAAAAACATGTCTAATGTCTGTAAAAACCATTGTCATTGATGAATGAGCTGGTATCTGCGAGGTCTATTGTGCCCCCTTCCAAGTCCTTAGCATTTCCATCAGAACCAGGTTCTATACAAAAGCAAGTATTTTTGAGAGGTCGAGGTCTTCTATGCCTCTAATTTGGTTTATAAGTTGTTCTAGAAAAAGAACGTTCGTTTTCTTGCTAAGGATATGCACACTGCTATAATGTGTAAGGAGTATTCTTCCTCCTGAGCAACATTTGGCTCGCCTGAGGCCAGGTATCATTGCCCAGTTTGCCTCAAGCGACTCTCTTTGATCCTTAGTTCCTATCTTGTTGCGTCTCTTCCTACGTCGGCTCAAGCGCATATAGGAGTGTTCTGCCCTCAATCTTGCTTGTTTGTCTTTTCGTAACCTGATTTATGAACATCACTCTTGTCCGATCTAAGGGTACATAAAGCACAAAGAGGATTGAATATGTAGTGATTATAAAAAAAAAAAAACCAATCAATGATACACTGAAAAAAAAAAACATGACGGATCTAATGTTCAGTCAATTGTTAAATGACGATATATAAGATATTTAAAACTTAGTGTAATAATTGTTAAAATGGTTTAAGCCATTTTCTTAAATCAAATGCAAATCTGAATTTCAAGTAAATGAGATTGGCTACTCACCAAACCGAACAACTTTAATTTTGTTAATAATAGATATACAAACTGTAAAATCATCACAGCACACATATTGAATGACGGTATGATGGTTCTGACTTGAAATACAGTTTCTAGAAGGTGTGTATTAAGATGATTAAACGGAAAAATTAATAGGAATTTTAAATGAGAATAAATCATGCATATCTAGAAGTGAATTTTTGAAAATGAAAAGTACGTAGTAGGTTCGACTATGATATGAGTCTAAATACAAGCCCTAATAAATATTTTGATTATCATGTTTTTGATCGAAGTCCCTGCGAATACTTTATACATTTTTATACTCGATACCGAAGTTAAAGAGTATATTGGGTTTGTGCAATGTCCGTCATGGTGTCTGTCCGTCTGTCCGTCCGTATGTTCGCAACTTTTTTCCACACCCTTCAAGTTAGAGACTTCAAACTTTGCAAATCTCTTTATCTATGGCATAGTAAATTAAAGTGTCAAGATTGGAGCTCTACGATAACTAGGGGGCTGGCAAATCGATAAACTCGATAACGCAAAATCGATAGATCCAGCTATTTCGCAAGCCCTTACAGCTAGAACTACCAAATTTGGGGAGAAAATAGCTACTACCAACCCCCAAAAAACTGCATCATAAATTTTGGAGCCACGCCCACCCATACCGCCCCCAGCCCCCCCGCAGTTTAACCCCAAGAATGCCCATATCTTCTACAGTTTTTGAGCTAGAGCCATCAAATTTGGTTCCAAGATAGGTGTTGACGATCCCCAATCAAATTCATAAAAACTTTGGATGCCACGCCCAGCTATACTGCCCTATCCGCCCTCAACCACCCCAACGCTTCGCTAAAAACGGTAGTGCGTGTATCTTCCAAAGTGTTTGAGCTAGAGTCTCAAAATTTGGTAGGTAGATAACTGGAAACGACCCCCCAAAAACATCAAAGTTTTGGGGCCCCACCTACCCATTCCACCCCAGCCCCCCCCCCCCCCCCCCCGGAGTTTAAAAAGAGAAATGCTTATATATTTTACAGTTGTTGAGTTAGAGCCACCAAATTTTGTGCCAAAATAGGTGATTACAACCATCAAAAAAATGCATAACAACTTTGGATACTACGCCAATCCATACTGCCCAAGCTGCCCCAAACCGCCCCAATGCTTCACTAAAAACGGGAATGCGTGTATTTTCCAAAGAGTTAAAGCTAGAGTCACCAAATTTGAAAGGAAGATAGCTGTTAACGATCCCCAAAAAACTGCATCAAAAATTTGGAGCCACGCCCCCCCGTTCCCTAGCCCACTGCATTTTGAAATCAAAAGTGCCTATATTTTCCACAGCTTTTGAGCTAGAGCCGCCAAATTTGTTGCCAAGATTGGAAGTGCAGAAACCCAAAACTTTTGGATGGCGCCCCCACCCATACCGCCCCCAGCCTACCATCCACCATATTCTTCTAACTTTGAGCTAGAGTCACCAAATTTGGGAGGAAGATAGCTTTTTTGCATCCCCATCTGCACCAGACAATCTTTGAGGCAGCGTACACCCCTGCCGTATCCGCACACCATTGCAATCAGCTCTCTTTTAATCTGTTTTACTACTGGTATCGAGTATACCGCAGTCGGGTGCGTCCGACTGCAACGTTTCTACTTGTTTATTAACGTTTGGTGCTTGATTTCCATTTGTCATTTTTTTGGAGTTTACTCCTTAAGAATCGATTTGCATATAAGTAGCCCGGTATGAAAAAATATTTGGAGTGAAAGCAACTGAACAAATTTCGTTACGTTTTTGTAAAAAAATTATCTCCTGACGAATGTTGGATACCCTTATAACATATAAATGCTACTGTGAATATGTTGTTCAACAATAAATTTGCAAAAAATTGCATATTTATTTGGCACTAAGTTAACAATTGAGAAATTGCTTCAATTATTAGTAGTGGATTGAACTATATATCCACAGCAGCACTCATATTTTATTAGTGTGTTCAACATTCGCTAGTTCATTCTCTTATTATTAAAGAATTCCGTTATGTTATTCCGAACAAGAGAGAAAAAACGTTGCATGTTTAGTTGGTGCTTCACACAAATGTACACCAACATCACGAATACGGATATAAAAATGAATGTCTTGCTCTAACTACAGCTAACGATCGCTCTAGCTTTATCCACAACGGCAGTCAGCCTTAAACTTAGCTCGCCTTGACAACGCAGGAAGCTTATCGTCCGTTTATTTATTCAGTAAGAATTGATACGCGCTATATTAAAGTTTAAATTGTGCTTATATAACTGAACACTGAACATACGCAAAGTGTTTGTTACATTGAAGATCGCCGTGTCATTGTCTTTGAAAGTGGTTTTTGAGCAAATCCAGCTTTAAACAAGTAGAAACGTTGCAGTCGGACGCACCCGACTGCGGTATACTCGATACCAGTAGTAAAACAGATTAGAAGAGAGCTGATTGAAATGGTGTGTGAATACGGCAGGGGTGTAGGCTGCCTCAAAGATTGTCTGGTGCAGATGGGGATGCCAAAAAACTATCTTCCTCCCAAATTTGGTGACTCTAGCTCAAAAATAGTCAAATTTGTGGGAAGGGGGGCTGGGGTTGGTAAGGGGGGCGTGGCATCCAATTTTTTGCTGCAGATCTATTTATGATGTCAATGCTATCCTCAAACAGAATTTGGTGACTCCAGCTCAAAGTTAGTAGAATATGGTAGAAGGGTGGCTGGGTGCTGGGGGCTGGTATGGGGGGGCGTGGATTCCAAAGTTGTGCTGCAGATCTGTTTGTGATGTTAATTGCTATCCTCATACCAAATTTGGTGACTCTAGCTCAAAACTAGTAGAATATGGTGAAAATGTGGATGGGGGCTGGTATGGGGGGGGGCGTGGCGTCCAAAGTTTTGCTGCAGATCTATTTATGATGTTAATTGCTATCCTCATACCAAATTTGGTGACTCTATCTCAAAGTTAGTAGAATATGGTGGAAGAAGGGCTGGGGCGGTCTGGGTCGGGGCGCCATCCAAAATTTTTGGGTTACTACACTTCCAATCTTGGCACCAAATTTGGCGGCTCTAGCTCAAAAGCTGTGGAAAATGTAGGCACTTTTGATTTCAAAATGCAAGGGGCTAGGGAACGGGGGGGCGTGGCTCCAAATTTTTGATGCAGTTTTTTGGGGATCGTTAACAGCTATCTTCCTTTTAAATTTGGTGACTCTAGCTTTAACTCTTTGGAAAATACACGCATTCCCGTTTTTAGTGAAGCATTGGGGCTGTTTGGGGCAGCTTGGGCAGTATGGATTGGCGTGGCATCCATAGTTTTTACGCATTTTTTTGGAGGTTGTAATCACCTATCTTGGCACACAATTTGGTGGTTCTAGCTTAAAAACTGTAATAGATATAAGCATTTCTGTTTTTAAGCTGCGAGGGGGCTGGGGGCGGAATGGGTAGGTGGGGCCCCAAAACTTTGATGCACTTTTTGGGGGTTGTTAGTAGCTATTTTCTCACTAAATTTGGTAGCTCTAGCTGTAAGGGCTTGCGCAATAGTTGGATCTATCGATTTTGCGTTATCGAGTTTATCGATTTGCCAGCCCCCTAGTTATCGTAGAGCTCCAATCTTGACACTTTAATTTACTATGCCATAGATAAAGAGATTTGCAAAGCTTGAAGTCTCTAACTTTAAGGGTGTGGAAAAAAGTTGCGAACATACGGACGGACAGACACCATGACGGACATTGCACAAACCCAATATACTCTTTACCTTCGGTATCGAGTATAACAAGTAGAAACGTTGCAGTCGGACGCACCCGACTGCGGTATACTCGATACCAGTAGTAAAACAGATTAAAACAGAGCTGATTGCAATGGTGTGTGGATACGGCAGGGGTGTAGGCTGCCTCAAAGATTGTCTGGTGCAGATGGGGATGCCAAAAAACTATCTTCCTCCCAAATTTGGTGACTCTAGCTCAAAAATAATAAAATTTGATGGAGGGGGGGCTGGGGTTGGTAAGGGGGGGCGTGGCATCCAATTTTTTGCTGCAGATCTATTTATGCTGTCAATTGCTATCCTCAAACAGAATTTGGTGACTCCAGCTCAAAGTTAGTAGAATATGGTAGAAGGGGGGCTGGGTGCTGGGGGCTGGTATGGGGGGGCGTGGATTCCAAAGTTGTGCTGCAGATCTGTTTGTGATGTTAATTGCTATCTTCATACCAAATTTGGTAACTCTAGCTCAAAACTAGTAGAATATGGTGAAAATGTGGCTGGGGGCTGGTATGGTGGGGCGTGGCGTCCAAAGTTTTGCTGCAGATCAATTTATGATGTTAATTGCTATCCTCATAACAAATTTGGTGACTCTAGCTCAAAGTTAGTAGGATATGGTGGAAGGGGGGCTGGGGGCGGTATGGGTGGGGGCGCCATCCAAAATTTTTGGGTTTCTACACTTCCAATCTTGGCACCAAATTTGGCGGCTCTAGCTCAAAAGCTGTGGAATATATAGGCACTTTTGATTTCAAAATGCAAGGGGCTAGGGAACGGGGGGGCGTGGCTCCAAATTTTTGATGCAGTTTTTTGGGGATCGTTAACAGCTATCTTCCTTTTAAATTTGGTGACTCTAGCTTTAACTCTTTGGAAAATACACGCATTCCCGTTTTTAGTGAAGCATTGGGGCGGTTTGGGGCAGCTTGGGCAGTATGGATTGGCGTGGCATCCAAAGTTTTTATGCATTTTTTTGGAGGTTGTAATCACCTATCTTGGCACAAAATTTGGTGGTTCTAGCTTAAAAACTGTAATAGATATAAGCATTTCTGTTTTTAAGCTGCGAGGGGGCTGGGGGCGGAATGGGTAGGTGAGGCCCCAAAACTTTGATGCAGATTTTGGGGGGTCGTTTCCAGTTATCTACCTACCAAATTTTGTGACTCTAGCTCAAACCCTTTGGAAGATACACGCACTACCGTTTTTAGCGAAGCGTTGGGGTGGTTGAGGGCGGATAGGGCAGTATAGATGGGCGTGGCATCCAAAGTTTTTATGAATTTGATTGGGGATCGTCAACACCTATCTTGGAACCAAATTTGATGGCTCTAGCTCAAAAACTGTAGAAGATATGGGCATTCTTGGTGTTAAACTGTGGGGGGCTGGGGGCGGTATGGGTGGGCGTGGCTCCAAAATTTTTGATGCAGTTTTTTGGGGGTTGTTAGTAGCTATTTTCTCCCCAAATTTGGTAGTTCTAGCTGTAAGGGCTTGCGAAATAGCTGGATCTATCGATTTTGCGTTATCGAGTTTATCGATTTGCCAGCCCCCTAGTTATCGTAGAGCTCCAATCTTGACACTTTAATTTACTATGCCATAGATAAAGAGATTTGCAAAGTTTGAAGTCTCTAAATTGAAGGGTGTGGAAAAAAGTTGCGAACATACGGACGGACAGACGGACAGACACCATGACGGACATTGCACAAACCCAATATACTCTTTACCTTCGGTATCGAGTATAAAAAGTAAATCGAAGAAAAACTAAAAGTCGCCGTGTTAGTCTATCAGAAAAAAAAAAAAAAAACATTTAAGTTAGGTAAGTCAAATGACCTTAGAAATTAAAAAATATAACGATATAAACAAACAAGGCAACCATCATCGGAAGGCAGAATGTATTGTATACACTTAGCTAAATTATATAATTCACGGATCGGATCTCAGTGCTTTTGAAAAAATAATAAACTGCAATGAAAAAGTAAAAACCATCAAAAAGCTAGATTCTGAACAAAGTTTTATCTCGATAGCTAAAAATTTATAAAAATAGATTGCATAGGAACGGACGAACAGACCTAGGCAGCCTACGATAGGCAGCTGATCAAAAATAAACATAATATCTGGGGTCAAGGATGCTTCTATTTATGCGGTATAGAAAAAAGACTATGTTTTGGTTCTAAAATTGGCTTGCACTTAAATTAAGAGCCAATGCACAAGAACAAAAAGCAAAAATAAATAAATAAAAATACAAAAAATAATTAAAACAAAATCAATAAACAATACCAAAATGGCCCTTTACACTATTTTGAAGTCTTACCAAGGCAAATGAAGTCAAAAAAAAAAAAAAATTGATGCCCTAAAAAATAATTAATTTAGTGCAGCTAAAATCTTGGAAGTAACCTTTATAATTTCTTTCATATAAAGAACAACGTTATCTCGCTCTTTCAATGTCCGAGCTATAAACCACAAGAATCATAAAAGATTATAGCCTATCAAATACCGCTTTAACAAGCACTATAATAATGTTCTGTGTTATATTAATGAATATAGGACTATTCTTGCGCACTCTCTCGAATTATGTAGCTTAAAAATATAATCGAACGTTTCTTTGATTATAATTTTGTATTGCTCTTGAGATGATGTTCGCACAATGTCCAAATGCATTAGTTGCCAGAATCTGAGCATGAACATTTATTGGATTATCTAAATTCATAAGAACTATGAAGTCTAAACGGTCTTAGAAGCAGGACTCCTAGTCTACTGTTAATTACTGTAAATGACTGCTTGCGTTTTTTATGTAAGTAAAATTTACAGTTAAAATAGGCTTAAGGCAAGTAGTGGAATCATGAAGAACATTTTCTTACAAGAAACTTTCTACCCATATAAAGTGCTCTACAATACAACCATATAAAGCAAGATAAATCCTACCATACAGTTTCTTAAAATCAACCAAAACCTAAACCAAACCTCATTCTCTGGAGCCTTCCCCCCAACAATACTCTATAAAAATCAGTCCTTACCTTAAAATTAGCACAAAAGATCAAGCGCTAGTTAACGACTTATATTAAGGAAATAGAAACCTCTGCAAATACCAATATGCAATCAACGTGTGTTTAAACCAACCCGGTGTAAATTGACCTATATAATGATCAAAACATAATACAATTAAAACAAGTAGAAACGTTGCAGTCGGACGCACCCGACTGCGGTATACTCGATACCAGTAGTAAAACAGATTAAAAGAGAGCTGATTGCAATGGTGTGTGGATACGGCAGGGGTGTAGGCTGCCTCAAAGATTGTCTGGTGCAGATGGGGATGCCAAAAAACTATCTTCCTCCCAAATTTGGTGACTCTAGCTCAAAAATAGTAAAATTTGGGGGAAGGGGGGCTGGGGTTGGTAAGGGGGGGGGGGCGTGGCATCCAATTTTTTGCTGCAGATCTATTTATGATGTCAATTGCTATCCTCAAACAGAATTTGGTGACTCCAGCTCAAAGTTAGTAGAATATGGTAGAAGGGGGGCTGGGTGCTGGGGGCTGGTATGGGGGGGCGTGGATTCCAAAGTTTTGCTGCAGATCTGTTTGTGATGTTAATTGCTATCCTCATACCAAATTTGGTGACTCTAGCTCAAAACTAGTAGAATATGGTGAAAATGGGGCTGGGGGCTGCTATGGGGGGGCGTGGCGTCCAAAGTTTTGCTGCAGATCTATTTATGATGTTAATTGCTATCCTCATACCAAATTTGGTGACTCTAGCTCAAAGTTAGTAGAATATGGTGGAAGGGGGGCTGGGGGCGGTATGGTATATATCACTACTTTTCCTATTCTAACCATATCTGAAAATATCTCATTGATATATCTTTGAAAAGTAGAAGGTGCATTCGTTAATCCGAATGGCATTCTGAGATACTCGAACTGACCCAGAAGAGTAGTGAATGATGTATACTTTACTGACTCTTCGTCCATAAATACATGGTGAAACCCGTTTTTTAAGTCTAACTTTGAAAAAAAATTTTAAATTTACTAACCTTTCCAATAAATCGTCTATTAACGGGATAGGATAGTTGTCTTTTAGGGTTATTTTGTTTAAACGACGATAGTCTACAAACATTCTCAATTCACCTGTATTTTTATTAACTAGTACTATTGGTGACGTATACTCTGATTTGCTTGGTCGTATGTATCCACAAGCTATGTTTTCATCTAATATTTTCTGTACTTTTAACTTTTCTTCATGTGACAGTCTTCGGGGAGAACATAGAAAAGGTTTTTCGCCCTCTATGAATATTTTCATGCATGTTTTTATTTTTGGTTCAACCGGTCTTGTGGGCTCTACATAATAATTTTCGAAAAGCTTTTCAAATTTTTCTAAGTTCATTGCATTGATTTCATCTCCTATTTTTTAAGTTTCTTTGTCTGTGCATGCTATGTCAATTGACAATATTTGTGATTCAAAATCATTGTTAAATTCTGTGTTGTTATTGTAATCATATTTAGTTACTTCGTTAGCTATTTCTCGTACAATTTTCTGTCCTTGTCTTTTATTTTCATCGTTTTTAGTTTCATTACTCATTGTTTCATTGACCGCTACTTTATTGTTCTTATTTTCATTGATCGCTACTTTTTCTTTATTTTCATTGATCGCTACTTTTTCTCTATTTTCATTTGTCACTACTTTTTCTCTATTTTCATTTGTCACTACTTTTTCCCTATTTTCATTTGTCACTACTTTTTCTCTATTTTCATTTGTCACTACTTTTTCTCTATTTTCATTTGTCACTACTTTTTCTCTATTTTCATTTGTCACTACTTTTTCTCTATATTTTTCATTATTAATATACGCTACTATTGGTTTACTATTTTCGCTTTTGCTCAATGCATATTTAACTTCGACTAATTTATAATTACTTAAGTTTAAAAAATCTCTACCTAACACCATAGAATATCCAATAGATTCATTGTTGACTACAAAAGATTCAATTTTAATATCTTTATTAAAGTTTTTAACAACACAATTTACTTTTCCAATTATTTTTAATTTGCTTCCGTTAATGCCAAAATAATTTGTTCTTGAATCTTCATGATTTATTTTGATATGTCTTGGAATAACTGATTCCCTCAGAAATGTAATAGGGCTTCCAGAATCTATTAAACATTCTATGGGAACAGAAATATTACAGTTACCTTGTACATTGTTAAATGTAACATAAAAATATCTTACATAGTCATTGGTCACCTTCTTCTTGTATAGACTGCATTCCTTAGCTAGGTGGCTCTGCTTTTCTGTAGTCGGTGCATTTGCTGGTTTGCGATCTGAACCTTTCTGAATAGGACGACTAGGTATGTCGACGTTCTGGAATGCGTCTAACATTTGAGTCGGCGATGTGAAACGTTGTAACTTAGCTTGGTTTTTCAACTGTACGTTTCCAATCCCGTCGATTATATACTGCACCACTTCGGCATCGTCCATTTTTAATGCATTAGCCAAAGCTAATTTGTCGAAATAATAGTTGGCGAACTTCTCGTCCTGTTGCCATTTGCGTTTTTCGAACTTGCGTCGGGTGTTCAAAATGTTTTCTTCTGTGCCGAACCTTAATTTCAACTGCTCGAGAATGTTGTCGATCGGTGCAGAGAGCAACAGTGACTGAGATAACAGCCAAACAATTGCATCTCCCTTAAGACGGCTGCAAATAAGTGGGCGCATGACATCGTCATTTAAATTGAACGCGGCTCTAACATTTTGGACCAGCAATAACCATTCGTTTATGTCTTTATTCCCTTTGAATTCTGGCAAAAGTTGTTTAGCAGTGTTTAAATTGGTTGTAGACGCTTTATTGCGCAACTCCACATTTTCGCACTGCAAACTCCACATCATTCGTTCGATTTCGTCGATTTTGGCGCTGTTGTTTGTATTGTTTACGTTTTGATTTGCAGTGTTGGTAACTGCATGCATTTGGTTTTCGATAGCACAAAGATCGTTTGAAGCGCTGTCACTTTCATCGATATTTACAATATCACTTGTAGCGCCACCTAGATCAACAGCGCTACCATCGTTTAAAGCGTTGCCACTACGTTCGTTGGACGCGTCGTTGTTGTGTATTGAGTTGATGCTAGAAGCGCCGTTATCTTTGTCGCCGGCTAGCTCATCGCTAGCGCCGTTATTGTTGTTGTTGTTGTTGTTGTTTTGTATTAAACACACACATTTTTAGTACTAGTTGACGGCAATGCATAGCACAACTGAGCAACTAATGACGCCTTTGTACCTTGCGTTGGTAGTCCAAGTTTCTCACACCACATTTTAATGTCTGGTAGGCTTAAATTATGTATGTCTTTTGGCGATTCCATTATCTTTTGTAAACTTGTATGCGAACAAAGAACAATATTAAATGTACGTTTTGGTTTTTTGTGGCCGGATAATTACAATCAAGATTGTGTTCTGAATTATTCTTTTTAGCGATTATTTTCTGTATGCGTTTGTTGGTTACCACTTCTGAATTTTAGAACTGAAACAACTCGACCGTTCTTGTTCGCTGTCGCACTAAGACTACTCTCGATGCGTTTCTCTTTATTCAGTGCTTCGCACATCTTGCACATATTCCGTACTTGACGAAACCTTCGATGTGTTACAGTTATATTATTATATACAATTGAATACTTATATCTATTTGGTACAGTGGGGTCTTACATGCTAGTTATTACTACAGTAGTGAAATCATAAAGAACATACTCCTACAAGAAACCTTCTACACACATGAAGTGCTCTACAATACAACCATATAAAGCAAGATAAATCCTACCATACAGTTTCTTAAAATCAACCAAAACCTAAACCAAACCTTTTTCTCTGGAGCCTTCCCCCCAACAATACTCTATAAAAATCAGTCCTTACCTTAAAATTAGCACAAAAGATCAAGCGGTAGCTAACGACTTATATTAAGGAAATAGAAACCTCTGCAAATACCAACTTGCAATCAATGTGTGTTTAAACCAACCCGGTGTAAATTGACCTATATAATGATCAAAACATAATACAATTAAAAAAATTAAGTACTTTACCGCCCATTAAGGAAAACAGCTACTTTTTACATAGTCTTGACATTTGTCACATCACAACCTTATTTTGATATCACAATCTAGGAATAATACAAAGTTAATGAGAATAAAACATATAAGAACGGCTTCATGTATATAAGAATCCTATTTAATGTTAAGATACTCATAAATCAAAACTAAAGCCAGTTTGATACACTTCGTTATTAAATACGACAATGAGTGTGAAAACAAATAATAAAATCATAACCGTCCATCAATTAATGGAAATTAGCTATGAAATATTCTTAGTTTTAGTAATAAGTTGGATAGTACCGAAATCGAGTCTAATCATTAAAAGTGTAATGTTAAACATAAAAGTAGTTGAATGAACCATTGATAAATTACTGAACCTTCTGTGGAAAAGGTATGTAGGTTGACAATTAAAATATACTTAAGCTATCAGTTATAAAGAGAAAAAATTCAAATCCGAAAGATTTCCCTGTTAAGTTATAAGTGGCATTTAATAGACAATAATACAATCTTTCTCGTTTTTAGCGTAAAACCTAGTCAAGTTAGCTAAATACATAACATGAAAGATTTAAAAGTCAAAAGAATACTTATTTGAAGAAAACAATTCAACATAACACAAGTTAAGATGAGGTATCAGAGGTATCACAACATCAAAAGGATACCTAAAATAAGAAACAAGAAACACATTCTTAATATCTTTTTATCGTAAATAACACTGGAAAACAGAATAGTAAAACAATAATCAAGCAGCTTAAAACATTGTAATACTTTCAGTCAGCTAACTGTATGCATTTTCCGTATTTGAGAAGTCGATTTGATAAATGAGTTTGATGAAAGAATTATAGCCAAATATAACAAATAGTTTGACGAATATCTTAAAGTGTAAAAAGTGTCATTAAACCACATAAACATTAGACAATAATCTTATAGTCTGCAGATGGACATTATTTGTGAAGGATAATCTAATCAAGTATTGTCTAATACTGCAATGATAAAGTTAAACAAAAGATTATTAATTTAATACCAGTTAAACGAACGTCTTCAACCTTTTTAAATAGTGAAATACATAAAAGCTTTCTTAGATATCATATACTGAGTATTTGAACTAAAGCTTATAAGATTGATTTGATAAAGCTATTAATAAAGCATTAAGAAAACATGGTGTGTGACCTTTGTGTTCTACCGGCTATAAGTATGCGGCTTTAGTCTGAATGTTTGGTTAATGTTTTTGCATATACATCAATCATCTAAAAATAAACATAATCCAAAAAAAAAAACTATATAAAATTATCATTATAACAAAATAATCAATAGCTTGTTAAAAGCGTATTATAATTAACTGCATAAAATTTTCCTAGCAACTGATTCTGTTATTATTGCAGTTTTTTAAAATAATGCGACCGGCTCTAAGAAAACAGTCTTTTATCTACTTATTAGTAGCTAAGAAACCTGCTCACACATGACCTTTGTTCTTTACTGAATGGAAGATTTTCCTAGCAATGCGACCGGCTCTATGATTGTACTTTACCATTAATTATGACCTGCTTGCAGGAGTGTAATTAATGCTATCTTAGGAATTTGCGTATGTAGATCAAACCAGCTCTCTCTTTTCTAATTATATGGAAGCCGACTAATGTACATGACCTACCTACTTGTAGGTGTTCATTATAAGGTATGAAGTACCTGACCACCCCCTTTTACCAACGCAGGTAAAACATTCGCATTGATGCCACGCTTGGCCTTACCACCCCCAGCCCACCTTCCACCATATTCTACTAACTTTGAGCTAAGGTCACCAAATTCGGTTTGAGGATAGCAATTGACATCATACACAGATCTTTAGCTAAAATTTTTATGTTACGCCCCCCCCCCCCCCCCCATTACTCCCCCAGCCTACCATCCACCATATCCTTCTAACTTTGAGCTAGAGTCACCAAATTTGGAAGGAAGATAGCTTTTTGGCATCCCCATCTGCACCAGACAATCTTTGAGGCAGCCTGCACCCCTGCCGTATCCACACACCATTGCAATCAGCTCTCTTTTAATCTGTTTTACTACTGGTATCGAGTATACCGCAGTCGGGTTCGTCCGACTGCAACGTGTCTACTTGTTTATTAACGTTTGGTGCTTGATTTCCATTTGTCAATTTTTTTTTTGTATCCACAGCATTTGTTTTGTGGGCAGGTGTGTGAGATATTGTAGGTGTGAGCACTGGAAAGTAGCTAATAGATATCAGGGGACATAAAGCCGGTGGAGAGTAAAACAAAACTTTCAGATGGTTACATGCAAGCCATACTTAATCTAGGTATGAGTTACTAATGCGTGTACGAGTGATGGTCCAGGTGATGTAGTTATCGCATGAAGGCCACAGTGTAAAGCCTGAGGATAGTTTAGCCGTGGGGCCAAATGATGCGTCGAGTGTGTGAGTCTTAAGCGAATGTGAGTGTGTTTGGTTTGGAGGACGCCAGGTTGTTGCAAACAGCGATAGTACGTCGTAAGGGCACTAATTTTTCTCTTGGAGCGGTCCAATTGTGATTAGAAGCGTTCCAAGCGGCACCTCATTTACTCCACCGTCGGTAAACAGCGGCTCACTATCGGGCATTGAGGGAATTGACCTTTTAACAGCTTAACCGGTTTCGGTTTTAAAAAGTTAGATAGTCATTGAATATCAATTTGAGGAAACATGTGATAAATCATGAAAAAAAAATATATAGAAGTAAAGCGAAGCTAAAAAGAAGAAAAGAAAAATACATCATGAGCTGTAGCAGAAATAATTACATAAAATAATAGTCAGAAAGCAAACAGGAGTATGCTAAACCCATTTCATTAAGTAATGACACAATCTCAAAGTGCGTGAGAAACAGCCTTAGGGAAAGAACCAACTAAGAACCTAGACGAAATTATATTAGGCAGTTTTATCTTTCCATTAGTTTTGTAAACTGTATAACTTGACAAGCATAGCCAAGCAAATTGGTCTTTAAACTCTCTAAAACGAAAATATATGAAGCTCCTTAAGTGTGAAAGTTTTTAGACTCATGATTTTCATGTAGCGAAATACATCTGAATTCGATTATTCAACTCAATATATTACTGTTTATAGTTTAAATAGAATGCGTTTATGTGAAGTCTATTCTTGAAATGAGAATAAAAAACTTTTGGAAGCCTATTAAGCGAAATTTTATCCTGGGTCGCTATTACACGCCTTATAGCAAATCAGTTTTAAAACGAAACGACGACCGGTAAGCAAAAATATTAGAGTGTTATTGTAATTATACTTAAAAAGTTTAGAAAACCTAAACAGTCGCCGTAATAGTCTATAAGAAAAAAAAAATATTTATATTTAAATTAGGTAAGACAAATGACCTTAGAAATTAAAAAATAAATCGATATAAACAAACAAGGCAACCATCATCGGAAGGCAGAATGTATTGTATACACTTATGTTAGCTAAATTATATAATTCACGGATCGGAACACAGTGGATTTGAAAAATGAATAAGTTGCAATCAAAAAAGCAAAAACCATCAAAAAGCTAGATTCTGAACAAAGTTTAATCTCGATAGCTGAAAATTGATAAAAATAGATTGCATAGGAACGGACGAACAGACCTAAAATTGGCTTGCACTTAAATTAAGAGCCAATGCATAAGAACAAAAAGCAAAAAAAAAAAAAAATAAATATACAAAAATAATTTAAACAAAATCAATAAACAATACCAAAATTCTTTGATTATAATTTTGTATTGCTCTTGAGATGATGTTGGCACAATGTCCAAATGCATTAGTTGTCAGAATTCGAGCATTAAAATTTATTGGATTATCTAAATTCATAAGAACTATGAAGTCTAAACGGACTTAGAACCAGGACTCAGTCTACTGTTAATTACTGTAAGTGACTGCGTTTTTTATGTTAGTGAAATTTAGAGTTAAAATAGGCTTAAGGCAAGTAGTGTAGAACTGAAACAACTCGACCGTTCTTGTTCGCTGTCGCACTAAGACTAGTCTCGATGCGTTTCTCTTTATTCAGTGCTTCGCACGTCTTGCACATATTGCGTACTTGACGAAACCTTCGATGTGTTACAGTTATATTATTATATACAATTGAATACTTATATCTATTTGGTACAGTGGGGTCTTACATGCTAGTTATTACTACAATTCGGCCGTCCTGACGTTGAGGATCTCCTGATACTTGCTGACATACTTCTTGTGACCATATTACTTTGAACATACTTATTATTTTTGCATGTATTTTTACAATAATTTTTTGTTAAACTATCATTGTTTTCAATTTGACTTTGATTTTCTTCATTTTCTACATTTTCTGGATTTTCTAAATTTATATCAACGTTAACATAATTTTCTTCAATGTCTTCTGCACAATCATTTGATTTATTTTCAACGTCAGTTTTTTGATCACGAGTAGTTTCTATATCCTTAAGCCAAGGTTTCATATTATGTATGGCCCATATTCCTGAATATGGAAATTGCGTTTGTTGAAAATTTTCTACATCTTCGATAAAATATCTATCATTATTTAATACTTTTGATACAACGTAAGGTCCCTTGTATTTTGGAATTAATTTACTTGATACTCCTTGTTGTGAGTTAAAATTTCGTACCACCACATAGTCTCCTACTGAAAATACATTTGGCTTTTGACGTTTTGCATCTACATAGGTTTTGTTGTATACCTGTATTTTTTCTTGATTTGAGTGGGCTTTTTGTCTTATGTCATTTACATCTTTAATTTCTTTATTCTGATTTTCGTCTATAACGTTTTCCTTTACACAATCTATTGTCGTTCCTCTTTGTTTTACTCCAAAAAGCATAATGCTTGGGTATTCATTTATGCTTCGATTTTTTGTATTATTCATTGTATACTTTACTTTATCTATCACTTTATACCACGCTTCATTCTTTTCTACGTCTATTATTTTAGCTAACATGGGGCCTAAATCTCTATTTACTCGCTCTACTTGTCCGTTGGCTTGTGGTGAGGCTGTGGCAACTTTACAATGTATAACATTTGTTTCTTCAACAAATGTTTCAAATTCTTGTGATGTAAAGCAGCTTCCCCTATCTGATATTATAATTTTGGGCCTACTGTAAGATCTAAAGTAATCACGTAATGCGTCAATCGACTCTTTTGAAGTCGTCGTCTTTGTTGGGTATAATCATACTTTGTACAACCATCTATTATTACTAGTATATGTTTCTTTTTTGAGTCTTTGGTGTTGATTGGGCCATAGTGATCAATATGTATAACCTCGAATGGACAAATACCTTTTGGGATTGAGTGTAGAAAACCTTCAGTTTTTCCCGATTTGTTCGAAAAAGCAATACATTTTAATCAATTTTTAATGTGTTCATCGACCTTTTTTCGTATTTTTGGGAACCAATAGCTTTTAAGAATAAGATCTACTACTTTGTCTATACCTACATGTCCCATTTCGTCATGATACTTGTATATGACATTGTTTTCCATTGATTCTGGAACATAAAACAATATCCTATTTTCCTTTTTCTTATAAACAACCCCATTTCGCATTTCATAGTATTCGTTTTCCTGTTCTGATAGTATATCTTTTACCTTTTTTATCTTTTCATCTTTTCCTTGGCAAATAATTAAATTTTCTTCGAACGTATTTGTTTCAATTATTAATATAGTATTACTTCGGCTTAATGCATCAACGTGTTGCATACGCTTTCCTGACCTATGTTCGAGTTCATAATCATAGTTTTGCAGCTCAAGAGCCCATCTAGCAATACGTGGGTTTAATTCTTTTTTATTTAATGTCAATGTTAACGAGTTGCAATCGGTTATTATTTTAAACTTTATGCCTTGTACATAAACGCGAAACTTTTTTAATGCGCTTATAATTGCTAGTGTTTCAAGCTCGAAGCTATGATACCTTGACTCTACTGTTGGACGTTTGGAAAAATAGAAAACTGGGTGAAGTTTTCCATCACATTTTCTTTGAAACAATATTGCTCCGTATCCCAAGGAACTTGCATCACAGTGCAACTCCGTTTCGTCTCTAGGGTCATATATTGCTAATATTGGAGCTTCTATTAACTTGTTTTTCAGTACATTGAAAGCATTTGACTCTTCTTCTTTGAATTAGAATACTCTATCTTTCTTTGTTACATCATATAATGGCTTTGCTATCAATGAAAAATCTTGAATGAACCTTCTGAAATACGAACACAGTCCTATAAAACGTTGTACTTCGTGTGTTTTAGTGGGCGCTGGAAAAGATCTTATAGCTTCTAAACCTGCTTCGTTTGCTTTTATGCCATTTGGCGAAACTAAGTAACCCAAATAATCGACTGAAGATTTTAAGAATTCACATTTGTCTAGCCTAAGCTCTAATTTGTTATCTACCAATCGTTTAAAAACATCTTTTAAAATGTCAAAATGCTCATATAAATTCTCGGAAGCAATCAATATGTCATCTAAATATATCACTACTTTTCCTATTCTAACCATATCTGAAAATATCTCATTGATATATCTTTGAAAAGTAGAAGGTGCATTCGTTAATCCGAATGGCATTCTGAGATACTCGAACTGACCCAGAGGAGTAGTGAATGATGTATACTTTACTGACTCTTCGTCCATAAATACATGGTGAAACCCGTTTTTTAAGTCTAACTTTGAAAAAAAATTTTAAATTTACTAACCTTTCCAATAAATCGTCTATTAACGGGATAGGATAGTTGTCTTTTAGGGTTATTTTGTTTAAACGACGATAGTCTACACACATTCTCAATTCACCTGTCTTTTTCTTAACTAGTACTATTGGTGACGTATACTCTGATTTGCTTGGTCGTATGTATCCACAAGCTATGTTTTCATCTAATATTTTCTGTACTTTTAACTTTTCTTCATGTGACAGTCTTCGGGGAGAACATCGAAAAGGTTTTTCGCCCTCTATGAATATTTTCATGCATGTTTTTATTTTTGGTTCAACCGGTCTTGTGGGCTCTACATAATAATTTTCGAAAAGCTTTTCAAATTTTTCTAAGTTCATTGCATTGATTTCATCTCCTATTTTTTAAGTTTCTTTGTCTGTGCATGCTATGTCAATTGACAATATTTGTGATTCAAAATCATTGTTAAATTCTGTGTTGTTATTGTAATCATATTTAGTTACTTCGTTAACTATTTCTCGTACAATTTTCTGTCCTTGTCTTTTATTTTCATCGTTTTTAATTTCATTACTCATTGTTTCATTGACCGCTACTTTATTGTTCTTATTTTCATTGATCGCTACTTTTTCTTTATTTTCATTGATCGCTACTTTTTCTCTATTTTCATTTGTCACTACTTTTTCTCTATTTTCATTTGTCACTACTTTTTCCCTATTTTCATTTGTCACTACTTTTTCTCTATTTTCATTTGTCACTACTTTTTCTCTATTTTCATTTGTCACTACTTTTTCTCTATTTTCATTTGTCACTACTTTTTCTCTATATTTTTCATTATTAATATACGCTACTATTGGTTTACTATTTTCGCTTTTGCTCAATGCATATTTAACTTCGACTAATTTATAATTACTTAAGTTTAAAAAATCTCTACCTAACACCATAGAATATCCAATAGATTCATTGTTGACTACAAAAGATTCAATTTTAATATCTTTATTAAAGTTTTTAACAACACAATTTACTTTTCCAATTATTTTTAATTTGCTTCCGTTAATGCCAAAATAATTTGTTCTTGAATCTTCATGATTTATTTTGATATGTCTTGGAATAACTGATTCCCTCAGAAATGTAATAGGGCTTCTAGAATCTATTAAACATTCTATGGGAACAGAAATATTACAGTTACCTTGTACATTGTTAAATTTAACATAAAAATATCTTACATAGTCATTGGTCACCTTCTTCTTGTATAGACTGCATTCCTTAGCTAGGTGTCCGAACTCGCCGCACGCATAGCAGGCTCCATCAGCACGCTTCGGTTTACGGCATGTCTCAGCCAGGTGTCCCATACTATGGCAATTATAGCATTTTTGGCTCTGCTTTTCTGTAGTCGGTGCATTTGCTGGTTTGCGATCTGAACCTTTCTGAATAGGACGACTAGGTATGTCGACGTTCTGGAATGCGTCTAACATTTGAGTCGGCGATGTGAAACGTTGTAACTTAGCTTGGTTTTTCAACTGTACGTTTCCAATCCCGTCGATTATATACTGCACCACTTCGGCATCGTCCATTTTTAATGCATTAGCCAAAGCTAATTTGTCGAAATAATAGTTGGCGAACTTCTCGTCCTGTTGCCATTTGCGTTTTTCGAACTTGCGTCGGGTGTTCAAAATGTTTTCTTCTGTGCCGAACCTTAATTTCAACTGCTCGAGAATGTTGTCGATCGGTGCAGAGAGCAACAGTGACTGAGATAACAGCCAAACAATTGCATCTCCCTTAAGACGGCTGCAAATAAGTGGGCGCATGACATCGTCATTTAAATTGAACGCGGCTCTAACATTTTGGACCAGCAATAACCATTCGTTTATGTCTTTATTCCCTTTGAATTCTGGAAAAAGTTCTTTAGCAGTGTTTAAATTGGTTGTAGACGCTTTATTGCGCAACTCCACATTTTCGCACTGCAAACTCCACATCATTCGTTCAATTTCGTCGATTTTGGCGCTGTTGTTTGTATTGTTTACGTTTTGATTTGCAGTGTTGGTAACTGCATGCATTTGGTTTTCGATAGCACAAAGATCGTTTGAAACGCTGTCACTTTCATCGATATTTACAATATCACTTGTAGCGCCACCTAGATCGACAGCGCTACCATCGTTTAAAGCGTTGCCACTACGTTCGTTGGACGCGTCGTTGTTGTGTATTGAGTTGATGCTAGAAGCGCCGTTATCTTTGTCGCCGGCTAGCTCATCGCTAGCGCCGTTATTGTTGTTGTTGTTGTTGTTGTTGTTGTTTTGTATTGAACACACATTTTTAGTACTAGTTGACGGCAATGCATAGCACAACTGAGCAACTAATGACGCCTTTGTACCTTGCGTTGGTAGTCCAAGTTTCTCACACCACATTTTAATGTCTGGTAGGCTTAAATTATGTATGTCTTTTGGCGATTCCATTATCTTTTGTAAACTTGTATGCGAACAAAGAACAATATTAAATGTACGTTTTGGTTTTTTGTGGCCGGATAATTACAATCAAGATTGTGTTCTGAATTATTCTTTTTAGCGATTATTTTCTGTATGCGTTTGTTGGTTACCACTTCTGAATTGTAGAACTGAAACAACTCGACCGTTCTTGTTCGCTGTCGCACTAAGACTAGTCTCGATGCGTTTCTCTTTATTCAGTGCTTCGCACGTCTTGCACATATTGCGTACTTGACGAAACCTTCGATGTGTTACAGTTATATTATTATATACAATTGAATACTTATATCTATTTGGTACAGTGGGGTCTTACATGCTAGTTATTACTACAGTAGTGAAATCATAAAGAACATACTCCTACAAGAAACCTTCCACACACATGAAGTGCTCTACAATACAACCATATAAAGCAAGATAAATCCTACCATACAGTTTCTTAAAATCAACCAAAACCTAAACCAAACCTTTTTCTCTGGAGCCTTCCCCCCAACAATACTCTATAAAAATCAGTCCTTACCTTAAAATTAGCACAAAAGATCAAGCGCTAGCTAACGACTTATATTAAGGAAATAGAAACCTCTGCAAATACCAACTTGCAATCAATGTGTGTTTAAACCAACCCGGTGTAAATTGACCTATATAATGATCAAAACATAATACAATTAAAAAAATTAAGTACTTTACCGCCCATTAAGGAAAACAGCTACTTTTTACATAGTCTTGACATTTGTCACATCACAACCTTATTTTGATATCACAATCTAGGAATAATACAAAGTTAATGAGAATAAAACATATAAGAACGGCTTCATGTATATAAGAATCCTATTTAATGTTAAGATACTCATAAATCAAAACTAAAGCCAGTTTGATACACTTCGTTATTAAATACGACAATGAGTGTGAAAACAAATAATAAAATCATAACCGTCCATCAATTAATGGAAATTAACTATGAAATATTCTTAGTTTTAGTAATAAGTTGGATAGTACCGAAATCGAGTCTAATCATTAAAAGTGTAATGTTAAACATAAAAGTAGTTGAATGAACCATTGATAAATTACTGAACCTTCTGTGGAAAAGGTATGTAGGTTGACAATTAAAATATACTTAAGCTATCAGTTATAAAGAGAAAAAATTCAAATCCGAAAGATTTCCCTGTTAAGTTATAAGTGGCATTTAATAGACAATAATACAATCTATCTCGTTTTTAGCGTAAAACCTAGTCAAGTTAGCTAAATACATAACATGAAAGATTTAAAAGTCAAAAGAATACTTATTTGAAGAAAACAATTCGACATAACACAAGTTAAGATGAGGTATCAGAGGTATCACAACATCAAAAGGATACCTAAAATAAGAAAGAAGAAACACATTCTTAATATCTTTTTATCGTAAATAACACTGGAAAACAGAATAGTAAAACAATAATCAAGCAGCTTAAAACATTGTAATACTTTCAGTCAGCTAACTGTATGCATTTTCCGTATTTGAGAAGTCGATTTGATAAATGAGTTTGATGAAAGAATTATAGCCAAATATAACAAATAGTTTGACGAATATCTTAAAGTGTAAAAAGTGTCATTAAACCACATAAACATTAGACAATAATCTTATAGTCTGCAGATGGACATTATTTGTGAAGGATAATCTAATCAAGTATTGTCTAATACTGCAATGATAAAGTTAAACAAAAGATTATTAATTTAATACCAGTTAAACGAACGTCTTCAACCTTTTTAAATAGTGAAATACATAAAAGCTTTCTTAGATATCATATACTGAGTATTTGAACTAAAGCTTATAAGATTGATTTGATAAAGCTATTAATAAAGCATTAAGAAAACATGGTGTGTGACCTTTGTGTTCTACCGGCTATAAGTATGCGGCTTTAGTCTGAATGTTTGGTTAATGTTTTTGCATATACATCAATCATCTAAAAATAAACATAATCCAAAAAAAAAAAACTATATAAAATTATCATTATAACAAAATAATCAATAGCTTGTTAAAAGCGTATTATAATTAACTGCATAAAATTTTCCTAGCAACTGATTCTGTTATTATTGCAGTTTTTTAAAATAATGCGACCGGCTCTAAGAAAACTGTCTTTTATCTACTTATTAGTAGCTAAGAAACCTGCTCACACATGACCTTTGTTCTTTACTGAATGGAAGATTTTCCTAGCAATGCGACCGGCTCTATGATTGTACTTTACCATTAATTATGACCTGCTTGCAGGAGTGTAATTAATGCTATCTTAGGAATTTGCGTATGTAGATCAAACCAGCTCTCTCTTTTCTAATTATATGGAAGCCGACTAATGTACATGACCTACCTACTTGTAGGTGTTCATTATAAGGTATAAAGTACCTGACCACCCCCTTTTACCAACGCAGGTAAAACATTCGCATTGATGCCACGCTTGGCCTTACCACCCCCAGCCCACCTTCCACCATATTCTACTAACTTTGAGCTAGAGTCACCAAATTCGGTTTGAGGATAGCAATTGACATCATACACAGATCTTTAGCTAAAATTTTTATGTTACGCCCCCCCCCCCCCCATTACTCCCCCTGCCTACCATCCACCATATCCTTCTAACTTTGAGCTAGAGTCTCCAAATTTGGAAGGAAGATAGCTTTTTGGCATCCCCATCTGCACCAGACAATCTTTGAGGCAGCCTGCACCCCTGCCGTATCCACACACCATTGCAATCAGCTCTCTTTTAATCTGTTTTACTACTGGTATCGAGTATACCGCAGTCGGGTTCGTCCGACTGCAACGTGTCTACTTGTTTATTAACGTTTGGTGCTTGATTTCCATTAGTCAATTTTTTTTTTGTATCCACAGCATTTGTTTTGTGGGCAGGTGTGTGAGATATTGTAGGTGTGAGCACTGGAAAGTAGCTAATAGATATCAGGGGACATAAAGCCGGTGGAGAGTAAAACAAAACTTTCAGATGGTTACATGCAAGCCATACTTAATCTAGGTATGAGTTACTAATGCGTGTACGAGTGATGGTCCAGGTGATGTAGTTATCGCATGAAGGCCACAGTGTAAAGCCTGAGGATAGTTTAGCCGTGGGGCCAAATGATGCGTCGAGTGAGTGAGTCTTAAGCGAATGTGAGTGTGTTTGGTTTGGAGGACGCCAGGTTGTTGCAAACAGCGATAGTACGTCGTAAGGGCACTAATTTTTATCTTGGAGCGGTCCAATTGTGATTAGAAGCGTTCCAAGCGGCACCTCATTTACTCCACCGTTGGTAAACAGCGGCTCACTATCGGGCATTGAGGGAATTGACCTTTTAACAGCTTAACCGGTTTCGGTTTTAAAAAGTTAGATAGTCATTGAATATCAATTTGAGGAAACATGTGATAAATCATGAAAAAAAAATATATAGAAGTAAAGCGAAGCTAAAAAGAAGAAAAGAAAAATACATCATGAGCTGTAGCAGAAATAATTACATAAAATAATAGTCAGAAAGCAAACAGGAGTATGCTAAACCCATTTCATTAAGTAATGACACAATCTCAAAGTGCGTGAGAAACAGCCTTAGGGAAAGAACCAACTAAGAACCTAGACGAAATTATATTAGGCAGTTTTATCTTTCCATTAGTTTTGTAAACTGTATAACGTGACAAGCATAGCCAAGCAAATTGGTCTTTAAACTCTCTAAAACGAAAATATATGAAGCTCCTTAAGTGTGAAAGTTTTTAGACTCATGATTTTCATGTAGCGAAATACATCTGAATTCGATTATTCAACTCAATATATTACTGTTTATAGTTTAAATAGAATGCGTTTATGTGAAGTCTATTCTTGAAATGAGAATAAAAAACTTTTGGAAGCCTATTAAGCGAAATTTTATCCTGGGTCGCTATTACACGCCTTATAGCAAATCAGTTTTAAAACGAAACGACGACCGGTAAGCAAAAATATTAGAGTGTTATTGTAATTATACTTAAAAAGTTTAGAAAACCTAAACAGTCGCCGTAATAGTCTATAAGAAAAAAAAAATATTTATATTTAAATTAGGTAAGACAAATGACCTTAGAAATTAAAAAATAAATCGATATAAACAAACAAGGCAACCATCATCGGAAGGCAGAATGTTAGCTAAATTATATAATTCACGGATCGGAACACAGTGGATTTGAAAAATGAATAAGTTGCAATCAAAAAAGCAAAAACCATCAAAAAGCTAGATTCTGAACAAAGTTTAATCTCGATAGCTAAAAATTGATAAAAATAGATTGCATAGGAACGGACGAACAGACCTAAAATTGGCTTGCACTTAAATTAAGAGCCAATGCATAAGAACAAAAAGCAAAAAAAAAAAAAATAAATATACAAAAATAATTTAAACAAAATCAATAAACAATACCAAAATTCTTTGATTATAATTTTGTATTGCTCTTGAGATGATGTTGGCACAATGTCCAAATGCATTAGTTGTCAGAATTCGAGCATTAAAATTTATTGGATTATCTAAATTCATAAGAACTATGAAGTCTAAACGGACTTAGAACCAGGACTCAGTCTACTGTTAATTACTGTAAGTGACTGCGTTTTTTATGTTAGTGAAATTTAGAGTTAAAATAGGCTTAAGGCAAGTAGTGTAGAACTGAAACAACTCGACCGTTCTTGTTCGCTGTCGCACTAAGACTAGTCTCGATGCGTTTCTCTTTATTCAGTGCTTCGCACGTCTTGCACATATTGCGTACTTGACGAAACCTTCGATGTGTTACAGTTATATTATTATATACAATTGAATACTTATATCTATTTGGTACAGTGGGGTCTTACATGCTAGTTATTACTACAATTCGGCCGTCCTGACGTTGAGGATCTCCTGATACTTGCTGACATACTTCTTGTGACCATATTACTTTGAACATACTTATTATTTTTGCATGTATTTTTACAATAATTTTTTGTTAAACTATCATTGTTTTCAATTTGACTTTGATTTTCTTCATTTTCTACATTTTCTGGATTTTCTAAATTTATATCAATGTTTACATCATTTTCTTCAATGTCTTCTGCACAATCATTTGATTTATTTTCAACGTCAGTTTTTTGATCACGAGTAGTTTCTATATCCTTAAGCCAAGGTTTCATATTATGTATGGCCCATATTCCTGAATATGGAAATTGCGTTTGTTGAAAATTTTCTACATCTTCGATAAAATATCTATCATTATTTAATACTTTTGATACAACGTAAGGTCCCTTGTATTTTGGAATTAATTTACTTGATACTCCTTGTTGTGAGTTAAAATTTCGTACCACCACATAGTCTCCTACTGAAAATACATTTGGCTTTTGACGTTTTGCATCTACATAGGTTTTGTTGTATACCTGTATTTTTTCTTGATTTGAGTGGGCTTTTTGTCTTATGTCATTTACATCTTTAATTTCTTTATTCTGATTTTCGTCTATAACGTTTTCCTTTACACAATCTATTGTCGTTCCTCTTTGTTTTACTCCAAAAAGCATAATGCTTGGGTATTCATTTATGCTTCGATTTTTTGTATTATTCATTGTATACTCTACTTTATCTATCACTTTATACCACGCTTCATTCTTTTCTACGTCTATTATTTTAGCTAACATGGGGCCTAAATCTCTATTTACTCGCTCTACTTGTCCGTTGGCTTGTGGTGAGGCTGTGGCAACTTTACAATGTATAACATTTGTTTCTTCAACAAATGTTTCAAATTCTTTTGATGTAAAGCAGCTTCCCCTATCTGATATTATAATTTTGGGCCTACTGTAAGATCTAAAGTAATCACGTAATGCGTCAATCGACTCTTTTGAACTCGTCGTCTTTGTTGGGTATAATCATACTTTGTACAACCATCTATTATTACTAGTATATGTTTCTTTTTTGAGTCTTTGGTGTTGATTGGGCCATAGTGATCAATATGTATAACCTCGAATGGACAAATACCTTTTGGGATTGAGTGTAGAAAACCTTCAGTTTTTCCCGATTTGTTCGAAAAAGCAATACATTTTAAGCAATTTTTAATGTGTTCATCGACCTTTTTTCGTATTTTTGGGAACCAATAGCTTTTAAGAATAAGATCTACTACTTTGTCTATACCTACATGTCCCATTTCGTCATGATACTTGTATATGACATTGTTTTCCATTGATTCTGGAACATAAAACAATATCCTATTTTCCTTTTTCTTATAAACAACCCCATTTCGCATTTCATAGTATTCGTTTTCCTGTTCTGATAGTATATCTTTTACCTTTTTTATCTTTTCATCTTTTCCTTGGCAAATAATTAAATTTTCTTCGAACGTATTTGTTTCAATTATTAATATAGTATTACTTCGGCTTAATGCATCAACGTGTTGCATACGCTTTCCTGACCTATGTTCGAGTTCATAATCATAGTTTTGCAGCTCAAGAGCCCATCTAGCAATACGTGGGTTTAATTCTTTTTTATTTAATGTCAATGTTAACGAGTTGCAATCGGTTATTATTTTAAACTTTATGCCTTGTACATAAACGCGAAACTTTTTTAATGCGCTTATAATTGCTAGTGTTTCAAGCTCGAAGCTATGATACCTTGACTCTACTGTTGGACGTTTGGAAAAATAGAAAACTGGGTGAAGTTTTCCATCACATTTTCTTTGAAACAATATTGCTCCGTATCCCAAGGAACTTGCATCACAGTGCAACTCCGTTTCGTCTCTAGGGTCATATATTGCTAATATTGGAGCTTCTATTAACTTGTTTTTCAGTACATTGAAAGCATTTAACTCTTCTTCTTTGAATTAGAATACTCTATCTTTCTTTGTTACATCATATAATGGCTTTGCTATCAATGAAAAATCTTGAATGAACCTTCTGAAATACGAACACAGTCCTATAAAACGTTGTACTTCGTGTGTTTTAGTGGGCGCTGGAAAAGATCTTATAGCTTCTAAACCTGCTTCGTTTGCTTTTATGCCATTTGGCGAAACTAAGTAACCCAAATAATCGACTGAAGATTTTAAGAATTCACATTTGTCTAGCCTAAGCTCTAATTTGTTATCTACCAATCGTTTAAAAACATCTTTTAAAATGTCAAAATGCTCATATAAATTCTCGGAAGCAATCAATATGTCATCTAAATATATCACTACTTTTCCTATTCTAACCATATCTGAAAATATCTCATTGATATATCTTTGAAAAGTAGAAGGTGCATTCGTTAATCCGAATGGCATTCTGAGATACTCGAACTGACCCAGAGGAGTAGTGAATGATGTATACTTTACTGACTCTTCGTCCATAAATACATGGTGAAACCCGTTTTTTAAGTCTAACTTTGAAAAAAATTTTTAAATTTACTAACCTTTCCAATAAATCGTCTATTAACGGGATAGGATAGTTGTCTTTTAGGGTTATTTTGTTTAAACGACGATAGTCTACACACATTCTCAATTCACCTGTCTTTTTCTTAACTAGTACTATTGGTGACGTATACTCTGATTTGCTTGGTCGTATGTATCCACAAGCTATGTTTTCATCTAATATTTTCTGTACTTTTAACTTTTCTTCATGTGACAGTCTTCGGGGAGAACATCGAAAAGGTTTTTCGCCCTCTATGAATATTTTCATGGATGTTTTTATTTTTGGTTCAACCGGTCTTGTGGGCTATACATAATAATTTTCGAAAAGCTTTTCAAATTTTTCTAAGTTCATTGCATTGATTTCATCTCCTATTTTTTAAGTTTCTTTGTCTGTGCATGCTATGTCAATTGACAATATTTGTGATTCAAAATCATTGTTAAATTCTGTGTTGTTATTGTAATCATATTTAGTTACTTCGTTAGCTATTTCTCGCACAATTTTCTGTCCTTGTCTTTTATTTTCATCGTTTTTAGTTTCATTACTCATTGTTTCATTGACCGCTACTTTATTGTTCTTATTTTCATTGATCGCTACTTTTTCTTTATTTTCATTGATCGCTACTTTTTCTCTATTTTCATTTGTCACTACTTTTTCTCTATTTTCATTTGTCACTACTTTTTCCCTATTTTCATTTGTCACTACTTTTTCTCTATTTTCATTTGTCACTACTTTTTCTCTATTTTCATTGTCACTACTTTTTCTCTATTTTCATTTGTCACTACTTTTTCTCTATATTTTTCATTATTAATATACGCTACTATTGGTTTACTATTTTCGCTTTTGCTCAATGCATATTTAACTTCGACTAATTTATAATTACTTAAGTTTAAAAAATCTCTACCTAACACCATAGAATATCCAATAGATTCATTGTTGACTACAAAAGATTCAATTTTAATATCTTTATTAAAGTTTTTAACAACACAATTTACTTTTCCAATTATTTTTAATTTGCTTCCGTTAATGCCAAAATAATTTGTTCTTGAATCTTCATGATTTATTTTGATATGTCTTGGAATAACTGATTCCCTCAGAAATGTAATAGGGCTTCCAGAATCTATTAAACATTCTATGGGAACAGAAATATTACAGTTACCTTGTACATTGTTAAATGTAACATAAAAATATCTTACATAGTCATTGGTCACCTTCTTCTTGTATAGACTGCATTCCTTAGCTAGGTGTCCGAACTCGCCGCACGCATAGCAGGCTCCATCAGCACGCTTCGGTTTACGGCATGTCTCAGCCAGGTGTCCCATACTATGGCAATTATAGCATTTTTGGCTCTGCTTTTCTGTAGTCGGTGCATTTGCTGGTTTGCGATCTGAACCTTTCTGAATAGGACGACTAGGTATGTCGACGTTCTGGAATGCGTCTAACATTTGAGTCGGCGATGTGAAACGTTGTAACTTAGCTTGGTTTTTCAACTGTACGTTTCCAATCCCGTCGATTATATACTGCACCACTTCGGCATCGTCCATTTTTAATGCATTAGCCAAAGCTAATTTGTCGAAATAATAGTTGGCAAACTTCTCGTCCTGTTGCCATTTGCGTTTTTCGAACTTGCGTCGGGTGTTCAAAATGTTTTCTTCTGTGCCGAACCTTAATTTCAGCTGCTCGAGAATGTTGTCGATCGGTGCAGAGAGCAACAGTGACTGAGATAACAGCCAAACAATTGCATCTCCCTTAAGACGGCTGCAAATAAGTGGGCGCATGACATCGTCATTTAAATTGAACGCGGCTCTAACATTTTGGACCAGCAATAACCATTCGTTTATGTCTTTATTCCCTTTGAATTCTGGAAAAAGTTCTTTAGCAGTGTTTAAATTGGTTGTAGACGCTTTATTGCGCAACTCCACATTTTCGCACTGCAAACTCCACATCATTCGTTCAATTTCGTCGATTTTGGCGCTGTTGTTTGTATTGTTTACGTTTTGATTTGCAGTGTTGGTAACTGCATGCATTTGGTTTTCGATAGCACAAAGATCGTTTGAAACGCTGTCACTTTCATCGATATTTACAATATCACTTTTAGCGCCACCTAGATCGACAGCGCTACCATCGTTTAAAGCGTTGCCACTACGTTCGTTGGACGCGTCGTTGTTGTGTATTGAGTTGATGCTAGAAGCGCCGTTATCTTTGTCGCCGGCTAGCTCATCGCTAGCGCCGTTATTGTTGTTGTTGTTGTTGTTGTTTTGTATTGAACACACATTTTTAGTACTAGTTGACGGCAATGCATAGCACAACTGAGCAACTAATGACGCCTTTGTACCTTGCGTTGGTAGTCCAAGTTTCTCACACCACATTTTAATGTCTTGTAGGCTTAAATTATGTATGTCTTTTGGCGATTCCATTATCTTTTGTAAACTTGTATGCGAACAAAGAACAATATTAAATGTACGTTTTGGTTTTTTGTGGCCGGATAATTACAATCAAGATTGTGTTCTGAATTATTCTTTTTAGCGATTATTTTCTGTATGCGTTTGTTGGTTACCACTTCTGAATTGTAGAACTGAAACAACTCGACCGTTCTTGTTCGCTGTCGCACTAAGACTACTCTCGATGCGTTTCTCTTTATTCAGTGCTTCGCACATCTTGCACATATTCCGTACTTGACGAAACCTTCGATGTGTTACAGTTATATTATTATATACAATTGAATACTTATATCTATTTGGTACAGTGGGGTCTTACATGCTAGTTATTACTACAGTAGTGAAATCATAAAGAACATACTCCTACAAGAAACCTTCTACACACATGAAGTGCTCTACAATACAACCATATAAAGCAAGATAAATCCTACCATACAGTTTCTTAAAATCAACCAAAACCTAAACCAAACCTTTTTCTCTGGAGCCTTCCCCCCAACAATACTCTATAAAAATCAGTCCTTACCTTAAAATTAGCACAAAAGATCAAGCGGTAGCTAACGACTTATATTAAGGAAATAGAAACCTCTGCAAATACCAACTTGCAATCAATGTGTGTTTAAACCAACCCGGTGTAAATTGACCTATATAATGATCAAAACATAATACAATTAAAAAAATTAAGTACTTTACCGCCCATTAAGGAAAACAGCTACTTTTTACATAGTCTTGACATTTGTCACATCACAACCTTATTTTGATATCACAATCTAGGAATAATACAAAGTTAATGAGAATAAAACATATAAGAACGGCTTCATGTATATAAGAATCCTATTTAATGTTAAGATACTCATAAATCAAAACTAAAGCCAGTTTGATACACTTCGTTATTAAATACGACAATGAGTGTGAAAACAAATAATAAAATCATAACCGTCCATCAATTAATGGAAATTAACTATGAAATATTCTTAGTTTTAGTAATAAGTTGGATAGTACCGAAATCGAGTCTAATCATTAAAAGTGTAATGTTAAACATAAAAGTAGTTGAATGAACCATTGATAAATTACTGAACCTTCTGTGGAAAAGGTATGTAGGTTGACAATTAAAATATACTTAAGCTATCAGTTATAAAGAGAAAAAATTCAAATCCGAAAGATTTCCCTGTTAAGTTATAAGTGGCATTTAATAGACAATAATACAATCTATCTCGTTTTTAGCGTAAAACCTAGTCAAGTTAGCTAAATACATAACATGAAAGATTTAAAAGTCAAAAGAATACTTATTTGAAGAAAACAATTCAACATAACACAAGTTAAGATGAGGTATCAGAGGTATCACAACATCAAAAGGATACCTAAAATAAGAAAGAAGAAACACATTCTTAATATCTTTTTATCGTAAATAACACTGGAAAACAGAATAGTAAAACAATAATCAAGCAGCTTAAAACATTGTAATACTTTCAGTCAGCTAACTGTATGCATTTTCCGTATTTGAGAAGTCGATTTGATAAATGAGTTTGATGAAAGAATTATAGCCAAATATAACAAATAGTTTGACGAATAATAGACGAATAATAAAGTGTAAAAAGTGTCATTAAACCACATAAAAATTAGACAATAATCTTATAGTCTGCAGATGGACATTATTTGTCAAGGATAATCTAATCAAGTATTGTCTAATACTGCAATGATAAAGTTAAACAAAAGATTATTAATTTAATACCAGTTAAACGAACGTCTTCAACCTTTTTAAATAGTGAAATACATAAAAGCTTTCTTAGATATCATATACTGAGTATTTGAACTAAAGCTTATAAGATTGATTTGATAAAGCTATTAATAAAGCATTAAGAAAACATGGTGTGTGACCTTTGTGTTCTACCGGCTATAAGTATGCGGCTTTAGTCTGAATGTTTGGTTAATGTTTTTGCATATACATCAATCATCTAAAAATAAACATAATCCAAAAAAAAAAAACTATATAAAATTATCATTATAACAAAATAATCAATAGCTTGTTAAAAGCGTATTATAATTAACTGCATAAAATTTTCCTAGCAACTGATTCTGTTATTATTGCAGTTTTTTAAAATAATGCGACCGGCTCTAAGAAAACTGTCTTTTATCTACTTATTAGTAGCTAAGAAACCTGCTCACACATGACCTTTGTTCTTTACTGAATGGAAGATTTTCCTAGCAATGCGACCGGCTCTATGATTGTACTTTACCATTAATTATGACCTGCTTGCAGGAGTGTAATTAATGCTATCTTAGGAATTTGCGTATGTAGATCAAACCAGCTCTCTCTTTTCTAATTATATGGAAGCCGACTAATGTACATGACCTACCTACTTGTAGGTGTTCATTATAAGGTATAAAGTACCTGACCACCCCCTTTTACCAACGCAGGTAAAACATTCGCATTGATGCCACGCTTGGCCTTACCACCCCCAGCCCACCTTCCACCATATTCTACTAACTTTGAGCTAGAGTCACCAAATTCGGTTTGAGGATAGCAATTGACATCATACACAGATCTTTAGCTAAAATTTTTATGTTACGCCCCCCCCCCCCCCCCCATTTCTCCACCAGCCTACCATCCACCATATCCTTCTAACTTTGAGCTAGAGTCACCAAATTTGGAAGGAAGATAGCTTTTTGGCATCCCCATCTGCACCAGACAATCTTTGAGGCAGCCTGCACCCCTGCCGTATCCACACACCATTGCAATCAGCTCTCTTTTAATCTGTTTTACTACTGGTATCGAGTATACCGCAGTCGGGTTCGTCCGACTGCAACGTGTCTACTTGTTTATTAACGTTTGGTGCTTGATTTCCATTAGTCAATTTTTTTTTTGTATCCACAGCATTTGTTTTGTGGGCAGGTGTGTGAGATATTGTAGGTGTGAGCACTGGAAAGTAGCTAATAGATATCAGGGGACATAAAGCCGGTGGAGAGTAAAACAAAACTTTCAGATGGTTACATGCAAGCCATACTTAATCTAGGTATGAGTTACTAATGCGTGTACGAGTGATGGTCCAGGTGATGTAGTTATCGCATGAAGGCCACAGTGTAAAGCCTGAGGATAGTTTAGCCGTGGGGCCAAATGATGCGTCGAGTGAGTGAGTCTTAAGCGAATGTGAGTGTGTTTGGTTTGGAGGACGCCAGGTTGTTGCAAACAGCGATAGTACGTCGTAAGGGCACTAATTTTTATCTTGGAGCGGTCCAATTGTGATTAGAAGCGTTCCAAGCGGCACCTCATTTACTCCACCGTTGGTAAACAGCGGCTCACTATCGGGCATTGAGGGAATTGACCTTTTAACAGCTTAACCGGTTTCGGTTTTAAAAAGTTAGATAGTCATTGAATATCAATTTGAGGAAACATGTGATAAATCATGAAAAAAAAATATATAGAAGTAAAGCGAAGCTAAAAAGAAGAAAAGAAAAATACATCATGAGCTGTAGCAGAAATAATTACATAAAATAATAGTCAGAAAGCAAACAGGAGTATGCTAAACCCATTTCATTAAGTAATGACACAATCTCAAAGTGCGTGAGAAACAGCCTTAGGGAAAGAACCAACTAAGAACCTAGACGAAATTATATTAGGCAGTTTTATCTTTCCATTAGTTTTGTAAACTGTATAACGTGACAAGCATAGCCAAGCAAATTGGTCTTTAAACTCTCTAAAACGAAAATATATGAAGCTCCTTAAGTGTGAAAGTTTTTAGACTCATGATTTTCATGTAGCGAAATACATCTGAATTCGATTATTCAACTCAATATATTACTGTTTATAGTTTAAATAGAATGCGTTTATGTGAAGTCTATTCTTGAAATGAGAATAAAAAACTTTTGGAAGCCTATTAAGCGAAATTTTATCCTGGGTCGCTATTACACGCCTTATAGCAAATCAGTTTTAAAACGAAACGACGACCGGTAAGCAAAAATATTAGAGTGTTATTGTAATTATACTTAAAAAGTTTAGAAAACCTAAACAGTCGCCGTAATAGTCTATAAGAAAAAAAAAATATTTATATTTAAATTAGGTAAGACAAATGACCTTAGAAATTAAAAAATAAATCGATATAAACAAACAAGGCAACCATCATCGGAAGGCAGAATGTTAGCTAAATTATATAATTCACGGATCGGAACACAGTGGATTTGAAAAATGAATAAGTTGCAATCAAAAAAGCAAAAACCATCAAAAAGCTAGATTCTGAACAAAGTTTAATCTCGATAGCTAAAAATTGATAAAAATAGATTGCATAGGAACGGACGAACAGACCTAAAATTGGCTTGCACTTAAATTAAGAGCCAATGCATAAGAACAAAAAGCAAAAAAAAAAAAATAAATATACAAAAATAATTTAAACAAAATCAATAAACAATACCAAAATTCTTTGATTATAATTTTGTATTGCTCTTGAGATGATGTTGGCACAATGTCCAAATGCATTAGTTGTCAGAATTCGAGCATTAAAATTTATTGGATTATCTAAATTCATAAGAACTATGAAGTCTAAACGGACTTAGAACCAGGACTCAGTCTACTGTTAATTACTGTAAGTGACTGCGTTTTTTATGTTAGTGAAATTTAGAGTTAAAATAGGCTTAAGGCAAGTAGTGTAGAACTGAAACAACTCGACCGTTCTTGTTCGCTGTCGCACTAAGACTAGTCTCGATGCGTTTCTCTTTATTCAGTGCTTCGCACGTCTTGCACATATTGCGTACTTGACGAAACCTTCGATGTGTTACAGTTATATTATTATATACAATTGAATACTTATATCTATTTGGTACAGTGGGGTCTTACATGCTAGTTATTACTACAATTCGGCCGTCCTGACGTTGAGGATCTCCTGATACTTGCTGACATACTTCTTGTGACCATATTACTTTGAACATACTTATTATTTTTGCATGTATTTTTACAATAATTTTTTGTTAAACTATCATTGTTTTCAATTTGACTTTGATTTTCTTCATTTTCTACATTTTCTGGATTTTCTAAATTTATATCAATGTTTACATCATTTTCTTCAATGTCTTCTGCACAATCATTTGATTTATTTTCAACGTCAGTTTTTTGATCACGAGTAGTTTCTATATCCTTAAGCCAAGGTTTCATATTATGTATGGCCCATATTCCTGAATATGGAAATTGCGTTTGTTGAAAATTTTCTACATCTTCGATAAAATATCTATCATTATTTAATACTTTTGATACAACGTAAGGTCCCTTGTATTTTGGAATTAATTTACTTTATACTCCTTGTTGTGAGTTAAAATTTCGTACCACCACATAGTCTCCTACTGAAAATACATTCGGCTTTTGACGTTTTGCATCTACATAGGTTTTGTTGTATACCTGTATTTTTTCTTGATTTGAGTGGGCTTTTTGTCTTATGTCATTTACATCTTTAATTTCTTTATTCTGATTTTCGTCTATAACGTTTTCCTTTACACAATCTATTGTCGTTCCTCTTTGTTTTACTCCAAAAAGCATAATGCTTGGGTATTCATTTATGCTTCGATTTTTTGTATTATTCATTGTATACTCTACTTTATCTATCACTTTATACCACGCTTCATTCTTTTCTACGTCTATTATTTTAGCTAACATGGGGCCTAAATCTCTATTTACTCGCTCTACTTGTCCGTTGGCTTGTGGTGAGGCTGTGGCAACTTTACAATGTATAACATTTGTTTCTTCAACAAATGTTTCAAATTCTTTTGATGTAAAGCAGCTTCCCCTATCTGATATTATAATTTTGGGCCTACTGTAAGATCTAAAGTAATCACGTAATGCGTCAATCGACTCTTTTGAACTCGTCGTCTTTGTTGGGTATAATCATACTTTGTACAACCATCTATTATTACTAGTATATGTTTCTTTTTTGAGTCTTTGGTGTTGATTGGGCCATAGTGATCAATATGTATAACCTCGAATGGACAAATACCTTTTGGGATTGAGTGTAGAAAACCTTCAGTTTTTCCCGATTTGTTCGAAAAAGCAATACATTTTAAGCAATTTTTAATGTGTTCATCGACCTTTTTTCGTATTTTTGGGAACCAATAGCTTTTAAGAATAAGATCTACTACTTTGTCTATACCTACATGTCCCATTTCGTCATGATACTTGTATATGACATTGTTTTCCATTGATTCTGGAACATAAAACAATATCCTATTTTCCTTTTTCTTATAAACAACCCCATTTCGCATTTCATAGTATTCGTTTTCCTGTTCTGATAGTATATCTTTTACCTTTTTTATCTTTTCATCTTTTCCTTGGCAAATAATTAAATTTTCTTCGAACGTATTTGTTTCAATTATTAATATAGTATTACTTCGGCTTAATGCATCAACGTGTTGCATACGCTTTCCTGACCTATGTTCGAGTTCATAATCATAGTTTTGCAGCTCAAGAGCCCATCTAGCAATACGTGGGTTTAATTCTTTTTTATTTAATGTCAATGTTAACGAGTTGCAATCGGTTATTATTTTAAACTTTATGCCTTGTACATAAACGCGAAACTTTTTTAATGCGCTTATAATTGCTAGTGTTTCAAGCTCGAAGCTATGATACCTTGACTCTACTGTTGGACGTTTGGAAAAATAGAAAACTGGGTGAAGTTTTCCATCACATTTTCTTTGAAACAATATTGCTCCGTATCCCAAGGAACTTGCATCACAGTGCAACTCCGTTTCGTCTCTAGGGTCATATATTGCTAATATTGGAGCTTCTATTAACTTGTTTTTCAGTACATTGAAAGCATTTAACTCTTCTTCTTTGAATTAGAATACTCTATCTTTCTTTGTTACATCATATAATGGCTTTGCTATCAATGAAAAATCTTGAATGAACCTTCTGAAATACGAACACAGTCCTATAAAACGTTGTACTTCGTGTGTTTTAGTGGGCGCTGGAAAAGATCTTATAGCTTCTAAACCTGCTTCGTTTGCTTTTATGCCATTTGGCGAAACTAAGTAACCCAAATAATCGACTGAAGATTTTAAGAATTCACATTTGTCTAGCCTAAGCTCTAATTTGTTATCTACCAATCGTTTAAAAACATCTTTTAAAATGTCAAAATGCTCATATAAATTCTCGGAAGCAATCAATATGTCATCTAAATATATCACTACTTTTCCTATTCTAACCATATCTGAAAATATCTCATTGATATATCTTTGTAAAAGGTGCATTCGTTAATCCGAATGGCATTCTGAGATACTCGAACTGACCCAGAGGAGTAGTGAATGATGTATACTTTACTGACTCTTCGTCCATAAATACATGGTGAAACCCGTTTTTTAAGTCTAACTTTGAAAAAAATTTTTAAATTTACTAACCTTTCCAATAAATCGTCTATTAACGGGATAGGATAGTTGTCTTTTAGGGTTATTTTGTTTAAACGACGATAGTCTACACACATTCTCAATTCACCTGTCTTTTTCTTAACTAGTACTATTGGTGACGTATACTCTGATTTGCTTGGTCGTATGTATCCACAAGCTATGTTTTCATCTAATATTTTCTGTACTTTTAACTTTTCTTCATGTGACAGTCTTCGGGGAGAACATCGAAAAGGTTTTTCGCCCTCTATGAATATTTTCATGCATGTTTTTATTTTTGGTTCAACCGGTCTTGTGGGCTCTACATAATAATTTTCGAAAAGCTTTTCAAATTTTTCTAAGTTCATTGCATTGATTTCATCTCCTATTTTTTAAGTTTCTTTGTCTGTGCATGCTATGTCAATTGACAATATTTGTGATTCAAAATCATTGTTAAATTCTGTGTTGTTATTGTAATCATATTTAGTTACTTCGTTAGCTATTTCACGCACAATTTTCTGTCCTTGTCTTTTATTTTCATCGTTTTTAGTTTCATTACTCATTGTTTCATTGACCGCTACTTTATTTTTCTTATTTTCATTGATCGCTACTTTTTCTTTATTTTCATTGATCGCTACTTTTTCTCTATTTTCATTTGTCACTACTTTTTCTCTATTTTCATTTGTCACTACTTTTTCCCTATTTTCATTTGTCACTACTTTTTCTCTATTTTCATTTGTCACTACTTTTTCTCTATTTTCATTGTCACTACTTTTTCTCTATTTTCATTTGTCACTACTTTTTCTCTATATTTTTCATTATTAATATACGCTACTATTGGTTTACTATTTTCGCTTTTGCTCAATGCATATTTAACTTCGACTAATTTATAATTACTTAAGTTTAAAAAATCTCTACCTAACACCATAGAATATCCAATAAATTCATTGTTGACTACAAAAGATTCAATTTTAATATCTTTATTAAAGTTTTTAACAACACAATTTACTTTTCCAATTATTTTTAATTTGCTTCCGTTAATGCCAAAATAATTTGTTCTTGAATCTTCATGATTTATTTTGATATGTCTTGGAATAACTGATTCCCTCAGAAATGTAATAGGGCTTCCAGAATCTATTAAACATTCTATGGGAACAGAAATATTACAGTTACCTTGTACATTGTTAAATGTAACATAAAAATATCTTACATAGTCATTGGTCACCTTCTTCTTGTATAGACTGCATTCCTTAGCTAGGTGTCCGAACTCGCCGCACGCATAGCAGGCTCCATCAGCACGCTTCGGTTTACGGCATGTCTCAGCCAGGTGTCCCATACTATGGCAATTATAGCATTTTTGGCTCTGCTTTTCTGTAGTCGGTGCATTTGCTGGTTTGCGATCTGAACCTTTCTGAATAGGACGACTAGGTATGTCGACGTTCTGGAATGCGTCTAACATTTGAGTCGGCGATGTGAAACGTTGTAACTTAGCTTGGTTTTTCAACTGTACGTTTCCAATCCCGTCGATTATATACTGCACCACTTCGGCATCGTCCATTTTTAATGCATTAGCCAAAGCTAATTTGTCGAAATAATAGTTGGCAAACTTCTCGTCCTGTTGCCATTTGCGTTTTTCGAACTTGCGTCGGGTGTTCAAAATGTTTTCTTCTGTGTCGAACCTTAATTTCAGCTGCTCGAGAATGTTGTCGATCGGTGCAGAGAGCAACAGTGACTGAGATAACAGCCAAACAATTGCATCTCCCTTAAGACGGCTGCAAATAAGTGGGCGCATGACATCGTCATTTAAATTGAACGCGGCTCTAACATTTTGGACCAGCAATAACCATTCGTTTATGTCTTTATTCCCTTTGAATTCTGGAAAAAGTTCTTTAGCAGTGTTTAAATTGGTTGTAGACGCTTTATTGCGCAACTCCACATTTTCGCACTGCAAACTCCACATCATTCGTTCAATTTCGTCGATTTTGGCGCTGTTGTTTGTATTGTTTACGTTTTGATTTGCAGTGTTGGTAACTGCATGCATTTGGTTTTCGATAGCACAAAGATCGTTTGAAACGCTGTCACTTTCATCGATATTTACAATATCACTTGTAGCGCCACCTAGATCGACAGCGCTACCATCGTTTAAAGCGTTGCCACTACGTTCGTTGGACGCGTCGTTGTTGTGTATTGAGTTGATGCTAGAAGCGCCGTTATCTTTGTCGCAGGCTAGCTCATCGCTAGCGCCGTTATTGTTGTTGTTGTTGTTGTTGTTTTGTATTGAACACACATTTTTAGTACTAGTTGACGGCAATGCATAGCACAACTGAGCAACTAATGACGCCTTTGTACCTTGCGTTGGTAGTCCAAGTTTCTCACACCACATTTTAATGTCTGGTAGGCTTAAATTATGTATGTCTTTTGGCGATTCCATTATCTTTTGTAAACTTGTATGCGAACAAAGAACAATATTAAATGTACGTTTTGGTTTTTTGTGGCCGGATAATTACAATCAAGATTGTGTTCTGAATTATTCTTTTTAGCGATTATTTTCTGTATGCGTTTGTTGGTTACCACTTCTGAATTGTAGAACTGAAACAACTCGACCGTTCTTGTTCGCTGTCGCACTAAGACTACTCTCGATGCGTTTCTCTTTATTCAGTGCTTCGCACATCTTGCACATATTCCGTACTTGACGAAACCTTCGATGTGTTACAGTTATATTATTATATACAATTGAATACTTATATCTATTTGGTACAGTGGGGTCTTACATGCTAGTTATTACTACAGTAGTGAAATCATAAAGAACATACTCCTACAAGAAACCTTCTACACACATGAAGTGCTCTACAATACAACCATATAAAGCAAGATAAATCCTACCATACAGTTTCTTAAAATCAACCAAAACCTAAACCAAACCTTTTTCTCTGGAGCCTTCCCCCCAACAATACTCTATAAAAATCAGTCCTTACCTTAAAATTAGCACAAAAGATCAAGCGGTAGCTAACGACTTATATTAAGGAAATAGAAACCTCTGCAAATACCAACTTGCAATCAATGTGTGTTTAAACCAACCCGGTGTAAATTGACCTATATAATGATCAAAACATAATACAATTAAAAAAATTAAGTACTTTACCGCCCATTAAGGAAAACAGCTACTTTTTACATAGTCTTGACATTTGTCACATCACAACCTTATTTTGATATCACAATCTAGGAATAATACAAAGTTAATGAGAATAAAACATATAAGAACGGCTTCATGTATATAAGAATCCTATTTAATGTTAAGATACTCATAAATCAAAACTAAAGCCAGTTTGATACACTTCGTTATTAAATACGACAATGAGTGTGAAAACAAATAATAAAATCATAACCGTCCATCAATTAATGGAAATTAACTATGAAATATTCTTAGTTTTAGTAATAAGTTGGATAGTACCGAAATCGAGTCTAATCATTAAAAGTGTAATGTTAAACATAAAAGTAGTTGAATGAACCATTGATAAATTACTGAACCTTCTGTGGAAAAGGTATGTAGGTTGACAATTAAAATATACTTAAGCTATCAGTTATAAAGAGAAAAAATTCAAATCCGAAAGATTTCCCTGTTAAGTTATAAGTGGCATTTAATAGACAATAATACAATCTATCTCGTTTTTAGCGTAAAACCTAGTCAAGTTAGCTAAATACATAACATGAAAGATTTAAAAGTCTAAAGAATACTTATTTGAAGAAAACAATTCAACATAACACAAGTTAAGATGAGGTATCAGAGGTATCACAACATCAAAAGGATACCTAAAATAAGAAAGAAGAAACACATTCTTAATATCTTTTTATCGTAAATAACACTGGAAAACAGAATAGTAAAACAATAATCAAGCAGCTTAAAACATTGTAATACTTTCAGTCAGCTAACTGTATGCATTTTCCGTATTTGAGAAGTCGATTTGATAAATGAGTTTGATGAAAGAATTATAGCCAAATATAACAAATAGTTTGACGAATATCTTAAAGTGTAAAAAGTGTCATTAAACCACATAAACATTAGACAATAATCTTATAGTCTGCAGATGGACATTATTTGTCAAGGATAATCTAATCAAGTATTGTCTAATACTGCAATGATAAAGTTAAACAAAAGATTATTAATTTAATACCAGTTAAACGAACGTCTTCAACCTTTTTAAATAGTGAAATACATAAAAGCTTTCTTAGATATCATATACTGAGTATTTGAACTAAAGCTTATAAGATTGATTTGATAAAGCTATTAATAAAGCATTAAGAAAACATGGTGTGTGACCTTTGTGTTCTACCGGCTATAAGTATGCGGCTTTAGTCTGAATGTTTGGTTAATGTTTTTGCATATACATCAATCATCTAAAAATAAACATAATCAAAAAAAAAAAAAAACTATATAAAATTATCATTATAACAAAATAATCAATAGCTTGTTAAAAGCGTATTATAATTAACTGCATAAAATATTCCTAGCAACTGATTCTGTTTTTATTGCAGTTTTTTAAAATAATGCGACCGGCTCTAAGAAAACTGTCTTTTATCTACTTATTAGTAGCTAAGAAACCTGCTCACACTTGACCTTTGTTCTTTACTGAATGGAAGATTTTCCTAGCAATGCGACCGGCTCTATGATTGTACTTTACCATTAATTATGACCTGCTTGCAGGAGTGTAATTAATGCTATCTTAGGAATTTGCCAGCTCTCTCTTTTCTAATTATATGGAAGCCGACTAATAAACATGACCAACCTACTTGTAGGTGTTCATTATAAGGTATAAAGTACCTGACCACCCCCTTTTACCAACGCAGGTAAAACATTCGCACACTCTCTCTTATCTCCTTATTAAAAGCTGTTAAATATGCACCCACTTGTTTTTTAAACTTTCTCATCTTAATTTACAAGAATCAATAGTCTTGTATAGAACCTTTGAATTGATCTTGCTGTTGCTGTTGTGTAAGGAAATTCTCATCCCTTGCTCACATAACCCTCACGAATGATGTTGTGCATGTTGTAGTTGTTGTTCATAACAGCGAAGGCTAATGACCAGTATTCAGGTACGCAAGGCAACGCACGTTAAACAGGTGCACACTTGACTCTAACATTTGTCTCCACTCGCCCTTCCCCTCCTTTTACTAATGCACTTAAACCATGCGCATACTCTCTGTCTTAGCTACAAATACTATAGAAATTTGCAAATATAAATGATATTTAAGAAATAAGCGCACACTTGCTTCTAAAACTTTTTCCTTCTAACACTTTCTCTCCCTAACACTTTCTATCTAACAATTGCCTCTCTAACACTTTCTAATCTTAATATACAAGTATCAATACTCTTGTTTAGAACCTATGTTTTGATCTTGCTGCTGCTACGAAAGAAAATTCCCATCCCTTGTTCACATAACCCTCACGAATGTTGTTTTTGGTATTGCTTTTGACCACAACAATGCGAGCGGCTCTATGATTTTACTTGCCCTTGTTTATGATCTGCCTGCAGGAGTGCAAAGCAGCGCCGTCAAACCGGCGCACACTTGACTCCTATCTAATATTTGCTAGCTAAATAATGTGCGCACGCACATTATACAGGCACCCACTTGACGTCTCTATCACTTTCGCTATGACTCAAACGGATGTTGCTGTTGTTTTTGGTATTGCAGTTGACCATAACAATGCGAGCGGCTCTATGATTTTACTTGTCCTTGTTTATGATCTGCCTGCAGGAGTGCAAAGCAGCGCCGTCAAACCGGCGCACACTTGACTCCTATCTAATATGTGCGTGCGCACAATAAACAGGCGCAGACATGACGTCTCTATCACTTTCGCTCTGACTCACATGGATGTTACTGTTGGTTTTGGAGGGAGTGCATAGCAGCGCCGTCAAACTGGCGCACACTGGACTCCTATCTAATATGTGGCGCAGACATGACGTCTCTATCCTTTTCTCCTTTGTTCATTGATTCGCACGGATGGTGTTATCTTTAACAAGGAGGCTGACTAATGTATTTGACCTTTGATCTTGACCTACTTCTAGGTGGTGATCTTGGACATCCTGGGTTCTTATCTTGCTACCTGGCAAAAAGGTTCACGCTAATGGAAAAAGGGTCACGCTAATTGAAAAAAGTCATAAATCATAAGATCCTTATCTGAGCCAGAACCGGCAGTTCCCTACTACTGATGTCAATTGCTATCCTCTTACCAAACTTGGTGAATTCAGCTCAAATTTTGTAAAGTTTTGAGAAGAAGGGATGTGTGGGGTATATGTGGGCGTGGCATCCAAAATTTTGAAATTTTTTGCTCAAAAATGTTGATGCAGTTTTGGGGGTTGTTTGTAGCTATCTTCTCACCAAGTTTGGTAGTTCTATCTGTAAGGGTGTGGGAAATAGGTGGATCTACCGATTTTAAGTTATCGAACTTATCGATTTGCCAGCCCTCTATTTATCGTAGCACCCCAATCCTGATATTTTTATTTACTGGGCCATAGATAATGATATTTGCAAGGTTTCAAGTCTCTTGCTTGAAGGGTGTGGAAAAAAAGTTGCGCACATACGCACGGACAGACACCATGACAGACATTGCACAAACCCAATATACTCTTTATCTTCTGTATCAAGTTTAATAACATACGATAGTTTTCTCTAAGAGAGGAATCGCCTCACAACCAATTCCCAACCAAGGTTTACTTAACAAGCTAGTCGCACTCTTCCTATCGCTCTCTTACTTTCGCCTTTTCTATCAGCCTCGTGTCGAAAATTGTAAGTTTTGCATCACGCTGACAAATTTTTGAGTTCCGCTTTGTAATGTTGTTCGGGACTTTTTTGTACGCATACATATTGGTTGCTCTCTCGCTCTCGCTTCCTTTGGCTCTCACTTAAGGCAAAACGGGAGAGCGAGTGCGGCTACCTTGTTAAATATATCTTGTTCCCAACTATGTATACGTTTGTCGCCTGTTTTTATATAGGTTATTTTTGTTATCATTGAGTAAACAACTTTTTATTGCACTCTCAGTTTGAAGTTTCATTATATACAGAAATTTTGTGTAATCACTTTGGTGAAAATTTCTTTCTTACTTCGCAAGCCTACCGACTATTTACCTTAACATTTAAAAATATATTGTGTTTATTTAGTGATCGCTTCAAATGGGAAAATTGTTATTACTGCTTTGACGTATGATGACATTTTCTATTAAAGAAATTTGACCAAAAACATGCAAAGTCATTTTGAAGACTTTAAATTGCTCTAGCAATCTCAAGAATCACTCAATTACTCTAGTTTTTTGGAATTTAAGTTAAGATGAGGTAAAAAAACATTACCACATGCAAATTTTTAATACTTTTGCCATATATATAACTTTTTAAGGCAAAAAATCAGTGCAAAAATAACTTTTTATACTCGATACTGAAGGTAAAGAGTATATTGGGTTTGTGCAATGTCCGTCATGGTGTCTATCCGTCTGTCCGTCTGTCCGTCCGTATGTTCGCAACTTTTTTCCATACCCTTCAAGTTAGAGACTTCAAACTTTGCAAATCTCTTTATCTATGGCATAGTAAATTAAAGTGTCAAGATTGGAGCTCTACGATAACTAGGGGGCTGGCAAATCGATAAACTCGATAACGCAAAATCGATAGATCCAGCTATTTCGCAAGCCCTTACAGCTAGAACTACCAAATTTGGGGAGAAAATAGCTACTAACAACCCCCAAAAAACTGCATCAAAAATTTTGGAGCCACGCCCACCCATACCGCCCCCAGCCCCCCGCAGTTTAACACCAAGAATGCCCATATCTTCTACAGTTTTTGAGCTAAACCCATCAAATTTGGTGCCAAGATAGGTGTTGACGATCCCCAATCAAATTCATAAAAACTTTGGATGCCACGCCCATCTATACTGCCCTATCCGCCCTCAAACACCCCAACGCTTGGCTAAAAACGGTAGTGCGTGTATCTTCCATAGTGTTCGAGTAACAGTCACAAAATTTGGTAGGTAGATAACTGGTAGCGACCCCCCAAAAACTGCATCAAAGTTTTGGAGCCCCACCTACCCATTCAGCCCCCAGCCCCCCCCGGAGTTTAAAAACAGAAATGCTTATATATTTTACAGTTGTTGAGTTAGAGCCACCAAATTTTGTGCCAAAATAGGTGATTATAACCCCCAAAAAAATGCATAAAAACTTTGGATACTACGCCAATCCATACTGCCCAAGCTGCCCCAAACCGCCCCAATGCTTCACTAAAAACGGGAATGCGTGTATTTTCCAAAGCGTTAAGGCAAGAGTCAAAAAATTTGGTAGGATAATAGCTATTACCGATCATCAAAAAACTGCATCAAAGTTTTGGAGCCACGCCCCCCCCCCCCCCCCCGTTCACAAGCCCCATGCATTTTGAAAACAAAAACGCCCATATTTTCCACATTTTTTGAGCTAGAGACGCCAAATTTGATGCCAAGATTGGTGATGAAGAAACCCAAAAAATTTGGATGGTGTCCCCCACCCATACCGCCCCCAGCCCCCCTCCACCATATTCTACTAACTTAGAGCTAGAGTCACCAAATTTTGTATGAAGATAGCAATTAACATCATAAATAGATCTGCAGCTAAACTTTGGACGCCACGCCCCCCATACCATACCCCAGCCCACCTTCCAACATATTCTACTAACTTTGAGCTAGAGTCACCAAATTTGGTATGAGAATAGCAATTAACATCATAAATAAATCTGCAGCTAAACTTTGGACGCCACGCCCCCCATACCAGCCCCCAGACCCCAGCCCCCCTTCCACCATATTCTACTAAGTTTGAGATAAAGTCTCCAAATTCGGTTTGAGGATAGCTATTGACATGATACATAGATCTGTAGCAAAAATTTTGATGCCACGCCCCCATACCGCCCCAGCCCCAACCTTTAACAAACTTTGAGCTAGAGTCCCCAAATTTGGAAGGAAGATAACTTTTTGGCATCCCCATCTGCACCAGACAATCGTTGAGGCAGCGTACACCCCTGCCGTATCCACACACCATTGCAATCAGCTCTCTTTTAATCTGTTTTACTACTGGTATCGAGTATACCGCAGTCGGGTGCGTCCGACTGCAACGTTTCTACTTGTTTTATACTGTTTTTGTTGCACATTTAATAATGGTTTTGCACCAAAGCAACTAATTAGCCCGTGCATAAATATCATATAAACTATCGGGAACTAAACTATCGATAATTCGTCTTTACGGTGGCAGCCCTGATTTTCACAACTTGTCAACAGTAACAAACTTATTGCATTAAATAAAAAGAAAACAAAAATACAATTTTAGATTTAATTATGCAAAAATTTTGATTTAATTCATTGTGTCATATTTATATTTGAAGTCAATGTTTGTATTATTTATATCAGAGATGCTAACCAGTGTTGCAGTAAATAGCAAAAAATTAGCCAAATGACAACATACACAGTTAAAATGAAACATCTTTGTGGTTGTTGTTATTAAGCTACTGCTTCAAAATTTTTGTTGTACAAGGACAGACGTATTCTACGGTTCACCAATGTGCCCGTGTGATCTATTACAGGCTGTCCACTTTTTTTTATCATTTATTTTGTGTTTTGATGAGTGATGAGTATATCAAGTTGGACTTAATTGAATTTATATATAAACCTGATAACAAAGAAATGAAAAGGAGAAAAATACCTTGTAATTTATAATCAGCTCAATGGTTCATTGAAACATAAGCACCATTTCAATTTGCATTAAAAAAAATTTTTCATCAAGGACATTTACGAATTGGACAGTCTTCCGTTTCACATTTATCCATCAATAATGGAAAATCTTATTTAAGGTTTAAGTATGTTTAAGTTTCAATTTTAATTTGTATTAAAAGATTAGAATATGGCCTTATTTTTGCCCTTTATTTATGATTGAAAAGAATAATAAAATAAAATATTTTAAAGAAAAAACATTCTCGTATACAGGGGTGTGCCAGAGATTTTAAATCGAGCAGGTTTTCAAATCTCTAAAATAAAACCATAGCACTATGGGTAATTTGACCAGTTTTTGGGGCCAAAACATATTTTTTGGAAGTCGTTAAATTAACATTTTGTTGGTGGCTTTACATTGTAAAATGATTGAGCTTTAATCAACAAGATTTTACACTTATAGAGGGTTCAAACTGGAGATGGGATCGGGAAAGAAATTTGTTACCGCCCCATCCCGTCCCGAAATCAATATCGCTTTTCCCGTCCCGATTGTCCCGAAAAATTTTGTGTCAATCCCGCGGGTCCCGACATTTTCCCGAAATTTTTTTTCTTCAAATATGTGTGTATATATATTTTCTTTTAATATAATCTTACTATAAATTTAATTTTTTTTGAATATAACATTACTTTAACTTTAAATTTTTGTTTAAAAACAATATTTTTTTCAAAATTTTTTCCAATTAATCGGATTCTTCTTTCTTCTAAAATTCTACTCGAAGTAGAAAAAACTCTTTCGCTTGTGGCAGTAGACGTTGGAACGTTCAGGACTTGCCTGGAGAACATTTGCAGCAATGGCAAATCATTGCATTGTTGCCAAAATGTTAATATATCGCAATTTTTCTTAAATCTTATGCCTTATATAATTATTGATTTCCTCATCGATGTCGTCTTCATTATTGGGTTGCGGTGCACAAAACTCCGAAAACCTATCTGATAAATTTGATTTTTCTTGATTTTTATTTTTTTTTTTTATGGCGTTGTTATTATTTCAATCATTGATTTTACTTTCAAGAGCACTTTATTCTTTTCGTCAATTGTCAAAAAATTTAAATCTCTAAAGGGTGGATTTAAAAAAAGTTCCCCGTTGTGAAACGTATTTGGCGCACAGCGGCTATGTAAAGATGTTTCACATTTGCTTTTGATAACTTTCATTGTTTCGTTATCAAATACATTTTCAGCACAATTTTTAATTAATTTTTTAAACCACAATATGTATTCATGAATTGTTGGTTCCTTGTCGGCACTCCAACACTCCGAACAATCTTTAAATAATGACAAAAAATTAACAATATCTTTTAAGAAATTGAAATCAATATTAGATATTCTTTTTACGTCATTTCTTGAAACGAGAATTGTCTGAATTTCTGAAAATTAATCTAAAATGCTTTCAAACATGGTATATATAGAGTTCCACCTAGTTTTGACATGTTGTTTAAGAGATTTTGAAAGTTGGCTATTAAGTTCAGAATGCTTAAAATGGCCAACAAGCGACTTTGAAGCATCCAACAATGCGTCCAATTCCAAAACGTTTCCCTTTTCGAAAAGTTCAGTCATAACTAAGTTTAAATTATGACATGCACATGCAATGCACTTATAATGTTTAAAAGCTGCCTTAACATTGGCACCATTGTCGGTTATAGTATAGCTACCTTGAAATTTAGATTCCAAATCATATTCTCTATTTATTTCTAACACACAGCTCAATATATTGGCACTATCTTTTTTTCCCAGTAGAAATTCGCGATTTGCGAGGACCTTTGCGTTTAGTTTAAACTCTTACTTATGCAATGTGCTGTTAATGTGAGGAATCTGCGCTGTGTGTGTTGGTCCGTCCACATGTCGGTTGTGTATGCCATAGACTGATCCACCAGTTTTTTTTCCAGATCGTCTTTAACTTTGCTGTATTCTGTTGGCAACACAACGTTTGTTATGGTTTTCCTACTCTTAAGTATTTCAGATGCGTTTTGCTTTCCATACTCAGCTCCAATGTTAATAAGCGATTGTGCCAGCTGCAAAAATCCTTCACCTAATAAAAATAAATATATAAATTATTTATACTAACATGTAAACTGAACCTCTTTTAATTTATCAAACATATTTACCTTCAGTTGTGGAAAATGGTCTTAGATCGTTTGTAAAAAATAACAGCTGATGCCGCGCCAGATCTTCCACAATGCTGGACGGAACTTTTCTTTTTAAAAATGCGTTCATGCTTTGTTGCAAAGCGTCTCGTTCATTTTTGGTGCACTTATGTCTGTGCAGTCCAGACGTGCCATTTTTTGGTTTATATGGATTAATTTCTTTACATGTATTGCATTGCACAAAATCCAAAATGTGATCTTTAATCTTCATAATGTTGAACTTTTCCCAAAAATCAGCTTTCGAAGAAGAATTTAAAAGACAATTTAGGCAATTAATTGCAATATTTCAGCACGAGTTGCCATTGCTGCACCAATTATTGGAAAAGAGTAACCGAATTTCGAAACAGTGAAAATACATATAAATGCTCCCATTCATTGCACTTGTGATATATCGTGTCACTAAAAAATCGGTGGTTAATTTCGACAAAAGCAGAACATTTATGGAGTACATTTTGCTTGGGTCCCGAATGATTTTTGGGTCCCGACAGGTTTACCGGGACCCGCGGGAATTTCGGGATCGACCACATATCCCGACTTTCCCGGTTTTTTTTTAAAATCGTTCCCGTCCCGCCCGATCCCGATAATTTTTTCGGGACCCGCGGGATTCCCGAAAATCCCGATCCCGACGCCCATCTCTAGTTCAAACAGCCATATTCCAACCAACCTAACATTTCTGGAATCTGGTGATTTTACTCTCTCGGAGGACTGCCGTTTGTTGCTTCGTGAATTGTGGGCAAATTCGATGTCATTCGGCTTGCTGGCTGCGCTACGACATTCGTAAAACGAATACAATGTGTAATAAAATTCAAAGTAAAAACAAATAAAAAATAATAAGTAAATATGAAAGTAAATTAAGGTAAAAATATTAAAAAGTTAACGTTAAAGCTCTGGGCAGTTCAAAAAAAAATTAGTGGTCCAACATTTGTTGCGTGGATTGGGAAAAACCCAGAAAAACCCAATAAGACCAGCGGTAGATATGTGATTACTGATAACGATTAGCTAAAAAAAACACAAATGAGTGTTAGAACTCATGAGCGATGTGTTAACACCAGTTTGTACCTGTTTGATTGCTTAACATTAGCAAAAAAATGAAAAAAATAATTAATTGAATTAAGCTATTTTTGCAATAAATAAGATTCTTGGATATGAACGATAGCTTGCCTGCCTTACGTATTCTATGACCTTTTGATACCTGTCCTACCCCACAAAACACATGCACTAGCAACTTATACGCACCTACCCATCCAAGTATCGTCAGCTAAAAACTAGGCTTTTGCAAACACTTGTCCACAAAACTATTTTTCTTCCCCCATTATTGCGCTTGAGTAAGAAAACAAAATTTTGTCTTCCAAGGCAGTCAAATATCAGTTTTGCTATTGGTGATCATAGATAGTCTTCCCAAATTTTACACTTTCTTACAATCATTGGCATACAGTTATGTAAAGATGTACACAAATTACGAAAGTGTATTCAGTAGTGCATTGGTACATATGCAAATGTAAGCGCGCGTTTGCCGCCGACACAGAAAAATTAAAAATATCAAAAATAACAGAAACCCCGATAAGCAGGCACAGCAAGAAATATATGTATGTTTCAAACGCACTTGCATACAATATGTACCAACAACATTTTACCGTTTTTGCTGTCCGCTGACCCGCCGCCTCTCCTTTAATCCACGGGCCGCTGATCGCAAAGGGAAACTGAACAAAACAACAACGAGCTGGCTTGTCGTAGCTGAGACGCACAAATTGCACAAAGAAATATACCCCTTGAACCAGCATTCAATGATTGTCAAAAAAAAACTTTAATATATGATTTTAATAAATATATATAAATTGTTTATGCTAGAATATAAACAATAAACAATGCTAGAATATAAACAAACATGTAGAATTGAAATTATATTAAAGAAACTCAAGTTTTGCTATTCAATTGCACAAAGTTCATATTAAGTTTAAACTACCCTCCCAAATTGGACTGTATCAAGCAGATTGAGGCAAAACTCTAAAATTTGTTATTACAGTTATTCTCTGCCGCTACACCAATACAATCATACTTAGATGAATATGTATATGAAACTTTTCAGTCGGTTCACAACAGCACTCTAGATTTGTTCATAGGTCAAACTCAGCACAGCACGGCACGCTGCATTTGTTTGCATGTATTCAACTGGCAGATATAGATACCCGTGCCTATAGATGTTAACACTTTAAAAAGGATAGATTGTTTTAGTACTAAAGTTGTCGTCTCCAGAGAGACAAGAGAATGTCGAGGCTAAGAGGTAAAAAGTTTCGGGTAGATCTAACGGGAACATTTAATTTTATTCGACTTAGAAGAACTGATGAGTCGATTCCTAGATTAGTGATGAATATTACACCATGCTAATTTCTACGGTTCAACAGGGAAGCAAGATTAATCAAAACAAGTCTACTTGAATATGTGGGTAGGTCTATTCCAGGAACCAAGTTAAAACATCTTGACTTGCTGAGAAAAGAAGAGTTATAGAAAGAAAAGGTTGAGCGACGGCTACTTAGAAGCGCATCGGATCCACTAACGACTTGTGACATCACGTATGTTAAGTTTTGCCTACAATAGAATTGTTGCAAGTGTTTAATTGATTTTAACTTTGCAGATTTTGCAATAATTATAGAGTTAATATAGACACTTTTATGATGATATCACCAAATCATTGTTTATATTCTAGCATAAACAATATATTAATATTAAAATCATATATTAAAGTTTTCATTGACAATCATTGAATGTTGGTTGAAATTGTATTTGTTCTTTGTGCAATTCAGCTTCAACAAGCCAGCACGTTGTTGTTTCCCTTTGCACTCAGCGGCCCGTCGATTGAAGGAGAGGCGGCGGGTCAGCGGACAGCAAAAACGGTAAAAAGTTGTTGGTACATATTGTATGAAAGTGCGTTTGAAACATACATATATTTCTTGCTGTGCCTGCTTATCGAGGTTTTTGTTATTTTTGATATTTTTCATTTTTCTGTGTCAGCGGCAAACTGCATAACTGTATAGAAAGGATTGTAAGAAAGTGTCATAGGGTAAATCTTGTTGTTTTATTTGACTCAAGCGCAATAATGGGGAAAAAAAAATAGTTTTGTGGACAAGTGCTTGCAGAAGCCTAGTTTTTAGCTCAAGATACTTGGTTGGTGCATATTAGGTGTTAGCACATCGCTCGTGAAATCTAACACTCATTAGTTTTTTTAAAAGTTTAGCATACCTGGCGTGATGGGATGCATTGATGACTCCCATATACGAATTATGAAGCTAACAAATTTTGCACATCAGTTCATGAACCGAAAGGGATTTTTTAGTATTAATGCAATGATTGTAATAAGTGCGATAAGAAGCTAGCGCGTCCTGTACTTCAGTCGTATTCGTATATATAATGTGTGTGAGTAGCAGTCTTCTTTAATAAGTATGCGTATTTTCTATTGCCTTTTGATAAAGTGCCTGGTTATAAAGATATGTGACTACGATATGCGTGTCCTATATGTGGATGCCTCAATGCCTGGATCAACATAAGCTTTTGTCTTTCGTTGGTGACGGTTGTGTTTTTGAGCGCTCTCAATAAGTTATTGTTTTCTTGTGTTTGTGCACTAAGTGTTACTTGGTTTTATTTGGTAAACGATTCTAGCAGTGATCGCAAATATACGTTGTATATATATACGTGTGCATAATAATAGTTGCGGACTTAAATTACATTTGAAGTCGCAGTAGAACCAACGCTGCAGTTGCTTTAAAAAAACATATGTACATACATACGTATATTTGCATTTGCTAATTCTGTGCTTGTTCTGTGTTTTCTTTCATCCACTAACAACAAACAGCTTGTCTAATTTTCCTGCTCTTGCACTCCAGCATCAGTCCTCTCACGCTAACGTCCGCTCTTATCCGAAGCATGGTTGAATTATACATGGTTAAGTCGTGAGAGCATGCTCGCTCAATTTTTAGGAGCCTGTTGTTAGTCGCAAAGCAGCTGTCAACGTGATAAGTTGTGAGTGCGGACGAATTTTTCGTGGAATTTTAAGGTTACGTTACTTTTTTAGAACTATGTTTATAAGTTTTATACGTTTATACATGTTTCATGTCATTTTATTTCATTTACATAATCAGTTTAAAAATTTAAATTACACATGTAGCCAAAAACACACAACGCTCTGAAATTAGAACCTCTGTTGAAAAATGTAAACAAAATCACACATCGTTCTATCTCGTTTTTGCACACTAAAACAAGACGATGAAGCAATATCGAAGCAGCAACTATGCTATCTCTCTTGCACTCGCATGGTCTTATCAACAGGCTCCTTCTGCCGCGCATGACTTAACCTTGTATAATTCAACCATGATCCGAAGTACTTGTAGTTGTATCTGCCAACGCACTCAAGCTCTCTCGCTCTCTTGGTTCTTACCGTTTGATCGTGCTCATTGCATCAACTCCTTCACACTTACTTTCGTGAACCCTACATCTTTTTGATAAAGCATATTACTTTTTTTCTTTTTAATTAATATTTTTATTTATTCAACTTAAAATCAATATGCTAGTTTGTTGCAGCAACAACTGCAAATTGGTTGGATCATCCAACCAAGACTTTATTCTGTGCAGATTGTGTGACAATGTGATACACATGAAGTGTGTTGGCTTTACGGCCAAAATACGGGACTGCTTAATTGCAGACATAGACCTTAAATGGTTTTGTCAGTCCTGTAATGAGGTCGAAAAGGAGTCTACTCAATTTATGAGACAGGCATATGTAGGTTTTAATACAATGCATACTGCATTTAATAACCTTCATACTTCCTTTAAAGCGTTGCAGTCGAGCTTCAAAAAAGGCAAGTTGTTGAGTAATTCGCCGAAGCGTAAAAAGACTTCGGGGCCTAATCCGCTCAGTGTTCCTCCAGTCTTGGTCACCACTCCCTTTTTGGTACCAATCACTAATCCCCCAACGGGTTCTATTGCTAGCCCGTTAATGCATTTTAACTCGCCGGCATGAAATCCAAACAATAATCTTTCCCCGATTTTAACATCCGAGCTTTCTCTTCCAACAGCTTGTGTGCCTATTAAGCCTACTGAAGGTACACCAGGGGCTCACAAGCCTCTTGTTGTTCTGCCTTTGAACAAATTTATTTTCGTGTCTGCGCAAGCATCCGACACTTCGTTGGATGATGTTAGTGCCTATATTAAAAGTACAATAGACTCACCACTTATAACTGTTGAAAAGTTTAAGTTTAAACAAGCCCGAACAATATCTTCTTTCAAATTGAGTGTTCCGCCCGAACTTTTCTCGACAATTTGTTCTGGAAAGTTTTGGCCACCGCAGCTCATTGTAAAGGAGTTTGTGAATAGGCGTAAAATTAATAATAACGATAGTAGGTTCAGTAGTGCACCAACTGTAAGCCACCCTATTGCCTCAACTTCGGCGGCAAAAAACTAACAAAAGTAGTTAGCTTGGCCTATCAAAATGTTCGAGGCCTTAACTCTAAACTTTCTAAACTCTATGTAAACAGCTTATCCTTTGATTCTCAGATAGTTGCACTGACAGAAACCTGGTTAAAACCTGATATATCTGATTATTCCGTATTGCCTAATAAGTATAACCTGTACAGATGCGATCGCACCTCCCGCAAGGGGGGCGGTGTTCTCATTGCTCTTGATTCTTGTATTTCCTCTGAACAGATGCAATCTCATGATCATCCGGATATTGAGTTCATATGTGTTAAAATATTATTTAGCGGCCGCTCTCTGTATATTACTTGTTCATATATTCCTCCCAATTCTGATATTAACATTTATATATCCCATCTGAATGCCCTGCAGCTTGTGTCGTCGTTGTTGACGGATATGGTTCAACTTATAGTGGTTGGTGATTTTAATTTGCCACATGTGTTATGGTCTGTGAATGACACATCTTCAGCGCAATTACCGGCCACTTCTGATGATTTTATCGATGGTCTTTTAGAGTTAGGCCTATCTTAAGTTAACAGGGTGCATAACAGTAGTAATAAAATGTTAGATTTGATATTCGTTTCTGATTCTGATTGTAGTAATGTTATTAGAGTACACCCTTTAGTGCTTCCCGAAGATACCTACCATCCAACTTTAGAACTTTCATTTGAACTTTTTAACCTTAGTTCAACACCTAACAATTGTTTAAAGACCAGATGTTTTCGTAAAACTAACTTTACTAAATTGAATGACCTTCTTCAGCATACTAATTGGTCTCAACTTTATTCTTGTACTGATATAGAAACTGCCATTGCCATTTTTTACAGGACTTTGAATTCGCATTTGGATATCTGTGTTCCCCTCACTGTTCCTTCAAGTGAAAATAAACCACCTTGGTTTACGAGGGAACTATCAAAATTAAAAAACGTGAAATCAAGATCCTACAAAAAATTTAAAAAATCTGGAAATACCATAGATTTATCCTCGTATATAATTGCAAAGTCAAATTTTATTTCGGTAAACACTATTTGTTATAACAATTATCTCAATCGTTGCAGATCAAACTTTTCCCGCGATCCGAAACAGTTTTTTAAATTTGTTAACTCTAAACGTAAATCTTCTTGATTGCCATCCTCGGTTTACCTTGATAATACAAAAGCAAATTCCGATCAGGCAGTGGCCGATCTCTTTGCTGAGTATTTTCAATCTGTGTTCTCATCGAGTTCATATAGTTGCAATAATTCCTATCCTTTTCAAGTTCAAGCTTCAAACTGCATTTATGTCCCAGTTATTACTGAGTGTACGCTGCTAGGCGACCTTAACTCTATCAAACCCGGCTTCTTGCCTGGTCCTGACGGAGTGACAGGTTGTATACTTAGATATTGTGCGGACTCACTTTGTAAACCCTTACACAAGTTATTTAACTTGTCAGTTGACTCAGCTGTGTTTCCTGGTATATGGAAGGAATCTTTTATTATTCCACTTCATAAAAATTCTTCTAAGTCCAACGTTAAAAACTATAGGGGAATATCTAAGCTGTCTGCCGTTCCGAAAATCTTTGAAAAAATTATATGCTCCCAATTGCAGCTCAATTTTATCCCCATATCAACACGGTTTTGTTAGGCGAAGATCTACTACCACCAACCTTCTTGAGTTTACCTCACTTGTTATCAAAGGGTTTCAGGACAAAATGCAAACTGACGTCGTTTACACAGATTTTAGTAAGGCATTTGATTCTGTTAGTCATTCTTTGTTGTTTCAAAAATGAAATATTATTGGATTTCCAGCTAAACTCCTGTCGTGGCTTTCTGAGTACTTGTGTGGCCGAACACAAAAAGTAGTTTTTAAATCTTCTGTATCCAAATCTATTTTTGTTACCTCTGGTGTTCCTCAGGGGAGTCACATGGGACCATTGCTATTTAATCTATTTATTAACGATCTTCCTGCTGTTATTTCTAACTCTCGTGTTTTTATGTTTGCTGATGATGTAAAGCTATGTTTCACCTATAATGATGATTCTCTATGTAATACCCCGATTCCACTACAAGCCGGATGCAAGTATGTAATTGGAACTCGGGAATGTTGCTTCCGTTTGTATAAGATTCCCCTATGCACAATGAGAATCTTGTTCAAATTTCCCCGTTGGTCGGTTGCATTTCCCAGTTGGTCGAAAACCGATCAACTGGAAAAGCAGGCGATGTTAGAATTTAACATTACAGAGCACTGAACAACACTTTTACATAGTCGATATTATGAAATTTCCTATCGATAATCGTTTAAACAGTGCCAATTTGGGTAAAACAGCAGCTGGTCATCAAGTGCATGAAAAAAAAAAAACAAAACCCCTGTTAAAACAGGATGTGGATGAATTGGATTTGTAGTGGAATCACCTACATCCGCGACTTGCTGTTAATGACGGATGCAACCTAATGGAATTAGGGTATAACTTACTACAGTCGGACTTGGGTGCACTGTCGGCTTGGTGCCGTTATAACTTACTTAATTTAAATTGTTCAAAATGTAAAATCATGACTTTTTGTAGAGGTACCCTTCATACTGCTCACTACGTGCTTGATGCTTCACCACTTGTCCGCGTTTTTGAAATTAAAGATTTAGGCATCATTCTTGATAGCAAATTAAAATTTGATTCTCACATATCGTCGATGGTCAATAAGGCCATAAATGTACTTGGCTTCATCAAGCGGTGGTCAAAAGAGTTTGATGATGCCTACACCACTAAAACGCTATATACATCATTGGTACGTCCCATCCTGGAGTATGGATCTTGTGTGTGGTCCCCGCAATACGGGATTCACCAGGATAGAATTGAATCTGTGCAGAGGAAATTTCTTCTGTTTGCGCTTAGAAGTTTTAACTGGGTTCCTGGAATAGACCTACCCCCGTATTCAAGTAGACTTCTTTTAATTAATCTTCCTTCCCTCTTGAACCATAGAATTATGCATGGTGTAGTATTCATCACTAATCTACTTAATGGAGAAATCGACTGTTCAGTTCTTTTGAGTCACATAAATTTAACTGTTCCAATTAGATCCACCCGTTACTTCACACCACTTAGCCTCGATCGGTGCTCGAGCAACTATTTAACCATTTCGTGTTATTTGTTCAGACTTTAACCGGCTTTATTCCCGTAACTCTTTGGAGACCTCAATTCCAGTATTAAACGATCTATCCTTTCTGCCTTATCTAATCATAACCACTAATCAATAATCTTCCACTGGTCTGATTGGGTTTTTCTGGGTTTTTCCCAATCCACGCAACAAATGTTGGACCAGTTATTTTTATTTCGAATTTCCCAGAGCTTTAACGTTAACTTTTTAAATTTTTTATCTTAATTTTGAACTTTATTTCAGATATTATAATTATTTATTTGATATTATATTATTTTAATATTATAATTATAGTTAATTTTTATTTGTCAGCTCCTCATAGCTGACATTAAATAAATAAATAAAAAAAAAAAAACACTGGACTCCTTTGCATGGAATATGGATTCTGCAAGAGACTTCTTTCAAGATATGCTAGTGGTTGTCAAAACAGTTGGCTACTGGCAGACTCTGGGTATCCTCTGGAGCCCTTCATGCTTACTTCGTATAGGAGTCCAGCTGCTGGCTTAGGCCAACATAATTTTAACACGCGGCATGCGTCAGATCGAAATGTAGTCGAGCGAACAATTGGTGTTATAACAAGTAGAAACGTTGCAGTCGGACGCACCCGACTGCGGTATACTCGATACCAGTAGTAAAACAGATTAAAAGAGAGCTGATTGCAATGGTGTGTGGATACGGCAGGGGTGTACGCTGCCTCAACGATTGTCTGGTGCAGATGGGGATGCCAAAAAGTTATCTTCCTTCCAAATTTGGGGACTCTAGCTCAAAGTTTGTTAAAGGTAGGGGCTGGGTCGGTATGGGGGCGTGGCATCAAAATTTTTGCTACAGATCTATGTATCATGTCAATAGCTATCCTCAAACCGAATTTGGAGACTTTAGCTCAAAGTTAGTAGAATATGGTGGAAGGGGGGCTGGGTGCTGGGGGCTGGTATGGGGGGGGCGTGGATTCCAAAGTTGTGCTACAGATCTGTTTGTGATGTTAATTGCTATCCTCATACCAAATTTGGTGACTCTAGCTCAAAGTTAGTAGAATATGTTGGAAGGTGGGCTGGGGTATGGTATGGGGGGCGTGGCGTCCAAAGTTTTGCTGCAGATCTATTTATGATGTTAATTGCTATCTTCATACAAAATTTGGTGACTCTAGGTCTAAGTTAGTAGAATATGGTGGAGGGGGGCTGGGGGCGGTATGGGTGGGGGACACCATCCAAATTTTTTGGGTTTCTTCATCACCAATCTTGGCATCAAATTTGGCGTCTCTAGCTCAAAAAATGTGGAAAATATGGGCGTTTTTGTTTTCAAAATGCAGGGGGCTGGGGAACGGGGGGGGGGGGGGCGTGGCTCCAAAACTTTGATGCAGTTTTTTGACGATCGGTAATAGCTATTATCCTACCAAATTTTTTGACTCTTGCCTTAACGCTTTGGAAAATACACGCATTCCCGTTTTTAGTGAAGCATTGGGGCGGTGTGGGGCAGCTTGGGCAGTATGGATTGGCGTAGTATCCAAAGTTTTTATGCATTTTTTTGGGGGTTATAATCACCTATTTTGGCACCAAATTTGGTGGCTCTAACTCAACAACTGTAAAATATATAAGCATTTCTCTTTTTAAACTCCGGGGGGGTGGCTGGGGGCTGAATGGGTAGGTGGGGCTCCAAAACTTTGATGCAGTTTTTGGGGGGTCGCTACCAGTTATCTACCTACCAAATTTTGTGACTGTTACTCGAACACTATGGAAGATACACGCACTACCGTTTTTAGCCAAGCGTTGGGGTGTTTGAGGGCGGATAGGGCAGTATAGATGGGCGTGGCATCCAAAGTTTTTATGAATTTGATTGGGGATCGTCAACACCTATCTTGGCACCAAATTTAATGGGTTTAGCTCAAAAACTGTAGAAGATATGGGCATTCTTGGTGTTAAACTGCGGGGGGCTGGGGGCGGTATGGGTGGGCGTGGCTCCAAAATTTTTGATGCAGTTTTTTGGGGGTTGTTAGTAGCTATTTTCTCCCCAAATTTGGTAGTTCTAGCTGTAAGGGCTTGCGAAATAGCTGGATCTATCGATTTTGCGTTATCGAGTTTATCGATTTGCCAGCCCCCTAGTTATCGTAGAGCTCCAATCTTGACACTTTAATTTACTATGCCATAGATAAAGAGATTTGCAATGTTTGAAGTCTCTAACTTGAAGGGTATGGAAAAAAGTTGCGAACATACGGACGGACAGACGGATAGACACCATGACGGACATTGCACAAACCCAATATACTCTTTACCTTCAGTATCGAGTATAAAAAGTCGCTTTAGATCTCTTCAAGACTGCCTTCAATATAACCCAGCTAAGGTCGCCAAAACATAAATGTCTGTTGTGTCCTGCAAAACTTGCGTCGCGAAAGGCGAGATATGCAATTCGATTTTGAGTTGCCAATAGATGACAACAATAACACAAGTGGAGAATATGGAAATGATGGTATGCTACAACTAAATGACATGGCAAGAGTTCGTAACTCAATTGCCAACAGCCTGCAAAGGCGCTAAAAATAGTCTTGAAGTATTATTTTGTAATAAATATAATAAAATAAAACTATTGATTTATTATTATTTTAATACTCTGATACCGAAGGTAAAAAGAGTATATTGGGTTTGTGCAATGTCCGTGATGGTGTCCGTCTGTGCGTCTGTCATTCCGTCGGTATGAACGCAACTTTTTTCATTTCCTTCAAGCTAGAGACTTGAAACTTTGCAAATGTCTTTACCTATGGAAAATTAAATTAAAGTGTCAAGATTGAAGTTCTACGATAACTGGGTGGCTGGCAAATCGATAAGTTCGATAACTCAAAATCGATTAATCCACCTATTTCGCACGCCCTTAAAGCTAAAACTACCAAAATTGGGGAGAAAATAGTTACTAACAACCTGCAACATTTTGCATCAAACATTTAGAAGCCAAGATCACCCATTCCGCCCCAGCCCCACAAGATGCTCGAGCACCGATCGAGGCTAAGTGGTGTGAAGTTACGTGTGGATCTAATGGGAACATTTAATTTTATTCGACTTAGAAGAACTGATGAGTCGATTTCAACATTAAGTAGATTAGTGACAAATACTACACCATGCATAATTCTACGGTTCAAGAGGGAAGGAAGATTAATTAAAAGAAGTCTACTTGAATATGGGGGTAGGTCTATCCCAGGAACCCAGTTAAAACTTCTAAGCGCAAACAGAAGAAATTTCCTCTGCACAGATTCAATTCTATCCTGGTGAATCCCGTATTGCGGGGACCACACACAAGATCCATACTCCAGGATGGGACGTACCAATGATGTATATAGCGTTTTAGTGGTGTAGGGATTTATGGCCTTATTGACCATCGACGAAATGTGAGAATCAAATTTTAATTTGCTATCAAGAATGATGCCTAAATCCTTAATTTCAAAAACGCGGACAACAGGTGAAGCATCAAGCACGTATTGAGCAGTATGTGGGGTACCTCTACAAAAAGTCATGATTTTACATTTTGAACAATTTAAATTAAGTGAGTTATAACGGCACCAAGCCGACAGTGCTCCCAAGTCCGACTGTAGCAAGTTACATAGAGAATCATCATTATAGGTGAAACATAGTTTTACATCATCAGCAAACATATAAACACGAGAGTTAGTAATAACAGCAGGAAGATCGTTAATAAATAGATTAAATAGCAATGGTCCCATGTGACTCCCCTGAGGAACACCAGAGGTAACAAAAATAGATTTGGAAACAGAAGATTTAAAAACTACTTTTTGTGTTCGGCCACACAAGTACTCAGAAAGCCACGACAGGAGTTTAGCTGGAAATCCAATAATATTTAATTTTTGAAGCAACAGAATGACTAATAGAATCAAATGCCTTACTAAAATCTGTGTAAACGACGTCAGTTTGCATTTTGTCCTGAAACCCTTTGATAACAAGTGAGGTAAACTCAAGAAGGTTGGTGGTAGTAGATCTTCGCCTAACAAAACCGTGTTGATATGGGGATAAAATTGAGCTGCAATTGGGAGCATATAATTTTTTCAAAGATTTTCGGAACGGCAGACAGCTTAGATATTCCCCTATAGTTTTTAACGTTGGACTTAGAAGAATTTTTATGAAGTGGAATAATAAAAGATTCCTTCCATATACCAGGAAACACAGCTGAGTCAACTGACAAGTTAAATAACTTGTGTAAGGGTTTACAAAGTGAGTCCGCACAATATCTAAGTATACAACCTGTCACTCCGTCAGAACCAGGTGCCGGGTTTGATAGAGTTAAGGTCGCCTAGCAGCGTACACTCAGTAATAACTGGGACATAAATGCAGTTTGAAGCTTGAACTTGAAAAGGATAGGAATTATTGCAACTATATGAGCTCGATGAGAACACAGATTGAAAATACTCAGCAAAGAGATCGGCCACTGCCTGATCGGAATTTGCTTTTGTATTATCAAGGTAAACCGAGGATGGCAAGCAAGAAGATTTACGTTTAAAGTTAACAAATTTAAAAAACTGTTTCGGATCGCGGGAAAAGTTTGATCTGCAACGATTGAGATAATTGTTATAACAAATAGTGTTTACGGAAATAAAATTCGACTTTGCAATTATATACGAGGATAAATCTATGGTATTTCCAGATTTTTTAAATTTTTTGTAGGATCTTGATTTCACGTTTTTTAATTTTGATAGTTCCCTCGTAAACCAAGGTGGTTTATTTTCACTTGAAGGAACAGTGAGGGGAACACAGATATCCAAATGCGAATTCAAAGTCCTGTAAAAAATGGCAATGGCAGTTTCTATATCAGTACAAGAATAGAGTTGAGACCAATCAGTATGCTGAAGAAGGTCATTCAATTTAGTAAAGTTAGTTTTACGAAAACATCGGGTCTTTAAACAATTGTTAGTTGTTGATCTAAGGTTAAAAAGTTCAAATGAAAGTTCTAAAGTTGGATGGTATGTATCTTCAGGAAGCACTAGAGGGGATACTCTACTAACATTACTACAATCAGAATCAGAAACGACTATCAAATCTAACATTTTATTACTACTGTTATGCACCCTGTTAACTTGTGATAGGCCTAACTCTAAAAGACCGTCGATAAAATCATCAGAAGTGGCCGGTAATTGCGCCGAAGATAAGTCATTCACAGACCATACAACATTTGGCAAATTAAAATCACCAACCACTATAAGTTGATCCACATCCGTCAACAACGACGACACAAGCTGCAGGGCATTCAGATGGGATATGTAAATGTTAAAATCAGAATTGGGAGGAATATATGAACAAGTAACATATAGTGAGCGGCCTCTAAATAATGTTTTAACACATATGAACTCAATATCCGGATGATCATGAGATTGAATCTGTTCAGAGGAAATACAAGAATCAACAGCAATGAGAACACCGCCCCCCTTGCGGGAGGTGCGATCGCATCTGTAAAGGTTATACTTATTAGGCAAAACGGAATAATCAGATATATCAGGTTTTAACCAGGTTTCTGTCAGTGCAACTATCTGAGAATCAAAGGATAAGCTGTTTACATAGAGTTTAGAAAGTTTAGAGTTAAGGCCTCGAACATTTTGATAGGCCAAGCTAACTACTTTTGTTAGTTTTTTGCCGCCGAAGTTGAGGCAATAGGGTGGCTAACAGTTGGTGCACTACTGAACCTACTATCGTTATTATTAATTTTACGCCTATTCACATACTCCTTTACAATAAGCTGCGGTGGCCAAAACTTTCCAGAACAAATTGTCGAGAAAAGTTCGGGCGGAACACTCAATTTGAAAGAAGATATGGTACGGACTTGTTTAAACTTAAACTTTTCAACAGTTATAAGTGGTGAGTCAATTTTACTTTTAATGTAGGCACTAACATCATCCAACGAAGTGTCGGATGCTAGCCTAGACACGAAAATAAATTTTTCCAAAGGCACAACAACAAGAGGCTTGTGAGCCCCCGGTGTACTTTCGGTAGGCTTAATAGGCACACAAGCTGTTTGAACAGAAAGCTCGGATGTTAAAATCGGGGAAAGATTAGTGTTTGGATTTCTTGCCGGCGAGTTAAAATGCATTAACGGGCTAGCAATTGAACCCATTGGGGGATTAGTGACTGGTACCAAAAGGGGAGTGGTGACCAAGACTGGAGGAACAATGAGCGGATTAGGCCGCGAAGTCTTTTAACGCTTCGGCGAATTACTCAACAACTTGCCTTTTTTGAAGCTCGACTGCAACGCTTTAAAGGAAGTATGCAGGTTATTAAATGCAGTATGCATTGTATTAAAACCTGCATATGTCTGTCTCATAAATTGAGTAGACTCCTTTTCAACCTCATTACAGGACTAACAAAACCATTTAAGGCCTATATCTGCAATTAAGCAGTCCCGTATTTTGCCCGTAAAGCCGACACACTTCATGTGTATTACATTGTTACACAATCTGCACAGAATAAAGTCTTGGTTGGATGATCCAACCAATTTGCAGTTGTTGCTGCAACAAACTAGCATATTGAATTTAATTTGAATAAATAAAAATATTAATAACAAGAAAAAAAGTAATATGCTTTATCAAAAAGATGTAGGGTTCACGAAAGTAAGTGTGAAGGAGGATGCAATGAGCACGATCAAACGGTAAAAACCAAGAGAGCGAGAGAGCTTGAGTGCGTTGGCAGATACAACTACAAGTACTTCGGATAAGAGCGGACGTTAGCGTGAGAGGACTGATGCTGGAGTGCAAGAGCAAGAAAATAAGACAAGCTGTTTGTTTTTAGTGAAAGAAAGAAAACACAGAACAAGCACAGAATAAGCAAATGCAAATATACGTATGATTGTACCTTATGTTTTTTTTAAAGCAACTGCAGCGTTGGTTCTACTGCGACTTAAAATGTAAATTAAGTCAGCAACTATTATTAAGCACACGTAAATATATACAACGTATATTTGCGATCACTGCTAGAATCGTTGACCAAATAAAACCAAGTAACACTTAGTGCACAAACACAAGAAAACAATAACTTATTGAGAGCGCTCAAAAACACAACCGTCACCAACGAAAGGCAAAGGTATTGTTCGTTCGGTTTTTCATCGAACACCTCATCCACAGCCAGAGTACTACAATCCTGTGTCATCCTCTTTGTGGGACTTTCTGTAATATAATTTATTTTTTAAAACAATTTAATAAAACTTACTTGTGTGCATTACCATTTTCCTCGGCATCGATAGCTTCAAATAAGTCGTCTACAGGATTAAGCGCACATGAGCAAGGGCGTGCTCAGTTGCGTACAGCTCCTGCTGTTTTAAAGGACCACCGCCAGTTGCCCGCTGCTCTATTTTGTTGTTGCACAACTTATGTTTGATAGATTGTTTCCAATCTTTCCACACCTGAAACAAATTAGATAATTAATAGTTACATGTGAATGTGACAATACTTACTATTTTCGACTCGTCCACTTAGTTGCATGGGGGTCCGTTGGCGTTTAGCTCGTTGGCAAACTCTATCCAAGCAGCTTATACGGCCACTCTATCTCTTCGGCTGAACCCCTTGTGCAATATCTGGATGGTTTCTCCATAAACTTTACGAAAATTTCGTCTTGCTGGGGTGAACGGTGTTTTCCCCTATGGACTAAAAATAAATTAATCTAATACAAATAAATAAATGCAATTTTATTTCAACTTACATTTTGGCGGCACAATGACTTTCCATAAATTTAATTCCTCTTCTTACCGATGACATTCACTCACCTAACAAACACCGCAAAAGCTGCCACCTTATACAAAACGGTTTGCTGCAATAACTTTGTTAAAGTTACAACAAACTGTCCACTGCTCAACCATGCAATTTTGTTACCTCAAAGTACGATTTTTTTGTGTGTTAATTTGTCACAAAAAAGCATGTTTAAAATTTACCTATTAAATACTCCGAATAATAGTTATTGTTGAACGAACAAGGTGACACCTCTCTTCTTAGGGACGCTTTTGCACGCTTACACGGAACGGCAAATAGTCTTAGAGATTTGTTACAGTTTTATTAATATCAAAAACTCTTGAATTAAAATATGTATTAAATTCAAATGTATTTGCAAGATGCAACTAAGCTTAAAATTACCTTTCGAAAGAGTAACACTTGTTATGCATAAGACAATTAATATTGCTTAAACAAACCAAATCTATGACCAAATTTGTTGAGTTTTCAAAACCATTTCGAACTCTGCTCTGGCACACCTAAAACCAGCTCGAGGTTGGTTTTAGGTTGGTATTTGGTTGGTTTCGATGGCTGGCACACCCCTGATAAAGTATTATTTTGGATTGATTTTATGGAAAAATCTGGATTCATTCATTCAAGAAAATATGGATTTATTTAAGTGCTATCAAAATTGTTTATAAGTCAGAATCGGGTTTGAAATCAGAAAATGCGGGATTGTTTCAAGACCAATCAGGATTGTTTCAAGGAAAAATCGGGATTGATTTGAGTGCAATCACGATTGTGTAGATGGGATAGAATTTAGAATTCTGGATTAATTTGAGAAAATTCTATGTTGATATATGCAAAAATCTGGATTGATTCAAGCAAAATTAAGATTGCTTTGAGCAAAAATTGCGATTGAGTTGAGAAAAACTTTTTCAGGAATCGATTAAGTAAAAATAATGGTTAAATTGAAAAAATTTGCCTAAAATCGATCCTAACATTCTTAATTTATCTTTAATCGTACTTGATTCAAGTTATTCTAGCTTTAATGAAAACTCCTAAAATCAAGAAAGTTCTTACTCACAAGAAAAATTTTCCGGATGAATAAATTGTTGACCCTTTTCTGGCTTATTTTAAGTCATTTGTCACTGATTTTTTATCTCGGTCTATGAATACCAACTAATATATATATTTATATAATAAAATAGTTTGTTGTTTAGATGTTTAAAAAAAATTATAACACAATTAGTTTTGGTTTAATTTATTTTTAACGACTTTATTACTATTTTTGCGTTATTAGGGTTATTACAAAGTAATTAAGAGGTTTGCTGAACACGATGTTCATATGCAGAACCCAAATCTAAAAACTGATTTCTTAAAACTAATGTTGCATAAAGCAAACCTCGGTTTGAACTTATTACTTGAGTCTTTATTGAAAATAATGCTTGCGTTGCTGATCCCAAGCTTTTACATGAGTGAGAGTCACTCATGCCAGATGTTTACGTTAATTTCTAAGAATTGATCCTACCGAAATAAGCTTACGTTGCCGATCTCACGCTTTCCCGTGAGATTTGTTTCTGTCTATATATTATTAAAGATATGATTGTGGAGTAGGTGTAAGTGAATATCTTACTATATACATATATATATATACACTGCGGTCCGTAATAATAGCCGCACCCAATTTTTCTTTTATATATCACCATGTGTTTGTATATGTATATGTATGATGAAATATGTTCCTAATCGTAGACAACAACATATTAATACAAAATGCAAACACAGGTTTTTCTAGGAATACGGTAAGTACCGTTATCATAAAAACTTTTGTTTTAGGCGGTGCATAATTCTAGCCGCAAGAACAAAAAACATTGCAAATTTCTTTATATGCATTAAAAAAAATTAAGGATATTATTTTTGATTAATGAGTATCTTCTCCTTTATATTTTATCATCGCAAAAAGTCTGTTCAGCATGCTGCTGATCAAATTGTCGCTTGTTTAAGTCTCCAATCACATATATTTAATAATATATTTAATATAATATAATTGTAAGGTCCGAAACGCTGTTGTGTTGCATGTTGTTGTACCTCATAAATTCTCCATCGGATTCAAGTTCGGTGAGCATGCTGCCCATCCCAAGATTTCAATGTTTTGACTCTCAAACCAAGATCGAGTATCGCGACATACGTGTATTCTGGCATTATCTTGCTGATAATCTTGCTGATAATGCCAGTACCCGGCGCCTCTAGCATCAAGAAAAGTAAAAAGCTCATTTCTAAAACTCCAACGTTTTCGCTTGAGTTCATACGAGACCTTGGGGACGCTATTTCCACCATTCTATCTGCACTGAAGGCGCCCCAAGCCATAACACTTTCTCCTCAGAAGTTTCTCTTTGAAAAGAATCGGGTTTCTTACGTAAATTACGCCAGTATGAATTAAATCATATTTTCAGACGGATGTTTTAATAGTTTTTTTTTTTAACATCAGCATCCATATAATGGATAACCATCAAAGCCTGTTGTTGTATGTGTTAGACAATTTCGAGGAAACCAATTTCCTCAGCGCCCATCGTACATGCACGGTAAATTCAGATTGAGTATGCCGCAAACATCATGTTTTGTGGTCTGGAATTTTTGCTCGAATAACATTATCCACAGTGTCAGATAAATGTCGATTTTCTAACCAAAGTAAAATATGCACATGGGGTAGTCCGCATAGTCCAAATAATTGGTCTTTTATTAAAAGTATTCGTTATAATGTTTTATTTGATACCACTTCATGTGGCGTACAATTCATGACTGACAAATAAGTCAAAGACGCGCTACTGTACGGTAGGCGAATATGCATACAAAGCTAAGCATGAAAACAAATGAGAGTAGAATTGCTCGCAGGCAATGATAACTTACAGTTAGCTTATGCGGGTATGATGTGTACTAGCAAAGAGTTACAGTGGAACATAATGTGTAGTTTAAGTAATTTCATATATTTTCAACACTCCTTCTCAACGCAGTATGTTCTTTTACAAAATCAAAATTCAAAAGAAGACACTCATTATGTTCTTAATACATGCCCATCATACCAATACATTTATTATGCTTAACTCTATTAAGGTTTTTGGTTAGGACATCTGATATCATGTTTTCAGTTGATACATACATTATTTCAATTAAACTGTCTTTAACCATTTCTCTGACATGATGATACTTAATATCAATATGCTTGCTGCGCGCATGAAACTTTGAATCTTTAGCAAGACGATGCACACTTTGATTGTCATTAAAAATATTCGTTGCATGACCATCGCTCAAACCCACTTCGCTCATAAGTTTACGAAGGTATGCTGCTTCCTTAGCAACTGTTGACAGAGCCACGTACTCTGCTTCAGTACTACTCAGGCCCACGACGCTCTGCTTCTTTGATTCCCAGGATATAGCTGCTCCCGCAGCAAGAAACGTCCAGCCATTGTAGGACTTCCGGTCGGTGCAATCTCCAGCCCAGTCAGCATCGACATAACATTCGATGGACTTTCCACTCCGCTTGTAATGCAGACTTAGCTCAGAAGTGCCTCTCAAGTATCGCAATACTCGCTTGGCACCCACCTCATGCTAATTGTGAGGGTTTGCATTGCGCTGCGACAGCTTCGCAACAGAATGCAATATATCAGGGCACGTCGTTACGGCTAGATACATCAACGAACCATTCAAGGATTGATAACTGGCTTGGTTCGCTTTCACCCACTCCTGATTGTCACACTTAACTTGGAATCCAGCCTCCAAAGGTATACTGTTCGGCTTACAGTTATTCATGCCTTACTCGTGCAAAAGATCCTCAATATACTGTTTGTTACCAACAGCAACGTTGCCTGTTTCTCCTTCGCGTTCAATTTCCATCCCAAGGAAATGTTTCAACTGGCCGCCATCGACTACATCGAATTCGTCCGCTATTGACGCCTTTATATCGTTGAGTGCCTTCACGGCTGTGCTGGCAATAATTAAATCGTCAACATACACAACAATAATGCTGATCTCACTGCCAGAACGATGTGTATATAAACAGGGTTCGCTGGCGCATGGAAGCACATCGTTGAGTTTCGCTTTCCATTCTCGACCACTTTGTTTCAGGCCGTACAGGGACTTCTGGAGCTTTAGCACGCTGCCAGGGCTCTCGTCGTCGATAAAACCCTCAGGCTGTCGCATATATACTACATCTCGCAGCTCACTGTTGAGATAAGCAGAAGAAACATCCATTTGATGCATATACATACCCTTCTCGACCGCTATGGCAATCACCATTCTGATTGTAGAATATCGCGCCACAGGAGAGAACGTCTCGGTGTAGTTTACACCGTATCTTTGGCCACAGCCCTTGGCCACCAGACGAGATTTGAAGCGAGTTATACAGCCATCTTTGTCACGCTTCACTGCAAAGACCTATTTACAACCGATCGCTTTTTCGCCTCTTGGTAAATCCATCAGCGACCATGTTTTGTTGGCTTTTAGACTATTGAACTCCTTCTGCATTGATACCCTCCATTGACTGGCATGTTCAGATCTCAAGGCTGCAGCTACCGTTTGCGGTGCTGCCACATCATCGGTTGTCATAACGTTCAAAACGTTCTACTGCTTACGAGGACGCCCTGCTTGCCCCGTACGGATCAGCTTTGGACGGCCTGGACCTCTTTGGGTGCTCGTCTCACTTTGCTCGTCTTCTTCAGCAGCTTCTGCAGGCTGCTCAGGAATCTGTATTTCATCTCTCTCGACCTCAGCGAGATCATCAGGTTTGTTGCCTCTAACGCACGCCGACTCGGACCCCAGCATGACCAGCGGAACGTCAATACCAGTTGTACCATTGCATGCCACGCTGTCACCTGCAAAGTCACCTTCAAGGAATATTACATCACGTGCTTCAGTTACTTTTCTTGTACTCGGATTGTACAATCTGTATGCTTTTGCTGACTCTGAGTAGCCAACCAGTAGACGCACCTCTCCTTCTGGGAGGAATTTCTTGCTATGTGTCTTATTTAACACTATAGCCTTCATGTTCTCCAATGTAGACGTCTCAGAACGATTTCTCAAATATGCTGCCGTGTTAATGGCTTCTGCCCTCATTGAGACCAGCATGTAGAATCATGCTTCTTGCCATCTCCACCAATGTTCGCTTCGCGCGCTCAGCCACACCATTTTGCTGAGGTGTATGTTGCACAGTAAGCTGTCTCTTGATGCCGTTGCTTACTAAAAATTGTTCATACGCGCCACTTAAGTACTCGCGTCCATTTTCGCTTCGCGGACGTTTTATTTTCCGATCAGTTTGTTTTTTTCAGCAAATGCCTTAAACACTTTAAATTTCTCGAGTATTTCATCACGGGTCTTCAAAAAACACACATACATGTAACGCGATTTATCGTCAATAAATGTCGCAAAATATTGCGCACCGCCTATTGAGGATTTACTCATAGGTCCACATATGTCTGTATGCACCAAATCCAACACGTCTTTCGCACGATTTTCAGTTTTTTTTTTTTGGAAATGGCTTTACGCATATCTTACACTTTGCACACACTTCGCAAACATGATCCTTTAGATCATCACACGCTTTTGCCTTCAAGCCGTGTACCAGATTTTTCTTAATCATTTTGTTTAGACTGCCAAAGTTTAAATGGCCGAACCGATTGTGCCACTTTTGTATTTTGTCCAAATTAGCCTGTGCGCCAAAACATTTTTTTTCGTTTGTTTCAAACAAAAACAAGTAGACACGTTGCAGTCGGACGCACCCGACTGCGGTATACTCGATACCAGTAGTAAAACAGATTAAAAGAGAGCTGATTGCAATGGTGTGTGGATACGGCAGGGGTGCAGGCTGCCTCAAAGATTGTCTGGTGCAGATGGGGGGGGGGGGGGGCGTAACATAAAAATTTAACTGAAGATCTGTGTATGATGTCAATTGCTATCCTCAAACCGAATTTGGTGACTCTAGCTCAAAGTTAGTAGAATATGGTGGAAGGTGGGCTGGGGGTGGTAAGGCCAAGCGTGGCATCAAAACTTTTGCTGCAGATCTATTAATGATGTCAATTGCTATCCTCATACCAAATTTGGTGACTCTAGCTCAAAGTTAGTAGAATATGGTGGAAGGGGGGCTGTGGGCTGGTAAGGGGGGGCGTGGCGTCCAAAGTTTTGCTGCAGATCTATTTATGATGTTAATTGCAATCCTCATACCAAATTTGGTGACTCTAGCTCAAAGTTAGTAGAATATGGTGGGGGCGCCATCCAAAATTTTTGGGTTACTACACTTCCAATCTTGGCACCAAATTTGGCGGCTCTAGCTCAAAAGCTGTGGAAAATATAGGCACTTTTGAATTCAAAATGCAAGGGGCTAGGGAACGGGGGGGCGTGGCTCCAAATTTTTGATGCAGTTTTTTGGGGATCGTTAACAGCTATCTTCCTTTCAAATTTGGTGACTCTAGCTTTAACTCTTTGGAAAATACACGCATTCCCGTTTTTAGTGAAGCATTGGGGCGGTTTGGGGCAGCTTGGGCAGTATGGATTGGCGTGGCATCCAAAGTTTTTATGAATTTTTTTGGAGGTTGTAATCACCTATCTTGGCGTACCTGAATACAGGTCATAAGCCTTCACTGTTATGAACAACAACTACAACATGCACAACATCATTCGTGAGGGTTATGTGAGCAAGGGATGAGAATTTCCTTACACAACAGCAACAGCAAGATCAATTCAAAGGTTCTATACAAGACTATTGATTCTTGTAAATTAAGATGAGAAAGTTTAAAAAACAAGTGGGTGCATATTTAACAGCTTTTAATAAGGAGATAAGAGAGAGTGTGCGAATGTTTTACCTGCGTTGGTAAAAGGGGGTGATCAGGTACTTTATACCTTATAATGAACACCTACAAGTAGGTAGGTCATGTACATTAGTCGGCTTCCATATAATTAGAAAAGAGAGAGCTGGCAAATTCCTAAGATAGCATTAATTACACTCCTGCAAGCAGATCATAATTAATGGTAAAGTACAATCATAGAGCCGGTCGCATTGCGAGGAAAATCTTCCATTCAGTAAAGAACAAAGGTCATGTGTGAGCAGGTTTCTTAGCTACTAATAAGTAGATAAAAGACAGTTTTCTTAGAGCCGGTCGCATTATTTTAAAAAACTGCAATAACAACAGAATCAGTTGCTAGGAAAATTTTATGCAGTTAATTATAATACGCTTTTAACAAGCTATTGATTATTTTGTTATAATGATAATTTTATATAGTTTTTTTTTTTTGGATTATGTTTATTTTTAGATGATTGATGTATATGCAAAAACATTAACCAAACATTCAGACTAAAGCCGCATACTAATAGCCGGTAGAACACAAAGGTCACACACCATGTTTTCTTAAGGCTTTATTAATAGCTTTATCAAATCAATCTTATAAGCTTTAGTTCAAATACTCAGTATATGATATCTAAGAAAGCTTTTATGTATTTCACTATTTAAAAAGGTTGAAGACGTTCGTTTAACTGGTATTAAATTAATAATCTTTTGTTTAACTTTATCATTGCAGTATTAGACAATACTTGATTAGATTATCCTTGACAAATAATGTCCATCTGCAGACTATAAGATTATTGTCTAATGTTTATGTGGTTTAATGACACTTTTTACACTTTAAGATATTCGTCAAACTATTTGTTATATTTGGCTATAATTCTTTCATCAAACTCATTTATCAAATCGACTTCTCAAATACGGAAAATGAATACAGTTAGCTGACTGAAAGTATTACAATGTTTTAAGCTGCTTGATTATTGTTTTACTATTCTGTTTTCCAGTGTTATTTACGATAAAAAGATATTAAGAATGTGTTTCTTCTTTCTTATTTTAGGTATCCTTTTGATGTTGTGATACCTCTGATACCTCATCTTAACTTGTGTTATGTTGAATTGTTTTCTTCAAATAAGTATTCTTTTGACTTTTAAATCTTTCATGTTATGTATTTAGCTAACTTGACTAGGTTTTACGCTAAAAACGAGATAGATTGTATTATTGTCTATTAAATGCCACTTATAACTTAACAGGGAAATCTTTCGGATTTGAATTTGTTATACTCGATACCGAAGGTAAAGAGTATATTGGGTTTGTGCAATGTCTGTCATGGTGTCTGTCCGTCAGTCCGTCTGACCGTCTGTCCGTCCGTATGTTCGCAACTTTTTTCCACACCCTTCAAGTTAGAGACTTCAAACTTTGCAAATCTCTTTATCTATGGCATAGTAAATTAAAGTGTCAAGATTGGAGCTCTACGATAACTAGGTGGCTGGCAAATCGATAAACTCGATAACGCAAAATCGATAGATGCAGCTATTTCGCAAGCCCTTACAGCTAGAACTACCAAATTTGGGAAGAAAAAAGCTACTACCAACTCCCAAAAAACTGCATCAAAAATTTTGGAGCCACGCCCACCCATACCGCCCCCAGCCCCACCGCAGTTTAACACCAAGAATGCCCATATCTTCTACAGTTTATGAGCTAGAGCCATCAAATTTGGTTCCAAGATAGGTGTTGACGATCCCCAATCAAATTCATAAAATTGGATGCCGCGCCCATCTATACTGCCTTATCCGCCCTCAACCACCCCAACGCTACGCTAAAAACGGTAGTGCGTGTATCTTCCAAAGTGTTTGAGCTAGAGTCACAAAATTTGGTAGGTAGATAACTGGGAACGACCCCCCAAAAACTGCATCAAAGTTTTGGGGCCCGACATACCCATTCCGCCCCCAGCCCCTCGCAGCTTAAAAACAGAAATGCTTATATCTATTACAGTTTTTAAGCTAGAACCACCAAATTTTGTGCCAAGATGGGTGATTACAACCTCCAAAAAAATGCATAAAAACTTTGGATGCCACGCCAATCCATACTGCCCAAGCTGCCCCAAACCGCCTCAATGATTCACTAAAAACGGGAATGCGTGTATTTTCAAAAGAGTTAAGGCAAGAGTCACCAAATTTGGTAGGAAGATAGCTAAAGTTTTGCTGCAGATCTATTTATGATGTTAATTGCTATCCTAATACCAAATTTGGTGACTCTAGCTCAAAGTTAGTAGAATATGGTGGAAGGGGGGCTGGGGGCGGTATGGGTGGGGGCGCCATCCAAAATTTTTGGGTTTCTTCACTTCCAATCTTGGCACCAAATTTGGCGGCTCTAGCTCAAAAGCTGTGGAAAATATAGGCACTTTTTATTTCAAAATGCAAGGGGCTAGGGAATGGGGGGCGTGGCTCCAAATTTTTGATGCAGTTTTTTGGGGATCGTTAACAGCTATCTTCCTACCAAATTTGGTGACTCTAGCCTTAACTCTTTGGAAAATACACGCATTCCCGTTTTTAGTGAAGCATTGAGGCGGTTTGGGGCAGCTTGGGCAGTATGGATTGGCGTGGCATCCAAAGTTTTTATGCATTTTTTGGAGGTTGTAATCACCTATCTTGGCACAAAATTTGGTGGTTCTAGCTTAAAAACTGTAATAGATATAAGCATTTCTGTTTTTAAGCTGCGAGGGGGCTGGGGGCGGAATGGGTAGATGGGGCCCAAAACTTTGATGCAGTTTTTGGGGGTTCCTTTCCAGCTATCTACCTACCAAATTTTGAGACTCTAGCTCAAACACTTTGGAAGATACACGCACTACCGTTTTTAGCGTAGCGTTGGGGTGGTTGAGGGCGGATAAGGCAGTATAGATGGGCGCGGCATCCAATTTTATGAATTTGATTGGGGATCGTCAACACCTATCTTGGAACCAAATTTGATGGCTCTAGCTGAAAAACTGTAGAAGATATGGACATTCTTGGGGTTAAAGTGCGGGGGGGCTGGGGGCGGTATGGGTGGGCGTGGCTTCAAAATTTTTGATGCAGTTTTTTGGGGATTGTTAGTAGCTATTTTCTCCCCAAGTTCGGTAGTTCTAGCTGTAAGGGCTTGCGAAATAGCTGGATCTATCGATTTTGGGTTATCGAGTTTATCGATTTGCCAGCCCCCTAGTTATCGTAGAGCTCCAATCTTGACACTTTAATTTACTATGCCATAGATAAAGAGATTTGCAAAGTTTGAAGTCTCTAACTAGAAGGGTGTGGAAAAAAGTTGTGAACATACGGACGGACAGACGGACGACACCATGACGGACATTGCACAAACCCAATATACTCTTTACCTTCGGTATCGAGTATAACAAATCTTGCTGCTCCTTAGCAACTAAGATTACATTGTCATCGCAATTTTTAATGCACGCACTTTGCTGCTCAAACACAATAGTGTAGCCCTGTTGGACCGCTTTTGTTACAGATATGAAATTACATTGAAGGTCTTCTACGTAGAGTACATCTAATGAATCAATCGTGCTCGAACGCCATTTCAACCGCACTGTACCACGACCGTTGGCCAAAATACAATTGTTTCCAGCTAAAACAATTCTCTCATTGTGTTCAGTAAATTTTATAAAACACGATTTATCACAACATAAATGTGCTGTTGCACCACTGTCCAGGGACCATACATTTTTTGCAAAACCACCGTTAAGATTTGAGCTCGCAAAACTGAGTATGACTTCTTGCGATCGTTGTTGTCTGTGTCTTTTTTGTCGCTTTGCCGTTGTCGCTTTGATTTTTGTCTCTCGCATTTCTCTCTCTGGCCCAAGGTATACTTAACTAGGTAGTCTCACTCCGCTCTCTCGTTGCCTAACGAAATATGAATTTATATGCATTTTTTTGCTCGCACAAAATAACACAGCAGAACACAAAAAAATCATCCGCGTACGTGCGTCGCTTACAACGTTCGCAACGAGACTGAATCGTAAGGCAACAGAAAAAGAGGGCAAGCAAAAGAGCGTGACCAAGGCATGATACAATTAATATGGTAGTGTCATGCGAGCAACCAAGTACCAACTGATTTGAACATGTGAGTGCGAGGGAGACAGTCAAGTTGCTCTCTTTATTTTACTCTCTTGACTCTTTTAAGGGGTTGTTTTGTTAGTGCGACAGAGTTAGGTATAAAAAGTGTTTTGGTTGTATGTATACGGCCGATACATTTTGGTTGCTTTGTTGTGACATTTAAATTAAAATAAATATTCATATTCAAATAAGAAACATTTATTATTATTATTTTAAAGTAGTATTTTTAATAGTTTTTTATTTTTAATTATGTTTTGTTTTTGTTTTTGTATTTTTAATTTAGTATTAAGGTTTTTGATACGAAAATGTATTCTTATCTTAAAATAAAATTTTTTACTTCGTTGGGCAATGTAAACGGCACAAGTAAAACTCTAAACTAAAAATTGTCAGTCTGTTAGCAGCAGTTGTGAGCGACGCATCTCCGCGGACGATTTTTTCGTGTAAAACTTCTTGTGGTACAGACTTTACGTGTTGTTGCAATGGCGCCTCTCTCTCTCGCTCTCTTCTGTCATTCTGACACTTAAATAAGAAGTTGTGAGCGGTAAGTGCGGCTACCTTGTTAAGTATGCCTTGAGCGGGACTACCTTTTTAAGTATGCCTTGCTCTGGCCCTTGCTCTGCAGTTAGCAGCAATATGTCCACGACGACCACACGACCAGCAGCCCGTTTGTTTTGCACTTTGTTGCTCTTTATTGTTTCTCACACTTTCCCGACTGTCGTTTCGCGACGAAAACATTTTTTGCTCTCCTTTTTGTTCTGTGTCCGATTTACGCCTTTCGCTATCTTCGAGCAATTTAATTTTCAATACACTTAGTGCAGGCAAAGAATCACGTGATTCAATTGCAATAACAAAATTATCAAAGGCCTCTGTCAAACTTGACAACAACAATATGGACAAACACTCCTCGGGCACAGTTTTTCTATCAAATCTTCGAACTTATTTAAATGCACAGCCATACTTTCCGAGTTAGACGATTTAATGCGTAGTAATTGTTTTAATAACGTAACGCGACGTGCAGGCCCTTTTGGCATATGTATTTCTTTAAGTCTTTCCCACGCAATTGCTGCCGTTTGGCTATTTTTGACCCTGTTAATTTGCGTTGCCTTTATGCACAACATAATACTGGCCAACGCTTTTTCATCTTTCGCATCAAACGCAGCTTTAACATCCGTGGCGTCACCTTCGTTTTTCACGACCCGACCGCAGACCACGCCACACAATTCGGCATGAATTAGTACGCTTTTCATTTGAACGGCCCACGCACTATAATTCGTGTCGTCCAGCTTTTCGATAGAATGCATTGCGGATTGCATTTTCAATCATTTATTTTTAACAAATACTTGTCCAGGAAAGTCCAGAATGATCCGTACACGTTCACCTTCCACAAGCAATATTTCTATAACAGTTCGCTAAACTTTTCAACCACGCGGAGTCATAGCATGCACTGGGCCCATAACCTATTTGTTATAATGCTTTATTTGATACCACTTCATGTGGCGTACAATTCATGACTGACAAATAAGTCAAAGACGCGCTACTGTACGGTAGGCGAATATGCATACAAAGCTAAGCATGAAAACAAATGAGAGTAGAATTGCTCGCAGGCAATGATAACTTACAGTTAGCTTATGCGGGTATGATATGTACTAGCAAAGAGTTACAGTGGAACATAATGCGTTGTTTAAGTAATTTCATATATTTTCAACAAAAAGTTTCATCAATTTTTTTTTTTTGATATGGAACACTGGCAATAATATCGTGCCGATCGTGAGGTTTTTGTTCAGGTAGCAATTCAATCTCCTTCCACTTTGGATTACATGTGAAGGTTATAAAGAGAACTGGACGCCCATAATGTCTAACATATGTCATCACATCTTGGGTTCTTTCATGCATGTATCTAGGACTGCCAGTAAAGCCAGTTGAAAGAAGCACTACCATTTTACCGACTTGATGCAAATTTGTATCGGTTCTTCCTATTGTTTTTTTAAGATGAACATTTTTGGATCGCCTAGTTATATTTTATAAATTTTAAGCGCTCAGTTTCAACTTAGCCGTACATATCAACAATGTACTGACTGATCAGGGCTCGGAAATAGTGACAATGGTTAATTGATCCTTATTTTATCATTAACCGATAAGAATAAAAATTCAATGCAGATAAACTCTTCTTAAGATGATGTTTTGTCACAGGATCTTGAAGTGAAATATCTATGGAGTAACAATCTTCTCCATGTCTCCAAATATATGTATGTATCACAGGCAGTTGCATACAAATACTAACAAATATTTACCGTTTTTGGCTGTCGTACTATAGTCTGCACATGCTATTCGTATTCGCGCTCGCTCATACTTACTGAAGCGAAGGCAAAACAAGGTAAATCAAAAAAAGTTTAAAGCTCGAATACATGAACAAGAGCTTTTCCTGCCAATTGCAATCTCTTGTAATTTTATTCTCTTTGCTTAGGGGCACTTAATTACCCACAATAAGTTTATTGCAGTAATGAAATAATCTTAAAAATAAAATCCATACTTTCCTTGGCAAACAACGTTGAAGTGAAAGTCAGGATGCACTTTTCATTGCGACTTCGAGATTTAAACACTATCCGTTTAATTATGAAGCGGTAGCCTAATAACAAGAACCACATAGATGTTTTATTAACCTCGATACCGAAGGTAAAAAGTAAATTGGGTTTGAGCAATGTCCGCCATGGCGTCTGTCCGTCTGTCCGTCCGTACGTGCGCAACTTTTTTCCACACCCTTCAAGTAAGAGACTTCAAACTTTGCAAATCTCTTTATCTATGGCATAGTAAATTAAAGTGTCAAGATTGGAGTTCTACGATAACTAGGGGGCTGGCAAATCGTAAGCTCGATAACTCAAAATCGATAAATCCAGCTATTTTGCACGCCCTTACAGCTAGAACAACAATTAAATTTGGGGACAAGATGGCTACTAACAACTCCAAAGAAAATGCTTAAAAAACTTTGGATGCTACGCCTATCCATATTGCCCTAGCCGCCCCAAACCACCCCAACACTTCGCTAAAAACAGTATTGCGTATATCTTCCAAAGTGTTAAAGCTAGAGTCACCAAACTTGGTAGGAAGATAACCGTTATGGAGCCCCAAAAAATTGCATCAAAGTTTTGGAGCCCCGTCCACCCATTCCGCCTCCAGCCCTCTCGCTGTTTATAAACAGAAATGTCTATATCTTCCATAGTTTTTGAGCTAGAGCCACCAAATTCGATGCCAAGATAAGTGATGATGATTCTCAAAAAATTTCAAAAGAAATTTGAATGCCACGCCTATCCATACTGCCCTAGCCGCCCCAACGCTTCGCTAAAACGGTATTGAGTGTATCTTCCATAGTGTTTGAGCTAGAGTCACCAGATTTGGTAGAAAGATAACTGTTGACGAACCGCAAAATAAGAAAACTGCATCAAAGTATATTGGGTTTGAGCAATGTCCGCCATGGTGTCTGTCCGTCTGTCCGTCCGTACGTGCGCAACTTTTTTCCACACCCTTCAAGTAAGAGACTTGAAACTTTGCAAATGTCTTTATCTATGGCATAGTAAATTAAAGTGTCAAGATTGGAGTTCTACGATAACTAGGGGGCTGGCAAATCGATAAGCTCGATAGCTCAAAATCGATAAATCCAGCTATTTTGCACGCCCTTACAGCTAGAACAACAATTAAATTTGGGGACAAGATGGCTACTAACAACTCCAAAGAAAATGCTTAAAAAACTTTGGATGCTACGCCTATCCATATTGCCCTAGCCGCCCCAAACCACCCCAACACTTCGCTAAAAACAGTATTGCGTATATCTTCCAAAGTGTTAAAGCTAGAGTCACCAAACTTGGTAGGAAGATAACCGTTATGGAGCCCCAAAAAATTGCATCAAAGTTTTGGAACCCCGTCCACCCATTCCGCCTCCAGCCCTCTCGCTGTTTATAAACAGAAATGTCTATATCTTCCATAGTTTTTGAGCTAGAGCCACCAAATTCGATGCCAAGATAAGTGATGATGATTCTCAAAAAATTTCAAAAGAAATTTGAATGCCACGCCTATCCATACTGCCCTAGCCGCCCCAACGCTTCGCTAAAACGGTATTGAGTGTATCTTCCATAGTGTTTGAGCTAGAGTCACCAGATTTGGTAGAAAGATAACTGTTGACGAACCGCAAAATAAGAAAACTGCATCAAAGTTTTTGAGCCACGCCCCCCCATTCACCAGCCACGCTTTAATTTTATATCAGATATGCCTATATCTTTCATAGTTTTTGAGTTAGAGCTACCAAGTTTGGTGACATGATAGGTGATAAAGAAACCAAAAAAATTTTGATTCCATCCCTACCCATATCACCCCTAGCCCCCCTTTTCCAAACTTCTGCAAATTTTGCGCTACAATCACCAAATTTGGTGTAAGAATAGCAACTATCGACTACCTAAGATCTGCAGCAAAGCTTTGGATAACACGCCCCCCATACCGCCCCCAGCCCCCCTCCCACACATTTTACTAACTTTGAGCTAAAGTCACCAAATTTGGTAGGAAAATAGCAATTGACCACCCCCAAAGATCAACATACAAAATTTTGATGCTGCCTCCATCCATACCGCCCTTGACCCCACCCCCCACCCGCCACAGCGTCACGTTAAGGCCGAGAATGCATGTTACTTTCTTAGTTTTTAACCTAGAGTCACCTTGTTTTGTAGGAATGCAACTGGTAACGACCCCCAAAAAACTGCTTCAAAGCTTTGGAGCCACGCCCACCCGTTCCGCCCCAAATGTAATCAGCAAAACTTTGGATGAAACGCCCCCATATCGCCCCAAGCCCCCTTTCTACACATTTTACAAACTTTGAGCTAAAGCCAAAGATCTGCATACATATAAATTTTGATGTCACCCCCACCCATACTGCCCTTGTCCACAAACCTAAAATCACAAAATACACCATAAAAGGTGATGAGATTTACGTCTGAGAATCACAGTCCACGAAAACTCCGTTTGCCCCCAGCCGTAACCTTTTAATTTGTAAATGATTTTTAATAAATTATTTCAAGATGACTCGAAGGATCAAAAAAGGCTCTAAGTCAGTCAGTGTATGAATATATATATATATATATATATATATATATATATATAATAAATTAGTTTGTTGTTTAGATGTTTAAAAAAAATTATAACATGAATAGTTTTTGCTTAATTTATTTTTAACGACTTTATTACTATTTTTGAGTTATTAGAGTTATTACAAAGTTAAAGCAATTAGGAGGATTGCTGAACACGATGTTCATATGCAGAACCCAAATCTAAAAACTGATTTCTTAAAACTAATGTTGCATACAGCAAACCTCGGTTTGAACTTATTACTTGAGTCTTTATTGAAAATAATGCTTGCGTTGCTGATCCCAAGCTTTTACATGAGTGAGAGTCACTCATGCCAGATGTTTACGTTAATTTCTAAGAATTGATCCTACCGAAATAAGCTTACGTTGCCGATCTCACGCTTTCCCGTGAGATTTGTTTCTGTCTATATATTATTAAAGATATGATTGTGGAGTAGGTGTAAGTGAATATCTTACTTCTCATCCTTTAAAAATTTGCCTGTCCTCAGGCGACTGTAATTTCCGGATATAATTTTGGTTGTTCTTGTACTTTTTCATCTGATTTTTCCTTTTCAATGTGTGGGGCCTTACCTGTTTTATATTTCACAATTAATGTTTTTGGTAGACTTTTAAACTTAAAGGTTAAGTACAAAATATTCTTACAATTGTAACAGATAATGAAGTTAATGATATTATTTGAAAAGTATTATTATTTTTTGTATGTTGTTCAATTAATTCTTTTGTTTGTAGATTCAATAATGGATTAGTTTTTGTTATATTGTTGCTTACATAAATGTTTTGTGTAAAATCTAATCTTGAATTGATTATTGAAATTTCATTTATTTGCAGTTCACAATTATAAATTTTTGCGATATTATTTCTTTTAATTTTAATTTCATTGTTCGTACATTTTTGATTGATGATTGATTCTGGGAAATTCCAAGTTAATACAATGCTTGGTTCAACATAATGAGTTTGAAAATTCTTACTTGCTTTAATATATTTGCATTCTGTTTTTGTTTGTTTAAAAATTCCTATTATACAATTATTAATTATTTGTTGCTTTGATTTCGACCCAAAAACTTTATTATTATGTTTAAAATATCTTTCCTGAATATTTTCTGTTAATACATTATCATTTTCATCTGGGTAAGGTATTATTTCGAAAATAGGCGTTTTATTAATTTCCTGAGGAATGTGTGATATTAGGTAAATTTCATTTGTATCAGTTTTTAGCCATGATGAAGTTTTAATATTTAATATTTTTTTTGGAGTTACGTTTAAAAGCTTGCTAAAGTAATTTAGGGTTGAACATCCATAGTGTTCTAAATTTAAAACTAATAAATCAAACTTTTTGAGTTTTTCTTTCTTTGTTTTTAGTGTATCCCTAGTTTCTAATATTTTATTAACTGCTTATATTACAAGATTTAATTCATTTATCTGAACGTTGTTTGTGGCTAAGTTATTAATTTTTTGTTCTAACTCATCTTTATCATCTGAATCTAATGTTCCAAACAAATATTTGTATGTTTTACCTACTAAATTTATTAAACCTCTTTTTTGACGTTTTATTATTCTTATTCCATTTAATTCTCTCTTAAGTTTTTCAATAAGATATTTTGTTTATGTTGAATTTTTAAATTCCTGGGCTTTATATGCTAATTTGTTGTAAACGTTTTCTATTTTGATTATGTTGATTATTAAATAGTGATATTCAAATTTTGTGGGAATATCCATTAGTCCCATTTTAAATATTAGATAACCGTTATTGGCTTTTATTGGGTTTATTTCCATACTTTGACCTTTGATCATTGTTGTTAAGAATGTAAGTAATTATTTTATTAATTTATTACGCTGTGATGTATTGGCAACAAGATTTTACACTTATAGATGTCATTCGGCTTGCTGGCTGCGCTACAACAGCCCTACTGTGTGTATTAGCGCAATCGCTGCGCGCAGTAGCTTCTGAAATTGGCAGCGATCGCGCTCACACACACAGAACGGCTGGGTTGGCTGTGCTACGGCAGCTCATGTCGTAGCGAAACCAGCAAGCCGAATGACATCGAATTCGCCCACAATTCACGAAGCAACAAACGGCAGTCCTCCGAGAGAGTAAAATCGCCAGATTCCAGAAATGTTAGGTTGGTTGGAATATGGCTGTTTGAACCCTCTATAAGTGTAAAATCTTGTTGGTATTGGTCGATTTCTCTGTCACTGGCTGGTTCTCTGTAATTAACGTATTTACTTACATTAGTTTTCTTTTTCTTTTTAATTTTTGATTTTTAATGGGTTACTTTCCTGACTCTATTTGTTCCTTCAACATGTTTTTCATCTAACTGTCTTAAAGTACCTGTTTTTTGAATGGCTTAGTTGTTTTTGACTTAATTAATGGTGATGTTCTGTATCTGGTGTCTATTTCATACTCCTCTCGTGTCTTGTTAAGTTGTTCTATTTGTCTCTTATTATTTTCTTGTGTGTCATAGTTAGGTGTTCCTGCGTATAAGAATGTGTCGGCTGGTGTTATTTTAGTTGTCTTATGTTTTGTTTTATGATTATATGTGTATAAAATAATTTCGAATTTTGTTTGTTTGTATATGTTTAAGTCACTGTTAATGATTAGAAGTTTTTCATTGATTGTTTTGTGAAATCTTTCTACGTCTGCAATACCGTTCTTACTTGTGGTTATACTGATGTTTACATTGTCTGATTTCAGCCATTGTTGTAATGCTGCACATATGAATCTTTATCTGCTTTAATTTCGATTGGTTTACCCATTAGATTAAAAATTTTTAAAATAGCACCTTTAGCTTCTAACCAATCTCTGCTGTTAACTTCTACTAATGTCGCAAATACATGATAAAAACTGTTTGTTGTCTACTTTGTAAAAATCCATTACATATTTTTCTCTGATAAAATTTGATTCTGGAGTTAACTTGAAACTTAATTTTGTATTTCTATGTTCTGTTTTTGAAATGTTACATATTTGACACTCATTTATAATATTCTGAATTATATTCTGATAATCTGGGTAATAATATTTTTCTCTTAACCAATTTATTGTTTTTTGATGTGTTAACATCTATAGGCACGGGTACACGTTTCTTCCATTTGATAATACATGCAAACAATGCAGCGTGCAGCTCTGCCAATAGGGCAAATTCTGCGTGCCGTGCTGCGCTGAACTCGACCGACGAACAAATTTAGCGTGCAGTCGTGGACCGACTGCAAAATTTCATATACATATTCATCTGAGTATGATTGTATTGGTGTAGCGGCAGAGAATAACTGTAATATACAAAGTTTTGCTAACGATGTGTCCAAGTTGGAAGGGTAGTATAAACTTAATATGAACTTTTTGCAATTGAATAGCAAAACTTGAGATTCTTTAATATAATTTCAATTCTACATGCTTGTTTATATTCTAGCATTGTTTTTTATTGTTTATATTCTAGCATAAACAATATATATATTAATCTCAAATATTAAAGTTTTTATTGACAATTATTGAATATTGGTTCAAGGGGTATTTTTTCTTTGTGCAGCTTGTGCGTCTCAGCTACGACAAGCCAGCACGTTGTTGTTTTGTTCAGTTTCCCTTTGCGATCAGCGGCCCGTGGATTAAAGGAGAGGCGGCTGTTCAGCGGACAGCAAGAACAGTAAAAAGTTGTTGGTACATATTGTATGGAAGTGCGTTTGAAACATATATTTCTTGCTGTGCCTGCCTATCGAGGTTTTTGTTATTTTTTTTAGATATTTTTCCTTTTTCTGTGTCGGCGGCAAACGCGCGCTTACATTTGCATATGTACCAATGCACTACTGAATACACTTTCGTAATTTGTGTGCATCTTTACATAACTGTATGCCAATGATTGTTAGAAAGTGTCATAGGTTAAAAATTGGGAAGAGTATGCATGATCAGCAATAGCAAAACTGATATTTGACTGCCTTGGAAGACAAAATCTTGTTTTATTGTTTTATTTTACTCAAGCGCAATAATGGGGGAAGAAAAATAGTTTTGTGCACAAGTGCTTGCAGAAGCCTAGTTTTTAGCTCAAGACACTTGGTTGGCTAGGTGCATATCAGTTGCTAGTCCAAGTGTTTTGTGGGGTAGGACAGGTATCAAAAGGTCATATAATACGCATGGCAGGCAAGCTATCGTTCATATCCACGAATCTTATTTATTGCAAAAATAAACAGGCTTCTGCAAATACTTCTCCTTTATTTATTTGTTGGTATGTTTCTTTGTTTATGCTTATATATAGCAATCAAACAGGTACAAACGGCTGTTAACACATCGCTCGTGAGTTCTAACACTCATTTTCTATTCCTGGGTGTAATAATTCGTTATGATTATACTCGATACCGAAGGAAATGAGTATATTGGGTTTGTGCAATGTCCGTCATGGTGTCTGTCCGTTGTCCGTCTGACCGTCTGTCCGTCTGTCCGTCCGTATGTTCACAACTTTTTTCCACACCCTTCAAGTTAGAGACTTCCAACTTTGCAAATCTCTTTATCTATGGCATAGTAAATTAAAGTGTCAAGATTGGAGCTCTACGATAGCTAGGGGCTGGCAAATCGATAAACTCGATAACGCAAAATCGATAGATCCAGCTATTTCGCAAGCCCTTACAGCTAGAACTACCAAATTTGAGGAGAAAATAGCTACTAACAATCCCCAAAAAACTGCATCAAAAATTTTTGAGCCACGCCCACCCATTCCGCCCCCAGTCCCCCGCAGTTTAACACCAAGAATGCCCATATCTTCTACAGTTGAGCTAGAGCCATCAAATTTGGTGCGAAGATAGGTGTTGACGATCCTCAACCAAATTCATAAAAACTTTGGATGCCACTCCCATCTATACTGCCCTATCCGCCCTCAACCACCCAAACAATTCACTAAAAACGGTAGTGCGTGTATCTTCCATAGTGTTTGAGCTAGAGTCACCAAAATTGGTAGGTAGATAACTGGTAACGACCTCCCAAAAACTGCATCAAAGTTTTGGAGCCCTATTTACCCATTCCGCCTCCAGCCCCCCGCAGCTTAAAAACAGAAATGCTTATTTCTTTTACAGTTTTTAAGTTAGAGCCACCAAATTTTGTGCCAAAATAGGTTATTATAGCCCCCAAAAAAATGCATAAAAACTTTGGATGCCACGCCAATCCATACTGCCCAAGCTGCCCCAAACCGCCCCAATGCTTCACTAAAGACGGAATGCGTGTATTTTCCAAAGCGGTAAGGCTAGAGTCACAAAATTTGGTAGGAAGATAGCTTTTAACGATCCTCAAAAAACTGCAGCAAATTTTTAGAGCAACACACCAATCAGCTCTCTTTTAATCTGTTTTACTACTGGTATCTTGTATACCGCTGTCGGGTGCGTCCGACTGCAACGTTTCTACTTGGTTTTTATACTCGATACCGAAGGTAAAGAGTATATTGGGTTTGTGCAATGTCCGTCATGGTGTCTGTCCGTCTGTCCGTCTGTATGTTCGCAACTTTTTTCCACATCCTTCAAGTTAGAGACTTCAAACTTTGCAAATCTCTTTATCTATGGCATAGTAAATTAAAGTGTCAAGATTGGAGCTCTACGATAACTAGGGGGCTGGCAAATCGATAAGCTCGATAACGCAAAATCGATAGATCCAGCTATTTCGCAAGCCCTTACAGCTAGAACTACCAAATTTGGGGTGAAAAATAGATATTTACAATCCCCAAAAAACTGCATCAAAAGTTTTGAAGCCACGCCCACCCATTCCGCCCCCAGCCCCCCCGCAGTTTAACACTAAAAATGCCCATATCTTCTACAGTTTTTGAGCTAGACCCACTAAATTTGGTGCCAAGATAGGTGTTGACGATCTCCAACCAAATTCATAAAAAATTTGGATGCCACGCCCATCTATACTGCCCTATCCGCCCTCAACCACCCCAACGCTTCGCTAAAAACGGTAGTGCGTGTATCTTATAGTGTTTGAGCTAGAGTCACAAAATTTGGTAGGTAGATAACTGGTAACGATCCCCCAAAAACTGCATCAAAGTTTTGGAGCCCCACCCACCCATTCCGCCCCCAGCACCCCCGCAGTTTAAAAACAGAAATGCTTATATCTTTTACAGTTTTTGAGTTAGAGCCACCAAATTTTGTGCCAAAATAGGTAATTACAACCCCCAAAAAAATTCATAAAAACTTTGGATACCACGCCAATCCGTACTGCCCAAGCTGCCCCAAACCACCTCAATGCTTCACTAAAAACGGGAATGCGTGTATTTTCCAAAGCGTTAAGGCTAGAGTCACCAAATTTGGTAGGAAAATAGCTATTAATGATCGTCAAAAAACTGCATCAAAGTTTTGGAGCCCATGCCCCCCCGTTCCCCAGCCCCCTGCATTTTGAAATCAAAAACGCCTATATTTTCCACATTTTTTTTGAGCTAGAGACGCCAAATTTGATGCCAAGATTGGTGATGATGAAACCCAAAAATTTTGGATGGCGGCCCCACCCATACCGCCCCCAGCCCCCCCTTCACCATATTCTACTAACTTTGAGCTAGAGTCACCAAATTTGGTATGAAGATAGCAATTAACATCATAAATAGATCTACAGCAAAACTTTGGACGCCACGCCCCCCCATACCAGCCCCCCGCCCCCCTTCCACCATATTCTACTAACTTAGAGCTAGAGTCACCAAATTTGGTATGAGGATAGCAATTAACATCTTAAATAGATCTGCAGCTAAACTTTGGACGCCACGCCCCCCATACCAGCCCCCAGACCCCAGCCCCCCTTCCACCATATTCTACTAAGTTTGAGATAAAGTCTCCAAATTCGGTTTGAGGATAGCTATTAACATGATACATAGATCTGTAGCAAAAATTTTGATGCCACGCCCCCATACCGCCCCAGCCCCTACCTTTAACAAACTTTGAGCTAGAGTCACCAAATTTGGAAGGAAGATAGCTTTTTGGCATCCCCATCTGCACCAGACAATCGTTGAGGCAGCGTACACCCCTGCCGTATCCACACACCATTGCAATCAGCTCTCTTTTAATCTGTTTTACTACTGGTATCGAGTATACCGCAGTCGGGTGCGGTCGACTGCAACGTTTCTACTTGTTAATATTATTTCTTTGAACTCGGCATATGTTTGTAAGTCTTGTAATTTTAAACTTCTTTTCATTGCTTTTATTTTGCTCTCTGGATTTGTTATTTCTATGTAGGCGTTTCGAAAAGTTGGGAAATCATAGTCGTTGTGAAAATATACGACACTGTTTTTTTAACATAAATATTTTTTTATTATTTCTTTTGCTTTTGCAATAGTCATTTGTGTGTATGTGATTTTTATATTTTTTTGTGAAAGTAATTGGTTACTTCTGTCTTATTGCCCAATTCTTTGATTAATTCAATTTGCCTATTGTAATAGTTTAATGGTCTTTCTGTAATCTGAATATAATTTTGATTGTCTTCTTGTGTAATCAAATTCATTTAATTTTATTTTCCAACGTTGGAGTTTCATGTTGGGTTCTTTTATATTGTTTAGCCATACAAATGGTTTATGATCACTTAAAATTTCAAATTTAAGTTCTAAATTTTTTTTTTGCCCAAACTATTGCTAATAGTTCCTTTTCTATTGCTGAGTAATTTTCATCATGTTTGTTTAGTGTTCTACTAGCGAAACACACTGATTAATGATTTTGTGTCAATACTGCTCCTAATGCTACATTGCTAGCACCTGTTGTAAGACAAAATGGTTTATTATAATCTGGATGTGTAAGAATTGAGTCTGAAGTTACAAGTAATTTCAGCTTTTCAAAAGCTGCAATATATGATTCATCCTTTATGTCTACTTTAACTAACTTTTTTTTAATTTCAATGTCATAGGCTTGACAACATTTGCGAAATTTGGAATGAATTTTCTATAAAATCCACATAAACCTAAAAATTGTTTAATTTGTTTCGGAGTTTTAGGTATTGAATAATTTCTAACGGCATGATTTTTATTCGGATTGGCTTTTATTCCTACAGTAGTAGCGTAATGGCCTAGAAATTCTGTTTCCTTTTTTAAAAATTCCCACTTGTCTAATTGCAATTTTAAGTTTGCTTCCCTTAGTTTTGTGAATTTCTTATTTAGTGATAAAATATGTTTTTCCAATGAAGTGGAGTAAATAATATTATCATCTAGATAGACTAAACAACCTTTGCAGTTTAAATCTTACAATAACTTGTTCATGCAACGTTGAAAATTTGCTTGTGCATGTTTTTGACCAAACGGCATACGAGTATATTCGTAATGCCCATGCCCATATCGTATTTGAATACGAACCTATATTTTATAAAACTACTGCTCCTTCCTCAATCTACTGTTCCTTCCTCAATCAAGTTTAGCTTTACAAGTTTCCAAAGAATTTCTTCCTATTAACATGTCATATTGATTTGAAAATTTGTGTAAATAAAATGTTTGTTTTTTCGGATTGAGTTTGCATGTACCTATTGTTTTAATTTCTGTTAATTCAATATCGCCATTAATTGTGTGAACGTTTAAATGATCTTTATCGATTTTAAAATCTAAAAAGTTTTTATTCATAATTTTAATGGAGGCTTGTGCTTGAAAATTTTCAGATGTCCATTTTTGACACACCGCTGTTACTCTCTCTTTGTCTGTTTTGTGGCTGGTCCTTTATTCGAGCTTCGGGCTGGGACCAAGCCCTCGTAAACGGTGTAACACACTCTACGTCTGGGTAGACGGTGTCTGTGGACTATGTCCAAGACGCGGCATCACAATGGGCCAATACATGGCCTACGTGAGTGGGGGGTTTGTCTCAAACTGCTCACTACCGCTCTAACCTAACCTAACCTAACAACGAGCCAAAGCAACAAGGAACCAAACCAACAACGAGTCAAAGCAGAAAAAAGAAAAACAATACATAGCGACAGCAAATCAGCTGACACATCGTGTTATGTTTGTAAGCAAGACTTCTTATTTTACAGTAATTCTCTGTCGCTACACCAATGCAATCATACCCAGATGAGTATGAGTATAAAATTTTTCAATATTAACAGAACTCTAAATTTGTCGAGCTCAGTCCAGCACGGCACGCTACATTTTTTTGCATGTATTCGACTGGCAGATATAGATACCCGTGCCTATAGATGTTAACACATCGCCCTCGTGACGAGACTGAAGTGCAAGGGCTCGGCCATGATACAATTAATATGGTAGTGTCATGCGAGCAAGCCAGTACCAACTGATTTGAACATGTGAGTGCGAGGGAGACAGCCATGAAGCTCTCTTTATTTTACTCTCTTGGGCTGTTTTGCAAGTGCGATAAAGTAAGGTATAGAAAATGTTTTTTTGCATGTATTCGGCCGATACATTTCGGTTGCTTTGCTGTGACATTTAAGTTAAAACAAATATTCATATTCAAATAAAAAACATTTATTATTATTATTTCAGGGTAGTATTTTTAATAGTTTTTTATTTTTAATTATGTTTTGTTTTTGTATTTTAAATTTAGTATTAAAGTTTTTGATACGAAAATGTATTCTTATCTTGAAATAAAATTTTACTTCGTTGGGCAATGTACACACACATGAACAGAAATAACAAACAGAACGAAATTCGTCCGCACGGACGTCTTACCTTAACGACAAGCACTTTGCGACTGTCAATTGGTACCAGAAAAAAGAGAGCGCTTGCTCGCATGACACTACCATATTAATTGTATCATGGGCTCGGCCAAGGTATACTTAACTTAAGTTAAGTATACCTTGGGCTCGGCCACGCACTGAGCGATAAGCGAATGAGCGAGTGAGCGACGCTTTCTCGAGTGACGTAAAAAATTAAAACCTATGATAGTGCAAAGGAGCGACCACTGCTGATCGATGAGCGAAAATCGTGAGCGACTGAGCCATGGTTGAATTATACAAGGTTAAGTCATGCGTGGCAGAAGGAGCCTGTTGATAAGACCATGCGAGTGCAAGAGAGATAGCATAATTGCTTTCTCGATATTGCTTCATCGTCTTGTTTTAGTGAGCAAAAAAGAGATAGAACGATGTGTGATTTTGTTTACATTTTTCAACAGAGGTTCTAATTTCAGAGCGTTCTGTGTTTTTGGCTGCATGTGTAAACAACAATTTAAACTAATTATGTAAATGAAATAAAATGACATAAAACATGTATAAACGTATACAACATATAAACATAGTTCTAAAAAAGTAACATAACCTTAAAATTCCACGAAAAATTCGTTCGCACTCACAACTTATCACGTTGACAACTGCTTTGCGACTAACAACAGGCTCCTTAAAATTGAGCGAGCATGCTCTCTCGACTTATGCCCAGTTACCCGAACTTGGCTTGAACTGAATTTGAATTGAATGCGAGCGTGAATTAGTATATGAAAACAAAGCGATTACCCAAACGTGAACTAGACTTGAACCTAAAAATGAACCTGAATATGAAATTGAACCGATTACCCTGAACATTTAATTATCGAACAGCTGTTTGTCATTGTTTTGATATTTTCACAATTGCGCGCGAACTTCTGTTTACACAAAAAAATAATAAACTTATTAAATATGGATTATATGGTTAATGTGTATTACATGTACTTAGTACAAATCGGCAATTGATATTCAAGCTGCCCTTTTCTTTGCCGAATCCTTAAATAGTTTGCTAGCTTTATTTTACAAAAAATCATTTTCCTGCCACAACCAAATGAATTTATGCTCGTCCATTTTAAATCAGCTGTTCAATGTAAATGGATCGTAACTTGAACTGAAATATGAACTGGAACTACAAATTCTGTTTTCTGCAGGTTTCCAATTCAGTTAAATTCAGTTCAAGTTTTGGGTAACCAGCAAACAGTGTTTGACGTTTAATTGAACTGATCAGCTGTTTTCTAAGTCCACGTTCAATTCGGTTCACGTTCGGGTAACTGGGCCCTTAACCATGTATAATTCAACCATGGACTGAGCGACTTTGTTCAGCGCTAAAATTGGTTTTAATGTTTTGTGCGTTTCTCAGCGACCAGATAAGAATAATGCAGAAAATTTGTGTACGTACACCCATAAAGACTATAAAACCAAAAAATATGACTGATAAGTAATGGAGTGAAGTAGGCGTAATGTGTGATTGTTCTGCTAAGTATATATATAAACTAATATTAAGAATGTAAAACATATTCAAAGTAATGTGTTATCACTTAAAATTAATTTATTAAACAATTAACCGAGAAAAAAACAAGTAGAAACGTTGCAATCGGACGCACCCGACTGCGGTATACTCGATACCAGTAGTAAAACAGATTAAAAGAGAGCTGATTGCAATGGTGTGTGGATACGGCAGGGGTGTAGGCTGCCTCAAAGATTGTCTGGTGCAGATGGGGATGCCAAAAAACTATCTTCCTCCCAAATTTGGTGACTCTAGCTCAAAAATAGTAAAATTTGGAAGGGGGGCTGCAGATCTATTTATGATGTCAATTGCTATCCTCAAACAGAATTTGGTGACTCCAGCTCAAAGTTAGTAGAATATGGTAGAAGGGAGGCTGGGTGTTGGGGGCTGGTATGGGGGGCGTGGTTTCCAAAGTTTTGCTGCAGATCTGTTTGTGATGTTAATTGCTATCCTCATACCAAATTTGGTGACTCTAGCTCAAAACTAGTAGAATATGGTGAAAGGGTGGCTGGGGGCTGGTATGGGGGGCGTGGCGTCCAAAGTTTTGCTGCAGATCTATTTATGATGTTAATTGCTATCCTCATACCAAATTTGGTGACTCTAGCTCAAAGTTAGTAGAATATGGTGGAAGGGGGGCTGGGGGCGGTATGGGTGGGGGCGCCATCCAAAATTTTTGGGTTTCTACACTTCCAATCTTGGCACCAAATTTGGCGGCTCTAGCTCAAAAGCTGTGGAAAATATAGGCACTTTTGATTTCAAAATGCAAGGGGCTAAGGAACGGAGCGGCGTGGCTCCAAATTTTTGATGCAGTTTTTTGGGGATCGTTAACAGCTATCTTCCTACCAAATTTGGTGACTCTAGCTTTAGCTCTTTGGAAAATACACGCTTTCCCGTTTTTAGTGAAGCATTGGGGCGGTTTGGAGCAGCTTGGGCAGTATGGATTGGCGTGGCATCCAAAGTTTTTATGCATTTTTTTGGAGGTTGTAATCACCTATCTTGGCACAAAATTTGGTGGTTCTAGCTTAAAAACTGTAATAGATATAAGCATTTCTGTTTTTAAGCTGCGAGGGGGCTGGGGGCGGAATGGGTAGGTGGCGCCCCAATACTTTGATGCAGTTTTTGGAGGGTCGTTTCCAGTTATCTACCTACCAAATTTTGTGACTCTAGCTCAAACACTTTCGAAGATACACGCACTACCGTTTTTAGCGAAGCGTTGGGGTGGTTGAGGGCGAATAGGGCAGTATAGATGGGCGTGGCATCCAAAGTTTTTATGAATTTAATTGGGGATCGTCAACCTATCTTGGAACCAAAGTTGATGGCTCTAGCTCATAAACTGTAGAAGATATGGGCATTCTTGGTGTTAAACTGCGGTGGGGCTGGGGGCGGTATGGGTGGGCGTGGCTCCAAAATTTTATATGCAGTTTTTTGGGGGTTGTTAGTAGCTATTATCTCCCCAAATTTGGTAGTTCTAGCTGTAAGGGCTTGCGAAATAGCTGCATCTATCGATTTTGGGTTATCGACTTTATCGATTTGCCAGCCCCCTAGTTATCGTAGAGCTCCAATCTTGACACTTTAATTTACTATGCCATAGATAAAAAGATTTGCAAAGTTTGAAGTCTCTAACTTGAAGGGTGTGGAAAAAAGTTGCGAACATACGGACGGACAGACACCATGACGGACATTGCACAAACCCAATATACTCTTTACCTTTGGTATCGAGTGTAATAAACACCAAGTCAGAAAAAACAAAATTAAACGGCAATCATTTACCAAAAAAATATACTGAATATGCATTTGTTGCAAATGCACCATTTACTTGAATTTTTACATTTACTTGATGAATTACTAATTCATCATTTATTTCTATTGTTGCATTTATTTAGTCAGGATCAGAATCTCCATCACAGAATTCAACATAATTATGCAAAATGCATGCACATTTTATCATGTTTATTGCAGCGCTTGGTTTTGTCTCAATTTCTTTTTGCGAAATGCGCCATTTTCTACTTAAAATACCAAATGCACATTCAATACATTTTCTGGCAGTTGATAACCGTACGTTGTATTTTTCTGTCTTGGCATTTATATTTGTTCTTGGATGGGGTCTCAATAAGTAACTTGTTAGTGGGAAGGCCTCATCACCAACAAAAAAGTAAGGCAAAACCATATTTGAGCCTGGTAATGGTTGTGGAGGTGGAACATTGCTTTTTTTTCAGCAATCTAAATAAAGTTGATCCACCAAATGTGCCACCATCAGTTTGTTTTACTCTGCCTCCCACTTCAATCGTAATAAATTCGTTATCTGCATCCGCAACAGCTTGCAAAAAAAAATTGAAAAATAGTGCAAATAATTGAAATAATGCAATCCAAAATTGCAGGGCATTTAATTTCGGAATGTTTTCCCGCAATGCTACCAATGCAGTTGGAAAACTTCCACCGCTTGTAGTAGACATCGGCTACTTTTTGCAAATGATAGACTGTTTGTGTAGGCATGAATTCAATTACAAGAGTTTTCCAAACCACTATGCTGATTTCACCAACGATATTGCCAACAGTGCTTCTACCCATTCGAAAGGCAAATGCCAAATCTCGTAATGAGTGACCTGTGGCAAGGTACCTACAATTTCGAATTATTTGATAAAGTTAAATAGAAAAGTTAAATAGTAAAAACAATTATTTTTTAAACTTATAACTTTTAGGAGTTGCTGCTAAAAACAAATGGAAGAATCTGAAGGACACAAATAGGAGGGCTTTGCAGAAAATATCGAAGCTACCATCTGGATCTGGAGCAATGACTTACAATATTTAATGGCCATATCTAGAGATCATAACATTTTTAAAAAACACTGTGACTCCGGATTCAACTTACGGTAACTTAAGAGAAGACGACGACACAATAACTGAAATGATTTCAGATCTGTTTAATGAAGAAAGTGTGAGCAGCATTACCAGCATGAGTTCTTCTCCTTATGAAGGAACGCCGAAAATTATTTCAAAAAAGAGAAAAATTTATGTAGACGGTGAAATTTTAGAAATTGAAAAGGAGCGCCTAGCTTTATTGAAAAATCAAATGCAAAAAGAAAGAGGTCGAGAAAATTGGAGAAGAAAAACGAAAGTAATTTATTTTAAAAGTCATTATAAGCGTATTTTGAAAAACTCAATGGTATAAAAAAATAGAATTAAGAAATTAAATTTAAAAAAAATATAACAATAGCTAAGCTTAAAAATAAGGATGAAAATTATTAATTTTCTATTAATAAATTTTTTCATATCATATATCTAAATATATGTAATTGGTTGACAAAATCAAAGGCTTTTTACCTAGCTTATTTTACTTACAGTAACAATACAACCATGCGTTGTTCAGAAGAAATTGAAGATCTTTGTTTATCTAAAAAGCTCTCAATCTTGCTCAATAGCAAACCAAAAGTTTCTACAGACATTCGCATATAACCTTAAATCTATCTATCTTGCCATATCCAAACTTTAAAAATACTTGCTGCCTTTCAACCGACTGCAGTCGTGGCCTGTTTCGCTCAAGGACACCAGTAAGGTCTGGAGACATATTATCACTTCGTTTGCTAACCGCATACGCACATATGTAGCTGCTGCTCTAGTTTGCTACGGGATCTTATGTTCGTGGTAAATAACAAACGCTGCAGCCTGTTGTCGATTTGCGAAGTAAGTGCCAACACGACGGACACCGCTATTTCTTCAAGGTTCATAGATTTCCACTTTGAAAGTAATGAAGTCACTTGTCGACTGCCGTGTACAGATAAACAATCGCTTGGCTTTGGGCGGCTGCTAAAAGTGTTACAAAATGGCTGCCGGCGCACAGTGGCACCCGTAAAACAAATGAGGTTGCAAAAATCTAAAATATTATGTTCCTCTACAAAATATTGAACAATATTTTTTTATTGGAAATTCTCCAACGATTTCAAATCTGCTTTCTATAATACAACCAGATTTTTTGTTTAGAAGATAAAGCCTTTCAAAGCTGTTTAGTTTTCAGTGGTAAATATAACTATCTATAAGCTTTTGTCTTTCGTTGGTGACGGTTGTGTTTTTGAGCGCTCTCAATAAGTTATTGTTTTCTTGTGTTTGTGCACTAAGTGTTACTTGGTTTTATTTGGTAAACGATTCTAGCAGTGATCGCAAATATATGTTGTATATATTTACGTGTGCTTAATAATAGTTGCGGACTTAATTTACATTTTAAGTCGCAGTAGAACCAACGCTGCAGTTGCTTTAAAAAAAACATATGTACATACATATGTACGTATATTTGCATTTGCTTATTCTGTGCTTGTTCTGTGTTTTCTTTCATCCACTAACAACAAACAGCTTGTCTTATTTTCTTGCTCTTGCACTCCAGCATCAGTCCTCTAACGTCCGCTCTTATCCGATGTACTTGTAGTTGTATCTGCCAACGCACTCAAGCTCTCTCGCTCTCTTGGTTTTTACCGTTTGATCGTGCTCATTGCATCCTCCTTCACACTTACTTTCGTGAACCCTACATCTTTTTGATAAAGCATATTACTTTTTTTCTTGTTATTAATATTTTTATTTATTCAAATTAAATTCAATATGCTAGTTTGTTGCAACAACAACTGCAAATTGGTTGGATCATCCAACCAAGACTTTATTCTGTGCAGATTGTGTGACAATGTAATACACATGAAGTGTGTCGGCTTTACGGCCAAAATACGGGACTGCTTAATTGCAGATATAGGCCTTAAATGGTTTTGTCAGTCCTGTAATGAGGTTGAAAAGGAGTCTACTCAATTTATGAGACAGACATATGCAGGTTTTAATACAATGCATACTGCATTTAATAACCTGCATACTTCCTTTAAAGAGTTGCAGTCGAGCTTCAAAAAAGGCAAGTTGTTGAGTAATTCGCCGAAGCGTAAAAAGACTTCGCGGCCTAATCCGCTCATTGTTCCTCCAGTCTTGGTCACCACTCCCCTTTTGGTACCAGTCACTAATCCCCCAACGGGTTCAATTGCTAGCCCGTTAATGCATTTTAACTCGCCGGCAAGATATCCAAACACTAATCTTACCCCGATTTTAACATCCGAGCTTTCTGTTCAAACAGCTTGTGTGCCTATTAAGCCTACCGAAAGTACACCGGGGGCTCACAAGCCTCTTGTTGTTATGCCTTTGAAAAAATTTATTTTCGTGTCTAGGCTAGCATCCGACACTTCGTTGGATGATGTTAGTGCCTACATTAAAAGTAAAATTGACTCACCACTTCTAACTGTTGAAAAGTTTAAGTTTAAACAAGCCCGTACCATATCTTCTTTCAAATTGAGTGTTCCGCCCGAACTTTTCTCGACAATTTGTTCTGGAAAGTTTTGGCCACCGCAGCTTATTGTAAAGGAGTATGTGAATAGGCGTAAAATTAATAATAACGATAGTAGGTTCAGTAGTGCACCAACTGTTAGCCACCCTATTGCCTCAACTTCGGCGGCAAAAAACTAACAAAAGTAGTTAGCTTGGCCTATCAAAATGTTCGAGGCCTTAACTCTAAACTTTCTAAACTCTATGTAAACAGCTTATCCTTTGATTCTCAGATAGTTTCACTGACAGAAACCTGGTTAAAACCTGATATATCTGATTATTCCGTTTTGCCTAATAAGTATAACCTTTACAGATGCGATCGCACCTCCCGCAAGGGGGGCGGTGTTCTCATTGCTGTTGATTCTTGTATTTCCTCTGAACAGATTCAATCTCATGATCATCCGGATATTGAGTTCATATGTGTTAAAACATTATTTAGAGGCCGCTCACTATATGTTACTTGTTCATATATTCCTCCCAATTCTGATTTTAACATTTACATATCCCATCTGAATGCCCTGCAGCTTGTGTCGTCGTTGTTGACGGATGTGGATCAACTTATAGTGGTTGGTGATTTTAATTTGCCACATGTGTTATGGTCTGTGAATGACACATCTTCGGCGCAATTACCGGCCACTTCTGATGATTTTATCGACGGTCTTTTAGAGTTAGGCCTATCACAAGTTAACAGGGTGCATAACAGTAGTAATACAATGTTTGATTTGATATTTGTTTCTGATTCTGATTGTAGTAATGTTAGTAGAGTATCCCCTCTAGTGCTTCCTGAAGATACCTACCATCCAACTTTAGAACTTTCATTTGAACTTTTTAACCTTAGATCAACAACTAACAATTGTTTAAAGACCCGATGTTTTCGTAAAACTAACTTTACTAAATTGAATGACCTTCTTCAGCATACTGATTGGTCTCAACTCTATTCTTGTACTGATATAGAAACTGCCAATGCCATTTTTTACAGGACTTTGAATTCGTATTTGGATTTATGTGTTCCCCTCACTGTTCCTTTAAGTGAAAATAAACCACCTTGGTTTACGAGGGAACTATCAAAATTAAAAAACCTGAAATGAAGATCCTATAAAAAATTTAAAAAATCTGGAAATACCATAGATTTATCCTCGTATATAATTGCAAAGTCGAATTTTATTTCCGTAAACACTATTTGTTATAACAATTATCTCAATCGTTGCAGATCAAACTTTTCCCGCGATCCGAAACAGTTTTTTAAATTTGTTAGCTCTAAACGTAAATCTTCTTGCTTGCCATCCTCGGTTTACCTTGATAATACAAAAGCAAAATCCGATCAGGCAGTGGCCGATCTCTTTGCTGAGTATTTTCAATTTGTGTACTCATCGAGTTCATATAGTTGCAATAATTCCTATCCTTTTCAAGTTCAAGCGTCAAACTGCATTTATGTCCCAGTTATAACTGAGTGTACGCTGCTAGGCGACCTTAACTCTATCAAACCCGGCTTCTTGCCTGGTCCTGACGGAGTGCCAGGTTGTATACTTAGATATTGTGCGGACTCACTTTGTAAACCCTTACACAAATTATTTAACTTTTCAGTTGACTCAGCTGTGTTTCCTGGTATATGGAAGGAATCTTTTATTATTCCACTTCATAAAAATTCTTCTAAGTCCAACGTTAAAAACTATAGGGGAATATCCAAGTTGTCTGCCATTCCGAAAGTCTTTGAAAAAATTATATGCTCCCAATTGCAGCACATATGTAGTTCAATTTTATCCCCATATCAACACGGTTTTGTTAGGCGAAGATCTACTACCACCAACCTTCTTGAGTTTACCTCACTTGTTATCAAAGGGTTTCAGGACAAAATGCAAACTGACGTCGTTTACACAGATTTTAGTAAGGCAATTGATTCTGTTAGTCATTCTTTGTTGCTTCAAAAATTAAATATTATTGGATTTCCAGCTAAACTCCTGTCGTGGCTTTCTGAGTACTTGTGTGGCCGAACACAAAAAGTAGTTTTTAAATCTTATGTTTCCAAATCTATTTTTGTTACCTCTGGTGTTCCTCAGGGGAGTCACATGGGACCATTGCTATTTAATCTATTTATTAACGATCTTCCTGCTATTATTACTAACTCTCGTGTTTATTTCTTTGCTGATGATGTGAAACTATGTTTCACCTATAACGATGATTCTCTATGTAACTTGCTACAGTCGGACTTGGTAGCACTGTCGGCTTGGTGCCGTTATAACTTACTTAATTTAAATTGTTCAAAATGTAAAATCATGACTTTTTGTAGAGGTACCCCACATACTGCTCAATACGTGCTTGATGCTTCACCTCTTGTCCGCGTTTTTGAAATTAAGGATTTAGGCATCATTCTTGATAGCAAATTAAAATTTGATTCTCACATATCGTCGATGGTCAATAAGGCCATAAATGTACTTGGCTTCACCAAGCGGTGGTCAAAAGAGTTTGATGATCCCTACACCACTAAAACGCTATATACATCATTGGTACGTCCCATCCTGGAGTATGGATCTTGTGTGTGGTCCCCGCAATACGGGATTCACCAGGATAGAATTGAATCTGTGCAGAGGAAATTTCTTCTGTTTGCGCTTAGAAGTTTTAACTGGGTTCCTGGGATAGACCTACCCCCATATTCAAGTAGACTTCTTTTAATTAATCTTCCTTCCCTCTTGAACCGTAGAATTATGCATGGTGTAGTATTTATCACTAATCTACTTAATGGTGAAATCGACTCATCAGTTCTTCTAAGTCGAATAAAATTAAATGTTCCCATTAGATCCACACGTAACTTCACACCACTTAGCCTCGATCGGTGCTCGAGCAACTATTTAATTCATGAACTATTTCGTGTTATTTGTTCAGACTTTAACCGGTTTTATTCCTGTAATTCTTTGGAGACCTCAATTCCAGTACTAAAACGATCTATCCTTTCTGCCTTATCTAATCATAGCCACTTATCAATAATCTTCCACTGGTCTGATTGGGTTTTTCTGGGTTTTTCCCAATCCACGCAACAAATGTTGGACCAGTTATATTTATTTGGAATTTCCCAGAGCTTTAACGTTAACTTTTTAAATTTTGTATCTTAATTTTGAACTTTATTTCAGATATTATAATTATTTATTTTATAATATATTATTTTAATATTATAATTATAGCTAATTTTGATTTGTCAGCTGCTCATAGTTGACATTAAATAAATAAATAAATAAATAACTATTAATATAATTTGGTCGGCTTTGAGATAAAAAAATCTCAAAAACTAAAAAACGGATAATCATTATTTTTAGTTTTATCGATAGATCAATAAAAATAGTAATAAAAATAAATTTCACTGTTTGCTTTGCGTTTGACCAGGTAAATTGATATTCACCAACTATCCATTTTTTCACTATTTCTCAACTTTAATGGAAAATAAAAAAAATTTATAAAATTCTATATTTGCCATATTTTCACATAAATTTCTTTGGTTATTATTTAACCTAATGCAGTTAAATGTATCTGCCTGCGCTTTCCCGTTTTTTAAAAGGGGTAAACTAGTATTCAATGACATATGTAGTTCCAAATATGTGCTTCGTGCATTTCTGGGCTATTTATAAACTTCTGTTGTAGATTATTGGCAATATTTGACAAAAAATGAAAAAGTACATAGCAAAAAAAAATATATTTATAATATGTGTAAAATTAGTTTTAAGGTATAAAGGCCATTCAAACAAAATATAATAAATCAAAAGTTTTTATAAAATTATTTAGTTCTTCTTATAAAATTTGATTTTTCTACAGTTTCAACTTTGCTTACTCGTATATAGGCACTTAAAAATCGTAAAACTTTTTTCAAACGTTAATTTTATAGGTTCATTACATAACCATCATATGCTTTTTAAACTGATCAAGTATCTCATTTGGTTCAAAAGTTATGATTTTTGCAACGACAAATCAAAAATGGCGCCACTGTGCGGCGTCTATATACCTTCGAAGCGTTGAATAAATAATTCGTGAAACTCAGGCCATTTCATTCCACTGTAGCAGATTTTTGATAGAAACTGCGAGGCTCTACCTTTCAATTAGTTGCTCAGTGTCATTACAAGATAAACAATTTCTTATATATTCGCGGTCATGATATCGTCTACAGATTTGCACCAAGCTGCTGCATCTGCGCCAACAGTCAGATTTCTATTTTGGTAGCGTCACTTTTTTGCATGTATGCGCCGTCATTTTGAAAGTCTGCCTTGATTTTATTAGTTCCATAAATTTTCTGTTCTGCGACTCGTACAGGGCACGCCAATTATTGTCGGAAAAATCTTGTGGCGAGGCTGATTTTGATCCCAGTTCTGCTAAAGAAGCAGGAAATTTTATTTGTTCTTCCATGTTTGCCTTATTTAATTATCACCAATAAATAGCACACCGGTACAGTTTCTGTTTTTTCACTGCCGCTTTATTAGTCAAGCGCAGTTCTCTTCTTCTTCTCTTCTTTTACACTATTAAAGTCTACACAGTAGCAACAACTACACAGGCGCTATGCTAACCAGAGGCGAATATTACTCTCGGTCTCAAATGGTGTTTTTACTCTTCAGGGAAACAACACAACAGTAGTTCATTTCTACGTAATTTAGTTGCTGGTAAACATTTATTTAAGATTAAATACAACTACTCATCTAATTCTTCGACATATGTACATATGTACAGTTTGCCAACAAAGTGTTTACACACCATGAAAAAATTTAATTTTTATACTTTAGAGCTGAATGAAACACACTGGCTGTTGCTTCTAATTTATTTTGTTAATTTTTTTATGTTACTTAGGGCCGGTTTCTCAATGTCCGGTTAGCGTAACTATCTCAAGTTAAGTCAAAATTGAGTTTCTCAATGTTCGTTTAGGGCTTAGCGTGCGATAAACTTAACCGATGCCTCAGTGCCGGCTAACATTTATCGTTCGTTAAAGTTTGATGTGTAAAATAAAACTCAACTTATGCTAGTGTTTTGATTATTGAAAAAACCTCGCATTGCGACGTTTCCTTTGTTACAATTATGCATGCTCAGCTATTCGGAGTGGAATATTTTGGGAAGTCGTGAACTAGGCTTCGCAGAAGGATCGAATTACATTTGGACTTTAGTCGGCTATTTCAAAAGTGGCGTGATCGAGTGGCGTGATTGATTTTAATGGTTTGACTTTTTCGGGTGCATAGTTTTATGTTATTGATTCTGTTCGCCTGGCATACGTGCTTGCAAAAATATGACTTAATTCTCTACAGTCTTATTACAAGAAGTTTTAAGTGTGCGTGTGCTTAAATTTATACATAAGTGTTTTTCGTTAGAACAATGCTTGTGCATTGTTTGTTTTATTAATGTTATATGTGGAGCAAAGGTTGACAAGAAAGTTCTGAAAGAACTGGATATGTCACTATATATAAATTTTAAAATATATGGCTTTAAAATGAAATTAATTTGAGGAAAATCTATCCTTTAGTTCATGAGCATTGAGCGATTTTTTGAAGCAACCATATTACAACAACAACTTTTTTGGATAGCACACTCATTATCAAAAGGTAAGACATAATTCATAAAAATTTTGGATGCCACGCCCATCCATACTGCCCTAGCCGCCCCAACGATTCCATTTTCCATAGTGTTTTAGCTAGAGTTACCAAATTTGGTAGGAAGGTAATTGTTAATGACCCCCAAAAAACTGCATCAAAGTTTTTGAGCTACGCCCCCGCGTTCTCTAGCCCTCTTCATTTTGAAATCAAAAACGCCTATATTTTCCACAGCTTTTGAGCTAAAGCCAGCAAATTTGGTGCCAAAATTGTTGATGATGAAACTTAAAAAAAATTTGGATGCCGCCAACCACCCATACCGCCCCCAGCCCTCCTTCCACCATATTCTACTAACTTTGAGCTAGAGCCACCAAATTTGGTTCGAGGATACCAATTAACATCATAAATATATCTTCAGCAAATATCCGTATCCGCACCCCATTGCAATCAGCTCTCTTTTTATCGGTTTTATTTCTAGTATCGACTATACCGCAGTCCGACTGCAACACATAAATTAACGAATGCAAAATCATAAAACATAAAAAAGTTTTTGCCTAATTGTTGAAAACTGAAGGTATATGCACCGTATGCTTGGCAACGAATACTTTTGTGACTCACTGTATTCTGTTTATGCTTGAATATAAATAATAAACAATGCTAGAATATAAACAAACATGTAGAATTGCAATTATATTAAAGAATCTCAAGTTTTGCTATTCAATTGCAGAAAGTTCATATTAAGTTTATACTACCCTTCCAACTTGGACTGTATCAAGCAGATTGAGTCAAAACTCTAAAATTCCCGATTTACAATTCAGTACAAGACTTTCCATTGCAGCCTTGATTACAAATAGGGTACAAGTAATACATTTAGTGGAGTCTCCACGAAATGCATCTTGTGGACGTATCGGATATGGCGTTCGCCTCTGGGTCTATAGAAGTGTATTGACTTTGTTTAAAGCAACAACGAGCCAAGGCAACAACGAGTCAAAGCAACAACGAGCCAAAGCAACAAGGAACCGAACCAACAACGAGTCAAAGCAGAAAAAAGAAAAAGAATACATAGCAACAGCAAATCAGCTGACACATCGTGTTATGTTTGTAGGCAAGACTTCTTATTTTACAGTTATTCTCTGCCGCTACACCAATACAATCATACCCAGATGAATATGAATATGAAATTTTTCAGTATTAACAGAACTCTAAATTTGTTCATAGGTCGAGCTCAGTCCAGCACGGCACGCTACATTTTTTTGCATGTATTCGACTGGCAGATATAGATACCCGTGCCTATAGATGTTAACACATCGCCCTCGTGACGAGACTGAAGTGTAAGGGCTCGGCCATGATACAATTAATATGGTAGTGTCATGCGAGCAAGCCAGTACCAACTGATTTGAACATGTGAGTGCAAGGGAGACAGCCATGAAGCTCTCTTTATTTTACTCTCTTGAGTCTGTTAAAGGGCTGTTTTGCAAGTGCGATAAAGTAAGGCAGAGAAAATGTTTTTTTCTATGTATACGGCCGATACATTTTGGTTGCTTTGTTGTGACATTTAAATAAAAACAAATAATCATATTCAAATAAAAAACATTTATTATTATTATTTTAAAGTAGTATTTTTAATAGTTTTCTATTTTTAATTATGTTTTGTTTTTGTTTTTGTATTTTTAATTTAGTATTAAGGTTTTTGATACGAAAATGTATTCTTATCTTAAAATAAATTTTTTTTACTTCGTTGGGCAATGTTCACACACATGAACAGAAATAACAAACAGAACAACGACAAGCACTTTGCGACTGTCGATTGGTACCAGAAAAAAGAGAGCGCTTGCTCGCATGACACTACCATATTAATTGTATCATGGGCTCGGCCACGCACTGAGCGATAAGCGAATGAGCGAGTGAGCGACGCTTTCTCGAGTGACGTAAAAAATTAAAACCTATGATAGTGCAAAGGAGCGACCACTGCTGAGCGATGAGCGAAAATCGTGAGCGACTGAGCCATGGCTGAATTATACAAGGTTAAGTCATGCGTGGCAGAAGGAGCCTGTTGATAAGACCATGCGAGTGCAAGAGAGATAGCATAATTGCTTTCTCGATATTGCTTCATCGTCTTGTTTTAGTGAGCAAAAAAGAGATAGAACGATGTGTGATTTTGTTTACATTTTTCAACAGAGGTTCTAATTTCAGAGCGTTCTGTGTTTTTGGCTACATGTGTAAACAACAATTTAAACTAATTATGTAAATGAAATAAAATGACATGAAACATGTATAAACGTATACAACATATAAACATAGTTCTAAAAAAGTAACATAACCTTAAAATTCCACGAAAAATTCGTCCGCACTCACAACTTATCACGTTGACAACTGCTTTGCGATTAACAACAGGCTTCTTAAAATTTAGCGAGCATTCTCTCTCGACTTAAGGCCCAGTTACCCGAACTTGGCTTGAACTGAATTTGAATTGAATGCGAGCGTGAATTAGTATATGAAAACAAAGCGATTACCCAAACGTGAACTAGACTTGAACCTAAAAATGAACCTGAATATGAAATTGAACCGATTACCCTGAACATTTAATTATCGAACAGCTGTTTGTCATTGTTTTGATATTTTCACAATTGCGCGCGAACTTCTGTTTACACAAAAAAATAATAAACTTATTAAATATGGATTATATGGTTAATGTGTATTACATGTACTTAGTACAAATCGGCAATTGATATTCAAGCTGCCCTTTTCTTTGCCGAATCCTTAAAATATTATTATTATTATTATTGTTGAATGATTATTGTGCATTGCGACCTCTAGGATCTATTGTGACCTCTTACTTTATGTGAGTTACAGCTCCCCAAATAGCCCAATCGATCGCAGGAACGCGATGATGTGGCATGGTCTGAGATCCCTCATCTCCTCTGTAGACAGTGAGAGGCTCCCCAAAAGAGAGAGCCTCAGACGACTGATGGCGGGACACTCCTCAAGTAAGTGCTCTGGAGTTTCATACCCTTCCAGACACATTCTACAAAGACTGTCTTCCCCTAACTTGAGAATGTGCAGACGCTTGCGCATTCTGCAATGCCCGGTCAAGAAACCCGTGACTATCCGAAGAGATCCTTTGCTCAGTTTCAGACAGTCTTCAGTTCTCCTCTTGTTATAGCTACCTAGAAGTCGCTTGCTCTGTCTTGCCCCCTGCGAAGACCGCCAAGCATCTTCGCAAGCATTAAGCAGATCGATGCGACTGCTCTGACTGATAGTCCCTGGTCCTAGCCCACAGAAAGGTTCAGGGCCTTGGAAGGGAGTGCTAGCGCCTTTCCTGGCCAAGATATCGGCAACCTCATTGCCGGGAACGCCCGCATGTCCTGGTACCCAATAGATGGTGACTGCCACATCTTTCAATCGCATGCACTTCCGCTTGGAATATGCTAGCGAATCTGCTAAGGGGTTCATGATACTTGAGCCGGGGTCCGCAGATCCCAGCTCCAGCACCCTCATCTGTTTGTGATCCGTCCGTATACCATCTAATAGCATGTGGTTTCACATTATAGGTGGTCGACAGACTAGTCCACTCTGCTTTATTACTGAGCTCCGTTTTAAAAAGCTTCACGAAACTAAAAAGGGCCATCTGCACATATTGCGGAAAGGCCAACAGTGTGCCAGTTGCACTCGTGGCAGAAGCGAACGCGTTCGCTCCTGCCATTCTCACAATTGAACTGTTCGCACTGTGTTTGATGAAGATATGCAGAGGCGGAAATCCTAGAAGTACGTCAAGTGCTGAGGATGGGCAAGTACGCATTGCGCCCGAGATGCACGTGCTGGCAAGTCTCTGAAGTTTACCCAGTTGCCGTTTAGTAACCTCAAGGTCTACACGACTCGCCCACACCACAGCGCCGTAGCTGATTAAGGGCCTCACTATTGCTGTGTACATCCACAGAAGGATTTTAGGGGACACCCCCCAATTTTTCCCTGCGAGAGTTCTACAACTTATTAGAGCCAGTGTGGCCTTGCGTACCACATGCTCTACATGCTGTTTCCATAGTAGACTCCTGTCTAGGATTATCCCCAGATACTTTGTCTCCGTAGAGAGTGGGATTAATGTCCCCCAATAGATATGGGTCTTATGGATTTTAGCTTGTACCGATTTGTGAAAGCGACGATTGTGGTTTTTGCTGGATTAATATTCAGCCCCACGTCACTGCACCAGTCCAAGCAAAGTCTAAGACCCAGCGTGATTCTATCGCATATGGTAATGTCATTGGCGTATCCTTGGCATTCAAAACCATTATCTGTTAGTTTAACTAGTAGCTCTAGTAGCGTCCACCACTAGACTCCAGAGGAGAGGTGATAGGACACCCCCCTGTTGACAGCCTCTGGTGGTTTGGGCCCTGACCGTCAAATTGTTGACAGTTATTCTAGTGTCAAGGAGTTTGCCTAGCCAGAGAGTGAGTCCTGGCTCAACCCCTTTATTCTGAAGCGCCCTAGCCACAACATCATGTGATGTGTTATCGAATGCAACCTCTTTGTCCATTAAGGCACAGAGAGCAACCTCTTTGGCCCTCACTGAGCATTGGAGGCTGTTTACTAGATCTAGGAGAGCCGATTTGGTCGACTTACCTACTCTTTAGGCATGCTGATGATCATGCAAGGGACTTGACATTAGGTGCGATGTTCTAATGTGAATGTCAACTAACTTTTCGAGGGTTTTTAGTAGAAAGGATGTCAGGCTGATCGGCCTAAAGGATTTGGTGTGAAAAGGGTCTTTTTTTCCCACCTTCGGGATGAAAATCACCCTGGCCATCCTCCATGCTCTAGGTATGTAGCCCATAGCTAGACTTCCCCGGAAAATTCGAATGAGGAAAACCATTAGCTGCTCTATCCCCTTCTGAAGATGGACGGGAAGGATTCCAACCGTACCTGGGGCCTTGTAGAGACTGAGCGATCCAATATCCCATCTAATCTTTTGCTCTGTTATAATGGCTGCAGCCAGGCTCCAGACCGGTCTCCTGATGGGGACCGTAACGTAGCAATTGTCAGTGTTGGGGATGGTTCTACATCGTGGAAAGTGAGTTTGCAGGAGAAGTTCTGCCTTCTCCACCTCATTTTCCGTAAAGGAACCATCTGGCTTTTTTAGACAGAGCTCGAACAGCACTTTGCCTTTCGAGATTGCCTTAAAGACTCTAACGGCTGGTGTAGCCTGCTCTATGTTAGAGCAAAAACTCCGGAAGTGAGCACGCTTGCTGTACCGGATTTCTTTGTTGTATTCTGTTAGTTTCTTGGTGTACAGCTCCCACCTGTCACTATTCTTTTTGGCTGTATTAAACAGCTTTCTAACTTCTGCCCGAAGTATCCCTAGCTTTTTATTCCACCAAGGTTTGTCCCTGTTGGACATTATGGATTTGGCTGGACAACTTGAATGGTAGGCATTCAGAATCGTCTCACCCATGTCTACTGAGAGTTGCTCTAGCTCTTCATGAGAAGAGACTCTCTTGCTGTGGTTCAGTCTGTTCAGATTTAAGCCTAGGCAGCACTGGTACAGCGTCCAGTCGGTTCGCCGAGGATTCCTGATGACTTTGCTAAACCTGAAATTACTGATAATGTCGAAGGGATGATCCTGTGATCCGACATTGACGGTTCTGTTGAGACCCTCCAATTGCTGACCAACTGGGAGGCCCCCCGTTGCCGAAAGTAATGTCAAGCACTTCGGCTCTATTTTTGGTGATAAAAGTGGGTTCAGACCCCAAATTGAACACAGTAAGGTCACTAACTACAAGATAGTCAAGTAAGCACTCACCTCTACTGTTATTTCCAGTGCTGCCCCACGCTACACTGTGCGTGTTAGCGTCGAATCCCATCAGCAAGGGGAGTCTATTGCTGCTGCACTGTGCCACCAGATCCTGAACCTCTGTTGGAGGGGCTTCTGCATTGTCACCAGGGAAGTAGGCTGATGCCATTACAATACTTCCGAACTCGTCATTGATTTGCACCGCTACAAGATCCCTTCTGAGAAATTTGGAGAGACAAAGAAAGTTTGTGTTCTTTCGCACCAAGATGATCTTGGCGATGTCTCCCTAATGTCTGCAACTAATTGCGAACTTATATGGTTTAGGCCGCAGATCCTGGCTCTGACGACCCATGGCTCCTGAATGAGAACCAGCCCCAGGTCAGACCTGGAGATCAACCTGCTGATGACAGCCGAAGCTGCCCTCGCGTTATGCAGGTTGATCTGTGCCACGCTGGTGGCCCCCATCCTTACAGCTCCGGTTCCCACTCCGAGAGCGTCAGATATGCTTCTGACAGCGTCCCGGTGGGTGTCTGCTCATCATCGGACGGCTGCACATCACTCAAGTGGTCTGCCTCGTTGCACACATGAAGCCTTGACAATTCCGAGTCCAACTCGGCTTCCCAGGCCGCAATGGCTTTGGCTGCTGCTGCCTCATCGGGGGGCAGGTGGGTGCTACCTTGGCTGATGCACCTTCGCAGCCGTCTCCATCGCGGCTTGCTTCTTGTGTAGCCGGCACTTCAGTTGGCCGAATCTGAAGCTTACCATCATGTCTCTGCTTTTGAGACGAGTGAGGGCCTTATCCTCCAGCCCAAGCGTTAGCACCTTGCCGCCCTTGGTCTCTAGGCGCCTGAGCACGCGCCACGTCTCAGTGAGTTTTGCTCAGTGAGCAACCCAAGAGATTTTTCCACAGTCTCCCCAGCCGTGCGTGGCAGATATACCGTCACGATGTTAGCTTGCGGTATTTCTGCTTGCGGAGATCAACTCCCACCGCGGCACTGATGCTGGGCGCCTTCAGTTCCAGCCACTTTCTGGCATCCTCGTCCAGACAGTCCACTAGGACTAGCCTATCCCGGAATTGGATGCCATTGAAGTTCAGGCTGGCGGTCCTGCCTTTCCTTATCTCCTCGACAAGGGCTGTTTCCACCGCCGACAGCTCCTCCTTGCTCAGCCGCTTCCTCGGGAAGTCACGGGCCAGTATGGCTATGTTAATACCCTTGGCTATACTGGCGTACGTGGCCGCCTTCGTTCGCTTCGAACCAAGTGAGGTTCCTTGGCCATCAGGAGCTGTGTAGCCTCTGCCCTTCGCTCTCTTGAAGTCCTCCTTGGGGAGTTCTGTTGGCGACGTATGGTGGAGCTGTCGCTTTCTTCCCGCCACGGCCTGGCCGTCACTACGCTCTACTGGAGACGTGTTCGGGGCCCGGTGCTCCTGTTCAGGTTTGAACCTACGCTCGAGGTACTTGAGGTACCATTTGCGCCCGACTCCGCTGAGGCCTTGCCTTAGCGGGTCGCCAGAGCCGCCAGGCTGGCCTGGTGCCGGCAGAGGCGTCTTCTTCTGCAGCCTCTTCTGAGGAACAAAAGAGGGTGTTGCGGCGTCTCCCCCACTTGCTAATTTAGCCCGCAGGGCAGCCACCGGCGCAGTGCCAGGCACTGCAGACCCACCCCCTGCGTCCGTTCGTATGGTGGCTTCCTTGGCCGCCACTGGAAACTTGAAAGTCTCTGCACTCTTAGAGATGCTCTGCTTCGGGGACGAGCCCTTCGGCTAAGCAGTGCTCTTGTAGTTAGGGGCCAGGCCCCTGCGCACCGTCAGCTTGCCACCTTCGTCCAGAGCCGCCCCTTCCATCCGCTCTGCTGTCTGTGTAGCGGTTAAGCCCCGCATGTTATTTAAAAGTTTTTTGTTTTCCATAAAAGATACCACGAGTGTAGGGGAAAGTAGTACCGGCGTGTCATAGCCCCCACTAACACGTCGGGGCCAGGTATGCTCACCGAGGCGGCCAGGTATCGTTCAAATACAGTCGGATACCCCTTACTGTAAACCAGCCAATGAGCACGGACCACATAACAATCCTTAAATAGTTTGCTAGCTTTATTTTACAAAAAATCATTTTCCTGCACCAACCCAATGAGTTAATGCTCGTCCATTTTAAATCAGCTGTTCAATGTAAATGGATAGTAACTTGAACTGAAATATGAACTGGAACTACAAATTCTGTTTTCTGCAGGTTTCCAATTCAGTTAAATTCAGTTCAAGTTTTGGGTAACCAGCAAACAGTGTTTGATGTTTAGTTGAACTGATCAGCTGGTTTCTAAGTCCACGTTCAATTCGGTTCACGTTCGGGTAACTGGGCCTTTAACCATGTATAATTCTAACATAGACTGAGCGACTTTGCTCAGCGCTAAAATTGGTTTTAATGTTTTGTGCGTTTCTCAGCGACCAGATAAGAATAATGCAGAAAATTCGGCGGAAAGTTTAATTTCGGCTGTTCAGAGCCGCTGTGTTTTGTGGAACGACACCCATAAAGACTATAAAAACAAAAAATATGACTGATAAGTAATGGAGTGAAGTAGGCGTAATGTGTGATTGTTCTACTAAGTATATATATAAAGTAATATTAAGAATGTAAAACATATTCAAAGTAATGTTTTATCACTTAAAATTAATTTATTAAGCAATTAACCGAGAAAAAAATAAACACCAAGTCTGAAAAAACAAAATTAAACGGCAATCAATTACCAAAAAAATATACTGAATGTGCACTTGTTGCAAATGCACCATTTACTTGAATTTTTACATTTACTTGATGAATTACTAATTCATCATTTATTTCTATTGTTGCATTTATTTAGTCAGGATCAGAATCTCCATCACAGAATTCAACATAATTATGCAAAATGCATGCACATTTTATCATGTTTATTGCAGCGCTTGGTTTTGTCTCAATTTCTTTTTGCGAAATGCGCCATTTTCTACTTAAAATACCAAATGCACATTCAATACATTTTCTGGCAGTTGATAACCGTACGTTGTATTTTTCTGTCTTGGCATTTATATTTGTTCTTGGATGGGGTCTCAATAAGTAACTTGTTAGTGGGAAGGCCTCATCACCAACAAAAAAGTAAGGCAAAACCATATTTGAGCCTGGTAATGGTTGTGGAGGTGGAACATTGCTTTTTTTTCAGCAATCTAAATAAAGTTGATCCACCAAATGTGCCACCATCAGTTTGTTTTACTCTGCCTCCCACTTCAATCGTAATAAATTCGTTATCTGTATCCGCAACAGCTTGCAAAAAAAATTGAAAAATAGTGCAAATAATTGAAATAATGCAATCCAAAATTGCAGGGCATTTAATTTCGGAATGTTTTCCCGCAATGCTACCAATGCAGTTGGAAAACTTCCACCGCTTGTAGTAGACATCGGCTACTTTTTGCAAATGATAGACTGTTTGTGTAGGCATGAATTCAATTACAAGAGTTTTCCAAACCACTATGCTGATTTCACCAACGATATTGCCAACAGTGCTTCTACCCATTCGAAAGGCAAATGCCAAATCTCGTAATGAGTGACCTGTGGCAAGGTACCTACAATTTCGAATTATTTGATAAAGTTAAATAGAAAAGTTAAATAGTAAAAACAATTATTTTTTAAACTTATAACTTTTAGGAGTTGCTGCTAAAAACAAATGGAAGAATCTGAAGGACACAAATAGGAGGGCTTTGCAGAAAATATCGAAGCTACCATCTGGATCTGGAGCAATGACTTAAAATATTTAATGGCCATATCTAGACTGTGACTCCGGATTCAACTTACGGTAACTTAAGAGAAGACGACGACACAATAACTGAAATGATTTCAAATCTGTTTAATGAAGAAAGTGTGAGCAGCATTACCAGCATGAGTTCTTCTCCTTACGAAGGAACGCCGAAAATTATTTCAAAAAAGAGAAAAATTTATGTAGACGGCGACATTTTAGAAATTGAAAAGGAGCGCCTAGCTTTATTGAAAAATCAAATGCAAAAAGAAAGAGGTCGAGAAAATTGGAGAAGAAAAACGAAAGTAATTTATTTTAAAAGTCATTATAAGCGTATTTTGAAAAACTCAATGGTATAAAAAAATAGAATTAAGAAATTAAATTTAAAAAAAATATAACAATAGCTAAGCTTAAAAATAAGGATGAAAATTATTAATTTTCTATTAATAAATTTTTTCATATCATATATCTAAATATATGTAATTGGTTGACAAAATCAAAGGCTTTTTACCTAGCTTATTTTACTTACAGTAACAATACAACCATGCGTTGTTCAGAAGAAATTGAAGATCTTTGTTTATCTAAAAAGCTCTCAATCTTGCTCAATAGCAAACCAAAAGTTTCTACAGACATTCGCATATAACCTTAAATCTATCTATCTTGCCATATCCAAACTTTAAAAATACTTGCTGCCTTTCAACCGACTGCAGTCGTGGCCTGTTTCGCTCAAGGACACCAGTAAGGTCTGGAGACATATTATCACTTCGTTTGCTAACCGCATACGCACATATGTAGCTGCTGCTCTAGTTTGCTACGGGATCTTATGTTCGTGGTAAATAACAAACGCTGCAGCCTGTTGTCGATTTGCGAAGTAAGTGCCAACACGACGGACACCGCTATTTCTTCAAGGTTCATAGATTTCCACTTTGAAAGTAATGAAGTCACTTGTCGACTGCCGTATACAGATAAACAATCGCTTGGCTTTGGGCGGCTGCTAAAAGTGTTACAAAATGGCTGCCGGCGCACAGTGGCACCCGTAAAACAAATGAGGTTGCAAAAATCTAAAATATTATGTTCCTCTACAAAATATTGAACAATATTTTTTTTTATTGGAAATTCTCCAACGATTTCAAATTTGCTTTCTATAATACAACCAGATTTTTTGTTTAGAAGATAAAGCCTTTCAAAGCTGTTTAGTTTTCAGTGGTAAATATAACTATCTATAACTATTAATATAATTTGGTCGGCTTTGAGATAAAAAAATCTCAAAAACTAAGAAACGGATCATCATTATTTTTAATTTTATCGATAGATCAATAAAAATAGTAATAAAAATAAATTTCACTGTTTGCTTTGCGTTTGGCCAGGTAAATTGATATTCACCAACTATCCATTTTTTCACTATTTCTCAACTTTAATGGAAAATAAAAAAAATTTATAAAATTCTATATTTGCCATATTTTCACATAAATTTCTTTGGTTATTATTTAACCTAATGCAATAAAATGTATCTGCCTGCGCTTTCCCAAATATGTGCTTCATGCATTTCTGTTCTTATAAAATTTGATTTTTCTACAGTTTCAACTTTGCTTACTCATATATAGGCACTTAAAAATCGTAAAACTTTTTTCAAACGTTAATCTTATAGGTTCATTACATATCCATCATATGCCTTTTAAACTGATCAAGTATCTCATTTGGTTCAAAAGTTATGATTTTTGCAACGACAAATCAAAAATGGCGCCACTGTGCGGCGTCTATATACCTTCGAAGCGTTGAATAAATAATTCGTGAAACTCAGGCCATTTCATTCCACTGTAGCAGATTTTTGATAGAAACTGCGAGATAAGCGAGATAAACAATTTCTTATATATTTTCTTATATATTTGCACCAAGCTGCTGCATCTGCGCCAACAGTCAGATTTCTATTTTGGTAGCGTCACTTTTTTGCATGTATGCGCCGCCATTTTGAAAGTCTGCCTTGATTTTATTATAAATTTATCCATAAATTTTCTGTTCTGCGACTCGTACAGGGCACGCCATTTATTGTCGGAATAATCTTGTGGCGAGGCTGATTTTGATCCCAGTTCTGCTAAAGAAGCAGGAAATTTTATTTGTTCTTCCATGTTTGCCTTATTTAATTATCACCAATAAATAGCACACCGGTACAGTTTCTGTTTTTTCACTGCCGCTTTATTAGTCAAGCGCAGTTCTCTTCATCTTCTCTTCTTTTACACTATTAAAGTCTACACAGTAGCAACAACTACACAGGCGCTATGCTAACCAGAGGCGAATATTACTCTCGGTCTCAAATGGTGTTTTTACTCTTCAGGGAAACAACACAACAGTAGTTCATTTCTACGTAATTTAGTTGCTGGTAAACATTTATTTAAGATTGAATACAACTACTCATCTAATTCTTCGACATATGTACATATGTACAGTTTGCCAACAAAGTGTTTACACACCGTGAAGAAATTTAATTTTTATACTATAGAGCTGAATGAAACACATTGGCTGTTGCTTCTAATTTTTTTTGTTAATTTTTGTATGTTACTTAGTGCCGGTTTCTCAACGTCCGGTAAGCGTAACTATCTCAAGTTTAGTCAAAATTGAGTTTCTCAATGTTCGTTTAGGGCTTAGCGTGCGATAAACTTAACCGATGCCTCAGTGCCGGCTAACATTTATCGTTCGTTAAAGTTTGATGTGTAAAATAAAACTCAACTTATGCTAGTGTTTTGATTATTGAAAAAACCTCGCATTGCGACGTTTCCTTTGTTACAATTATGCATGCTCAGCTATTCGGAGTGGAATATTTTGGGAAGTCGTGAACTAGGCTTCGCAGAAGGATCGAATTACATTTGGACTTTAGTCGGCTATTTCAAAAGTGGCGTGATCGAGTGGCGTGATTGATTTTAATGGTTTGACTTTTTCGGGTGCATAGTTTTATGATATTGATTCTGTTCACCTGGCATACGTGCTTGCAATAATAGGACTTAATTCTCTACAGTCTTATTACAAGAAGTTTTAAGTGTGCGTGTGCTTAAATTTATACATAAGTGCTTTTCGTTAGAACAATGCTTGTGCATTGTTTGTTTTATTTATATTATATGTGGAGTAAAGGTTGACAAGAGAGTTCTGAAAGAACTGGATATGTCACTATATATAAATTTTAAAATATATGGCTTTAAAATGAAATTAATTTGAGGAAAATCTATCCTTTAGTTCATGAGCATTGAGCGATTTTTTGAAGCAACCATATTACAACAACAACTTTTTTGGATAGCACACTCATTATCAAAAGGTAAGACATATTCCCTAAGGCCCCCCGCGGTTTAAAAACAGAAATGCCAATATATTCTACAGTTTTTGAGCTAGAGCCACCAAAAAAAATTCATAAGAATTTTGGATGCCACGCCCATCCATATTGCCCTAGCCGTCCCAACGATTCCATCTTCCATAGTGTTTTAGCTAGAGTGACCAAATTTGGTAGGAAGATAATTGTTAATGACCCCCAAAAAACTGCATCAAAGTTTTTGAGCTACGCCCCCCGCGTTCTCTAGCCCTCTTCATTTTGAAATCAAAAACGCCTATATTTTCCACAGCTTTTGAGCTAAAGCCAGCAAATTTGGTGCCAAAATTGTTGATGATGAAACTTAAAAAAAATTTGGATGCCGCCAACCACCCATACCGCCCCCAGCCCTCCTTCCACCATATTCTATTAACTTTGAGCTAGAGTCACCAAATTTGGTTCGAGGATACCAATTTACATCATAAATATATCTTCAGCAAATATCCGTATCCGCACCCCATTGCAATCAGCTCTCTTTTTATCGGTTTTATTTCTAGTATCGACTATACCGCAGTCTATTGCGTCCGACTGCAACACATAAATTAACGAATGCAAAATCATAAAACATAAAAAAGTTTTTGCCTAATTGTTGAAAACTGAAGGTATATGCACCGTATGCTTGGCAACGAATACTTTTGTGACTCACTGTATTCTGTTTATGCTTGAATATAAATAATAAACAATGCTAGAATATAAACAAACATGTAGAATTGCAATTATATTAAAGAATCTCAAGTTTTGCTATTCAATTGCAGAAAGTTCATATTAAGTTTATACTACCCTTCCAACTTGGACTGTATCAAGCAGATTGAGTCAAAACTCTAAAATTCCCGATTTACAATTCAGTACAAGACTTTCCATTGCAGCCTTGATTACAAATAGGGTACAAGTAATACATTTAGTGGAGTCTCCACGAAATGCATCTTGTGGACGTATCGGATATGGCGTTCGCCTCTGGGTCTATAGAAGTGTATTGACTTTGTTTAAAGCAACAACGAGCCAAGGCAACAACGAGTCAAAGCAACAACGAGCCAAAGCAACAAGGAACCGAACCAACAACGAGTCAAAGCAGAAAAAAGAAAAACAATACATAGCAACAGCAAATCAGCTGACACATCGTGTTATGTTTGTAGGCAAGACTTCTTATTTTACAGTTATTCTCTGCCGCTACACCAATACAATCATACCCAGATGAATATGAATATGAAATTTTTCAGTATTAACAGAACTCTAAATTTGTTCATAGGTCGAGCTCAGTCCAGCACGGCACGCTACATTTTTTTGCATGTATTCGACTGGTAGATATAGATACCCGTGCCTATAGATGTTAACACATCGCCCTCGTGACGAGACTGAAGTGTAAGGTCTCGGCCATAATGAAATAACATAAGGTGGTCCATTCCTAACAGAGTCGCTCTCTCGCTTGTCCAGTATTTTCAGTGCTTCTCTGCTTGTTGAACGAGAAGGTTGGGTGCGGACGAATTTTTGCTGTAAAATTTGTTAACCCTAAGGTGCCAATATATGTTTATGTTTTTATATGTTTCAAAAGACTCATTTTTGTCCGTAATTGTTGGTAGATATGTTGTGTGTTTTGTGTTTGTCGTCTTCTTCTTCTTCTAAGAATACTGAATTGTTGTCTGGCTCAATTAAAACACAAGTACCTTAAATACTAGTCATACTATTAAAGTCAACGAAAATAATACTGAAGAGTTTGACCACGAAGACGTTAATTGCAAATTCAAAATAAATTAATATAAGTGTTCGCGCCATTGTATTAAATATTAATTGTTCGCGCCAAACTATCGAACATTATTGTTGGCGAACACTAGTGCAAATTTAGTATTTTTATGAATCAGTGAAAAACTAACTTTATGTACAAAAATGAATTGTTATCGATATTGAAGAAAAGATCGATGCTTCAAGCCGTCCCTCGTTTTTGCGCGGTTTTTAATATTGTATACTGTTTTTGTGCTGATTGCAAACATTTTTGCAATCTCCGAGGCCGATTTACCCATGGTGGAGTTGTAATACACCAACTGGTTCATGTCAAACGATAACCGTTTTTCTGGCATTTCAAAAACGTATAAAACTCTCCAAATAATGATTAAATTCTACCGACTAATAAAGAAAATTCTTAGAAAAATGCATTACCAATAGCTGCGCGATTTTTATTTAATGAAAAGTAACTGTAAATACGAAAATAACGACGAAAATAAACCAAAAAAGATGTGTAAACACTTTGTTGGCAGGTAAATTAAGTGCATTATTTAGTATTTGTTATTGCTCTAAGTTAATATTAGCTAATTTTTAATTTGGTTATATAGTTTTTAAAGATAATTGGTAAGGTGACATATAAAAATTAACAAAAAAAATTAAAAACAACAGCCAGTCTGTTTCATTCAGCTCTAAAGTATAAAAATTAAATTTTTTCACGGTGTGTAAACATTTTGTTGGCAAACTGTATATGTACATACAATGAGCTACAAAAGTTATCGTTTCCAAGCGTACGGTGCAACTATTAAGCAGCAACTTTTTTATGTTTTATGATTTTGCATTCGTTAATTTATGTTAACGAAGAACAACACGAAAGGAAAAACTTTGAATTTATTTACGGTATCTAAGCTATGGGAACGAAACTAAAAAAATCTCATACTTTCATCTTACATAAGCATTTGTTTTTTTATACGCAATACCGAGAGTGAAGAGTTTATTGGGTTTGTGCAATGTCCGTCATGGTGCTGTCCGTCTTTCTGTCTGTCCGTCTGTAAGAAGGCAACTTTTTTCCACACCATTCAAGCTAGAGACTTGCAAATTTGCACATGTATGTATGTATCTATGGCATAGTAAATAAAATTGTCATTTGCGGTTCTTCGATAACTGGGGGGCAAGAAAATCGATAAATTCAAAAATTTGGGGAGAAAAATTGATTAAGTTTTTTGTGGGTCGGTACAACATATCTTCCTTCCAAATTTGGTGACTACACGGGTGCCTCATCTGCAACCATTTTGTCCTCCTCATTATCTCCCATTAAGTCGGCCTCATCATCGAGCTCTTCGTCGTTGGCATCCTTCGAGAAGATTTAGTCATTGCTTTCATCGTCCTCATTAACGCTTTTCCTCTTGCTACTAAGGTGCGCTTGCTTCACTGCACTGAAATGTCGGTCCTTTAACATGTATCTCATCGGCTGTAAGTGGCAAAAAATTTCATGTTTCCATGTGCAGCAATTTTAGCAATTTAGCAGACATTGAGAAAAAAACACCGAAAAACCTGCATTACTGGTCTACTACACGTTTCATTGAACTTAAATCATCTTAACCTTCGATGCTTCTTAATAGATTTTGACACATAATTATTATTTTTAAAAGTTTCTAGAGCTTGTTTCACGGGAGCATTCGAACTCGAATATATAATCGATTATTTGAAAAAAAAACTTGACCTGCGCAGCTCAAGTTTCGTGGCGTTGAAGTCTTCCAGATCGATACACAGCGTACAGACGTACTGACAATTAAACATAACGATTTTTTTTGGTCGGAACCAAATTTTAAGGAATTCTTCATCACTTTTCTTGAGATTATATTTGGTGGCTCTAGTTCAAGACCTGTGGAAGATAAAGACGCATTTGATTTCAAATTGAAGAGGGGTTGAGGGCTAAAGATGGTATGGGTGGGCGTGGCTCCAAAACTTTGATGCAGTTATTTTGAGGTCGTTACTACGAATCTGCTATCTAAATTTGGTGACTCTAGCTCAAACAAAATAAAAGATACACGCATTCCATAAATAACGAAGCGTTGTGGTGGTTGGGGGCGGTCAGGGCAGTATGGATGAGTGTGGCATTCAAAATTTATATGCATTTTTTTGGCGATCGTCATCCCATGTCTTGGCATCAAATTTGATGGCTCTAACCCAAAAACTGTGGAAGATATAGGAACTTCTGTTCCTAAACTGCAGGGAGGCTGGGAGCGGAATGGGTGGGCGTGGCTCCAAAATTCTGATGCATTTTTTTGGGTGCTGTTAGTAACTATCGAGCTGTAAAGGCGTGCGAAGTAGGAGGCTTTATTGCTTTTGAGCTATCGAATTTATCGATTTGCCAGCCCCTAGTTTTTATGGAACCCCAACCTTAACACTTTAACTTACTATGCCATATATAAAGAAATTTGTAAAGTTTGAAGTCTCTAGCTTGAAGGGTGTGGAAAAATGTTGCGAACATACGGCCGAACGGACGGATAGATGGAAAGACGGCCGGACACCATGATAGACATTGAACACACCCAATAATCTACTTGCCTTCGGTCTGTGTTGGATGTATTCTATTAACGTCTTAACATATTTGTTGACTCTGGTTCAAAGTTAGAAAAAAGTGCTGCGAGGATGGGTGGGGATGGAATGGCTGGGTGTGGCATCAAAATATTTGCTGCCAATATTGGTGGGATGTGAATTGCATCCCTTTTACCATATTTGTTGACTCTAGCTCAAAATTTGTAAAAAATTGATGGAAGGGTAGCTGGGGGTGGTATGGAAGGCGTGACATTAAAATTTTTGCTTCAGATCTTTGTGCGAAGCAAATTTTTATCTTCTTACCAAATTTGGCGACTCTAGCTCAAAGTGTGTTAAGATGTTAGAAAAGGGCAGTATGGGTGGGGTGAAATACAAATGTTTGCTGTAGTTCTTTGGGGTCGTCAACTGCTACACTGCTACAAAAAATGGCTACTCAAGCTTTAAGTTAGTAAAAGGCATCGGAAAGGGTTCTGGGGTCAGTATGGGAGGGCGTGGCATTAACATTTTTTTATAGATCTTTGTGGGATGTCAATTGCTATCTTTCTGCCAAATTTGGTAACTCTAGCTCAATGTTTGTAAAATTTGTGGGAAAAGAAGCTGGGGGTAGTATGAGTGAGGAGGGCATCCAAATTTTTTGGGATTCTTCATCACCTATCTTGGATATATGCATTTTTGTTTTCAAAATGCAGGGGGAATGGCTCGGGAATGGAGGCGTGTTTCCAAAACTTTCATGCATTTTTTTGGGGTCGAATACAGTTATCTTCCTAGCAAATTTGGTAACTCTGGCTCAAACACTATGGAAGATACACCCATACCCAAAGTTTTCTGAATTTGTTTTGTGGTCATCATCACCTATCTTTGCACTAAATTGGGTGCCTCTAGCTTAAAAACTAAGGAAGATATAGGCGTTTCTGTTTTTAAACTGCGGGGCGGCTGGAGGCGGAATGAGTGGGCATATCTTCAAAATCGAGGGTTGTTAGTGCCTTTTTTTCTTTACCGGAATCGGAATCGAGTATAAAACTTATTTCAATATAAAAGGTACAACTTCAAATGAGTGTGCTCTAAACTCTCTTATTTTTTTTCAATAATACAATTTTCTCTTCATATAATTGTTAGTGGTTAAAAAAACATAAAGCCAATAAAAAATTTCACTTTCACATGACCTCGACTCAAGGGTTGACGTCTGGCGTTGGTATCCTTTTTAATATTAGTGTTTTCTGTCTGTATCTGTGGTTGTGCGTTGCCTAATTTAAATATTCCGAAATTCGAGCGTGTGCATGTTTTCTGTTTCCCACGATATTGATTTGACTTTGCATGTTGTCGCTTTGCATCAAAACTCAAATCAACCAAAACAAAGTGATAGCTGCCATTATTGACTGCAGCAGCGCGCGTAAGGCTTAGATCTTTGCTGAAATCAATTTAAAACTACTCAATTATCTTGGTATATTTTCGAACCTTTGATTTGCATTCTATTGTTATTTGGTTTTATTTCAGCAACACAAACAACAAACAATCGAACAAAAAACTTTGATTTGTATGTCAACACGCAAACAAACTCGAGTTCGAGTAAAGGGTTAGCGTTGACGCTTGTCGCACAATAAAACTATGAATCAATAGACATTGATTACCTCAGCCTTGCCCCGGTCGTGCACATCACCAAATTTAGGTGCCGCCTCTGATAAGCAATCAGCAATAAAACGAACCACACGTGTGCACACGTCAAACGGAAGTCATTAAGTTGTTCATTTAAAAAGGGTTGCGTTGAGCAGTAAACGGTGCATGGCTCGCGCAAGGTCGCGTAGTGCTGTCTAATTGCACACGAGTGGGAGTCACACGACCAGAGGCTCAGCTAATGGTTTCAATTGACAAATTAAGTTCTTAAGCGACTAAGATGCTCTTTGGTACAGGCTTTTTAGTGCTTTACTTCGGAATTACTCACAATGATCCAAAAAATAATACAACCGTCTTTTTCGGTATTCTAAAATTTGTCTCTATATAATAGTGTGCAAACTTAAGATATTTAATTCAAAGGTCAATAAATTTGCTTTTGCATTTTAAGCCAAACGGTAAGAATATTGTTATCGGAAATTCTGGGTCATGCCAGAAGCTGTTAATATTTCTAAGTACATTTTTCATGGAAGTTTCTGGGATATATCGATGTTATCGTGATTCCTTAATATTTGTTAGTACGCCACCTCCTTACAACACTGAAGTGGTAATACAGGAACAGGAACCGATGTTATCGGAAAAACTTTAAAATGCGTTTGTTTAAGTGTAAGTAACAAAAAGAAGCAAGCATATCCAACCCTACGAAGTAAATACAGTGGGTCAGAAAAGTATTGACACACTCGAAAAATATACAACAAAATATATACCACACCAAACAGGTGATTTCCTCGTAATTAGTTGGCAGCACCATCAGAGCGATAGTATCTGAACGAATAAGGTTAACTTTGCATTGTGAAAACCAAACTGGTTTAACACGAGCATTAATGTTATGCCGAGATTAACTAATTGACACTTTAACTGGACATGGAGAAACCGGCCCTTAAACGGACAAATAGGTTTATTTTATTCCATCAGCTCTTAATGAAACTTTTTGGGAATCCTTTGATTTTTTATGGTGAGATCGAGAAGGCATCAAAGACTATTGCGTATACCCATATTACATGTACACATATATATAAATATACATGTACATATATATGTATAAGCAAATGTGCGTTTGTTATGTTTGCAGGTTTGGTGATTTTTGATATTTTATTTCGGCTAGCGCGCATAAGATAACATGTGTGTGCCACTATGTCTCTATGTCATTTAATTGTATGCGTTGCATTTAATTGTCATTTATTAACCTACTTAGAACATTATGAATGAGGACAGTTTAATAAATGGAAATAAATTTTTATAATGATTATTAAAATTGAATTTCATGATCAATATAATACAAATCATTCGCCTTCTCACATTGAGCTAACTCCATGCATGTTTGTGCTGGAGCTACCCAGTAGATACATGGTGCTTTTAAAGGAACTGAATGTCTGTGAGCTTGTAGAATTGATCAAAAATTATATTAATAAGAGTTTGTGTCCCACATTATACCCAAAAGATAAGCAAGATGCATACATAATCGCTAGTGCAAGTGTTTTGTGGGTGGGAAAGGTATTTAAAGGTAACAAAATGCGTAAGGCAGGCAAGCTTTAAATCATATCCGAGAATCTAGTTTACAGGTTTTTGCAATTACTTGTCCACACAAATTTTTTTCATCCTCATATATGCGCTTGGGTACAAAAAAAAGAATTCAACTTCCAAAGCATTAAGTGTACCTACCATAGTGTTTGCGCTCACATAATCCGCCTCCAGCCACCCTTGCTAAGCCTTTAGCAAGATTTCAGCTAGACTCACCAAATGTAGAAAGAAGAAAGGAGTTGACGTCCCACATACATCTAAATCAACAATTAGAAAGGTTTTTGTTTTCAAATTTTTGCAACAGATTTGTATGGGATGTCAATTGCTATCCTCTTACCAAATTTGGTGACTTCAGCTCAAATTTTGTATAAGTTTTGAGAAGAAGGGATGTGTGTGGTATATGTGGGCGTGGCATCAAAATTTTTGAAATTTTTTGCTCAAAAATGTTGATGCAGTTTTGGGGGTTGTTTGTAGCTATCTTCTCACCAAGTTTGGTAGTTCTATCTGTATGGGTGTGCGAAATGGGTGGATCTACCGATTTTGAGGTATGTTATCGATTTGCCAGCCTTCCATTTATCGTAGTACCCCAATCCTGACATTTTTATTTACTGGGCCATAGATAATGATATTTGCAAGGTTTCAAGTCTCTTGCTTGAAGGGTGTGGAAAAAAAGTTGCGCACATACGGATGGACAGACATTGCACAAACCCAATATACTCTTTATCTTCTGTATCAAGTATAATAACATACGATAGTTTTCTCTAAGAGAGGAATCGCCTCACAACCAATTCCCAACCAAGGTATACTTAACAAGCTAGTCGCACTCTTCCTATCGCTCTCTTACTTTCGCCTTTTCTATCAGCCTCGTGTCGAAAATTGTAAGTTCTGCATCACGCTGACAAATTTTTGAGTTCCGCTTTGTAATGTTGTTCGGGACTTTTTTGGACGCATACATATTGGTTGCTCTCTCGCTTCCGTTGGCTCTCACTTAAGGCGAAACGGGAGAGCGAGTGCGGCTACCTTGTTAAATATATCTTGTTCCCAACTATGTATACGTTTGTCGTCTGTTTTAATATAGGTTATTTTTGTTATCATTGAGTAAACAACTTTTTATTGCACTCTCAGTTTGAAGTTTCATTATATACAGAAATTTTGTGTAATCACTTTGGTGAAAATTTCTTTCTTACTTCGCAAGCCTACCGACTATTTACCTTAACATTTAAAAATATATTGTGTTTATTCAGTGATCGCTTCAAATAGGAAAATTGCTATTACTGCTTTGGCGTATGATGACATTTTCTATTAAAGAAATGTGACCAAATACATGCAAAGTCATTTTGAAGACTTTAAATTGCTCTAGCAATCTCAAGAATCAATCAATTACTCTAGTTTTTTGGAATTTAAGTTGAGATGAGGTAAAAAAACATTACCACATGAAAATTTTTAATACTTTTGGCATATATATAACTTTTTAAGGCAAAAACCCAGTGCAAAAATAACTTTTTTCAATTGCATACTGCTCAAAAATCATTCATAGAATCGATTTAATGTTTTTAATAGAAAGTAGATTCGATTTCCTTTCGTTTAATATTGTAGAATGCCGTTATCTTATGTTCTTTATTCAGTCTGGCGTATCTTCGATTTCCTTTCGTTTAATATTGTAGAATGCCGTTATCTTATGTTCTTTATTCAGTCTGGCGTATCTACTGACGCACCAACCGTTTGTCTTAAATGCCAAATACCAACTAACTCCCATGTCTTGCTTAATGTTAAAGTAATGTTACAGCAGCATGCAGTGTTGCATTTAACAGATTAAGGGTATTCCGCCTACTACAGCTCGGCTAATCCTGACCACTGGATCTCCTGATCCTTAAAAATTACAATATTTCTTTACTCTTATTTCTAGTTTCCAATTAATGAATTAACTTAAATTAGTATGTTTATAAGTAAGATTTGTTATATATTACACTTACATATTATCTCTATTAACAAATTTCATTACCTTTTTCTTTTAACCCAATGCCTTATGTTTTGGACACTCCATACACCCTGATACAGATTGCGACCTATTTGAAAACCTTCCACATCCTTTATTAAAAATCTATCATTTCTTAAAACTTTATCTATAACGTACGGCCCCTTATTTCTCGGTATCAACTTTTTGGATATTCCAACCGTACTATCAAAATTCTTAACCAGGATAAAATCACCTACTTTATATTCGCTTGGTTTCTTCTTACTCTTATCATAATATTTCTGATTATCATACTGGGCTCTTTTCTGATTATCCTCCGCTTCCTTTCTAACCTCTTCTAAATTTATACTTTTACTTGGTTTATCCTCCTCTTCTAATCTTTCCCTCAATTCATCCACAATTTCACCCTTTTGCTGTACTCCAAACAACATTATACTCGGGCTCTGCCTTATGCTCCTATGAATTGTGTTGTTTATTGCATATTCAACTTGCTGTATCGTAGAATCCCAATGAAGACCTTTCTCTACCTCCGTTAATTTCGCAATCATCGGTCCTAACGTCCTATTTATCCTCTCGACCTGTCCGTTTGCTTGCGGCGTTCCTGTCGCTATTTTTATGTGGTTAATATTTAATTCGTTTAAAAATAACTCAAACTGATTTGCCGTATAACAACTATCTCTATCGGAAACTTTGCATTTGGGTCTGCTGTATGCTCTAAAATAATCTTTTAGTGATTTTATTACTTCTTTTGCAAATGTTGTTTATGTTGTATACAACCTGACAAATTTTGTAAACCCAGCAACTATTACTAAAATATGTTTGTTTGCTCTACCTGCTGCAACTGGTCCATAATGATCAATGTGTATCAACTCAAATGGCTTACTACCTTTGGGTATACTCTTTAGAAATCCTTCTAGCTTTCCTGACTTAGGCGAAAAAGCTACACACTTTAAACAATTTTCAATGTGACTATTACATTTCTCCTTCATATTAGCAAACCAATAACTCTTTGCAATACTATCAACCATTTTATCTCTCCCTATATGCCCAAACTCGTTGTGATATTTGTACATCACCTGTCCTTCTATGTCCTCTGGTACATAAAATAGTAGCCTGTTCTCCCTTGTTTTTCTATACACAATTCCATTCCTCATTTCAAACAACTTGTGCTCTCTTTCTTCCAACATGTTCTTAACATTCTTTATTTTTGAATCTTTTGACTGACAAATGACTAAATTATCCTCAAAACTGTTTGTCTCAATTATCATTACGTTGGTGCTCCGGCTTAAAGCATCTACGTGTTTCATTCTATCACCAGATCTATGAATTAACTCATACTCAAATTCTTGCAATTCCAATGCCCATCGAGCTATTCTGGGATTTACATCGATCTTGTTAAGCGTTAGCGCTAAAGAATTGCAATCAGTCATAATCTTAAACTTTCTTCCTTGTAAATAAATCCTAAATCTGCGTAAGGCATATATTATCGCTAATGCTTCCAGCTCAAAACTGTGATATAAATAAGCTTTCGTCTTTCGTTGGTGTCGGTTGTGTTTTTGAGCGCTCTCAATAAGTTATTGTTTTCTTGTGTTTGTGCACTTAGTGTTACTTGGTTTTATTTGGTAAACGATTCTAGCAGTGATCGCAAATATACGTTGTATATATTTACGTGTGCTTAATAATAGTTGCGGACTTAAATTACATTTGAAGTCGCAGCAGAACAAACGCTGCATTTGCTTTAAAAAAACATATGTACATACATACGTATATTTGCATTTGCTTATTCTGTGCTTGTTCTGTGTTTTCTTTCATCCAATAACAACAAACAGCTTGTCTTATTTTCTTGCTCTTGCACTCCAGCATCAGTCCTCTCACGCTAACGTCCGCTCTTATCCGAAGTACTTGTAGTTGTATCTGCCAACGCACTCAAGCTCTCTCGCTCTCTTGCTTTTTACCGTTTGATCGTGCTCATTGCATCAACGCCTTCACACTTACTTTCGTGAACCCTACATCTTTTTGATAAAGCATATTACTTTTTTTCTTTTTATTATTATTTTTATTTATTCAACTTAAAATCAATATGCTACTTTGTTGCAGCAACAACTGCAAATTGGTTGGATCATCCAACCAAGACTTTATTCTGTGCCGATTATGTGACAATGTTATACACATGAAGTGTGTCGGCTTTACGGCCAAAATACGGGACTGTTTACTTGCAGATATTGGCCTTAAATGGTTTTGTCAGTCCTGTAACGAGGTTGAAAAGGAGTCTACTCAATTTATGAGACAGACATATGCAGGTTTTAATACAATGCATACTGCATTTAGTAACCTGCATACTTCCTTTAAAGAGTTGCAGTCAAGCTTCAAAAAAGGCAAGTTGTTGAGTAATTCGCCGAAGCGTAAAAAGACTTCAGGGCCTAATCCGCTCACTGTTCCTCCGGTCTTGGTCACCACTCCCCTTTTGGTACCTATCGCTAATCACCCAACGGGTTCAATTGCTAGCCCGTTAATGCATTTTAATTCGCCGGCAAGAAATCCAAACCACAACCCTTCCCCGATTTTAACACCCAATCTTTCTCTTCCAACAGCTTGTGTGCCTATTAAGCCTACTGAAGGTACACCGGGGGCTCACAAGCCTCTTGTTGTTGTGCCTTTGAAAAAATTTATTTTCGTGTCTAGGCTAGCATCCGACACTTCGTTGGATGATGTTAGTGCCTACATTAAAAGTAAAATAGACTCTCCATTTATAACTGTTGAAAAGTTCAAGTTTAAACAAGCCAGAACCATATCTTCTTTCAAATTGAGTGTTCCGCCCGAACTTTTCTCGACAATTTGTTCTGGAAAGTTTTGGCCACCGCAGCTCATTGTAAAGGAGTATGTGAATAGGCATAAAATTAATAATAACGATAGTAGGTTCAGTAGTGCACCAACTGTTAGCCACCCTGTTGCCTCAACTTCGGCGGCAAAAAACTAACAAAAGTAGTTAGCTTGGCCTATCAAAATGTTCGAGGCCTTAACACTAAACTTTCTAAACTATATGTAAACAGCTTATCCTTTGATTCTCAGATAGTAGCACTGACAGAAACCTGGTTAAAACCTGATATATCTGATTATTCCGTTTTGCCTATGAAGTATAACCCTTACAGGTGCGATCGCACCTCCCGCAAGGGGGGCGGTGTTCTCATTGCTGTTGATTCCTGTATTTCCTCTGAACAGATTCAATCTCATGATCATCCGGATATTGAGTTCATATGTGTTAAAATATTATTTAGCGGCCGCTCTCTTTATATTACTTGTTCATATATTCCTCCCAATTCTGATATTAACATTTACAAATCCCATCTGAATGCCCTGCAGCTTGTGTCGTCGTTGTTGACGGATATGGATCAACTTATAGTGGTTGGCGATTTTAATTTGCCACATGTGTTATGGTCTGTGAATGACACATCTTCGGCGCAATTACCGGCTACTTCTGATGATTTTATCGATGGCCTTTTAGAGTTAGGCCTATCACAAGTTAACAGGGTGCATAACAGTAGTAATAAAATGCTAGATTTAATATTTGTTTCTGACTCTGATTGTAGTAATGTTAGTAGAGTACACCCTTTAGTGCTTCCCGAAGATACCTACCATCCAACTTTAGAACTTTCATTTGAACTTTTTAACCTTAGCTCAACATCTAACAATTGTTTAAAGACACGATGTTTTCGTAAAACTAACTTTACTAAATTAAATGACCTTCTTCGGCATACTAATTGGTCTCAACTTCATTCCTGTACTGATATAGAAACTGCCATTGCCATTTTTTACAGGACTTTGAATTCATATTTGGATATATGTGTTCCCGTCACTGTTCCTTTAAGTGAAAATAAACCACCTTGGTTTACGAGGGAACTATCAAAATTAAAAAACGTGAAAACAAGATCCTATAAAAAATTTAAAAAATCTGGAAATACCATAGATTTATCCTTGTATATAATTGCAAAGTCAAATTTTATTTCTGTAAACACTATTTGTTATAACAATTATCTCAATCGTTGCAGATCAAACTTTTCCCGCGATCCGAAACAGTTTTTTAAATTTGTTAACTCTAAACGTAAATCTTCTTGCTTGCCTTCCTCGGTCTACCTTGATAATACAAAAGCAAATACCGATCAGGCAGTGGCCGATCTCTTTGCTGAGTATTTTCAATCTGTATACACATCGAGTTCATATAGTTGCACTAATTCCTATCCTTTTCAAGTTCAAGCGTCAAACTGCATTTATGTCCCAGTTATAACTGAGTGTACGCTGCTAGGCGACCTCAACACTATCAAACCCGGCTTCTTGCCTGGTCCTGATGGAGTGCCAGGTTGTATACTTAGATATTGTGCGGACTCACTTTGTAAACCCTTACACAAATTATTCAACTTGTCAGTTGACTCAGCTGTGTTTCCTGGTATATGGAAGGAATCTTTTATTATTCCACTCCATAAAAATTCTTCCAAGTCCAACGTTAAAAACTATAGGGGGATATCTAAGCTGTCTGCCATTCCGAAAGTCTTTGAAAAAATTATTTGCACCCAATTGCAGCACTTATGTACTTCAATTTTATCCCCTTATCAACACGGTTTTGTTAGGCGAAGATCTACTACCACAAACCTTCTTGAGTTTACCTCACTAGTTATCAAAGGGTTTCAGGACAAAATGCAAACTGACGTCATTTACACATATTTTAGTAAGGCATTTGATTCTGTTAGTCATTCTTTGCTGCTTCAAAAATTAAATATTATTGGATTTCCAGCAAAACTCCTGTCGTGGCTTTCTGAGTACTTGTGTGGCCGAACACAAAAAGTAGTTTTTAAATCTTCTGTATCCAAATCTATTTTTGTTACCTCTGGTGTTCCTCAGGGGAGTCACATGGGACCATTGCTATTTAATCTATTTATTAACGATCTTCCTGCTGTTATTACTAACTCTCGTGTTTTTATGTTTGCTGATGATGTAAAGCTATGTTTCACCTATAATGATGATTCTCTATGTAACTTACTACAGTCGGACTTGGGTGCACTGTCGGCTTGGTGCCGTTATAACTTACTTAATTTAAATTGTTCAAAATGTAAAATCATGACTTTTTGTAGAGGTACCCCTCATACTGCTCACTACGTGCTTGATGCTTCACCACTTGTCCGCGTTTTTGAAATTAAAGATTTAGGCATCATTCTTGATAGCAAATTAAAATTTGATTCTCACATATCGTCGATGGTCAATAAGGCCATAAATGTACTTGGATTCATCAAGCGGTGGTCAAAAGAGTTTGATGATCCCTACACCACTAAAACGCTATATACATCATTGGTACGCCCCATCCTGGAGTATGGATCTTGTGTGTGGTCCCCGCAATACGGGCTTCACCAGGATAGAATTGAGTCTGTGCAGAGGAAATTTCTTCTGTTTGCGCTCAGATGTTTTAACTGGGTTCCTGGAATAGACCTACCCCCCTATTCAAGTAAACTTCTTTTAATTAATCTTCCTTCCCTGTTGAACCGTAGAATTATGCATGGTGTAGTATTTGTCACTAATCTACTTAATGGTGAAATCGACTCATCAGTTCTTCTAAGTCGAATAAAATTAAAAGTTCCCATTAGATCCTCACGTAACTTTTTACCCCTCAGCCTCGATCGTTGCTCGAGTAACTATTTAATTCATGAACCATTTCGTGTGTTATGTTCTGACTATAACAAACTTTATTCTCTTGTCTCTTTGGAGACCTCGACTCCAGTACTAAAACGATCTATCCTTTTTGCCTTATCTAATCGTAACCACTAATCACTAATCTTCCACTGGTCTGATTGGGTTTTTCCCAATCCACGCAACAAATGTTGGACCAGTTATATTTATTTGGAATTTCCCAGAGCTTTAACGTTAAATTTTTAAATTTTTTATCTTAATTTTGAACTTTATTTCAGATATTATAATTATTTATTTTATACTATATTATTTTAATATTATAATTATAGTTAATTTTGATTTGTCAGCTGCTCATAGCCGACATTAAATAAATAAATAAATAAATAAATATTTTGACTCCGACTCAGTCGTCCTTTTTGAAAAATAAAATATGGGATGCAGCTTGCCATCCTTTTTCTTTTGCATCAGTACTGCACCGAAACCAATTGCACTAGCATCGCAATGCAATTCAACTTCGTCCCTGTGATCATAAATCGCTATAACTGGTGCCAGCATCAGTTTTTCCTTCAATATATTAAAACACTCTAACTCTTCTTCTCCAAGTACAAATTGTTTATCTTTCTTCAACAAATCATATAACGGTTTAGCTAAGATCGAAAAATCTTTTATAAACCTTCTAAAATATGAACACAAGCCTATAAATCTTTGCACTGTTTGTGTTTTGTCCGGTATTGGAAAGTTTTTTACTGCTTCTAAACCTTTATTATCTGCTATAATACCTTCATTTGTAATAAGAAATCCTAAATATTTAACACTCTCTTGCATAAACTCACACTTATCTAAACGTAACTCCAACTTATTTTGAACTAGTCTAACAAACACTTCCTTCAATGTATTTAAATGTTCCTCCATATTTTTACTTGCTACCATTATGTCATCCATGTAAACTATAACCTTATCTTCCCTTATCAAATCTGAAAATATCCTATTAACAAACCTTTGAAAGACTGCTGGTGAATTTTTTAACCCCATTGGCATTCTCATAAACTCAAATTGCCCCAAAGGCGTGACGAATGATGTGTACTTAATAGATTCCTCATTTACTCTTACGTGAAAATATCCATTCTTAAGATCAAGTTTCGAAAACACAGTTTTATTCACCAACTTGTCTAACAAATCATCTATCAACGGCAAAGGATAGTTATCCCTAACTAATATTTTATTCAATTTTCTGTAATCAATACATAATCGCAAATCCCCAGTTTTCTTGTTTACTAAAACGATAGGCGACGCATATTCTGAATCACTGGGCCGTATAATTCCTCCTTCTATATACTCGTCTAATAATTTCTGTAATTTTTCTTTCTCGGTATAAGAAAGTCTTCTAGGTGAACAACTAAACGCTTTTGGGTTTTCCAAACTTAACTTCATTTCGCATTTTATCAATGGTTCATTAGGTCTTCCTGCTTTTAAATACATCCTTTCAAACATTTTATCAAACCTCATTCTTGTTTGATAGTCTAAATTTTTCCCACAACTATATTCGAATCCTTCATCTACCATATTTATACATAACATTTCTTTATCAAACCTTTCTTCTAAGTCAGCGGCATCCTCTTTTACCGCGCTACACATAACTAAATTGTTTTCTAAACATCTATTCATAACACCAGCGTCCTCACATAACACATGATCACTAACTAACTCTCTGTCTAACCTTTTACCCATAACACCATCGTCCTCACTTAACACATGATCACTAACTAACTCTCTGTCCAACCTTTTATCCATAACACCATCGTCCTTCTTATTATTGTTTTTCCTTAACACTTTTTCGATACTTTTACATTTAGTATTTTTTGTCACAACCGAATCAAGAACAGATGTATTTATGTCGAAACCTCATGCATTCATAAAGTCTCTCCCAAATAAGACATCATGACTCATAGACTCTTCCGCAACTACGATTAACTCAAAATTAACTTTTATTGAATTTTTCAAAACAAAACAAAAAATTTGTCCATACACTTCAAGTCGGCTTTTATTTATGCCGTAATAGGATTTTAAAACTGGGTATTTAATAATATTTTCAGGAACACATGAATTTTTTATCAATTAAACCGCGCTACCAGAGTCTATGAGGCATTCTGTAACTAAAAATAATTTAGGATATACATTAAAAAATATTTTAAAACACCTTACACACTTATTTGGCATATCTCCGCTGTGTTGTGAGCATTGTGCAATATAATGCCCCATTTTTCCACATTTATAACACGATCCAGCATCTCGCTTTGGCTTTCTGCACTGCTGTGCCATATGGCCTCTTGCGTTGCAGTTGTAGCATCGCACCATATCATTGACAACTCGTCGCTTCACCACCAAATTCGTGTCCTCCTTTCCCGGCTCTTTCTCCTGCAGACTTATATTTGCAAACGCCTTTAAAAGTTTTTCTGGACTGGAAAAACACTGAATACGTGCTTGGTCACGCATATTTTTCTCCGGTATCCCTTCAATTAATTGTTCCAGCAATTCTTCAACGTCAACTTTGATATCTTGCGCTAACAATATTTTCTCCTCATAATATGCGATGAATGTTTCATCTAAACGCCAAGTCCGCTCCTGAAATTTTCGCCTCATGTTCGATTTTGTAGCTTTGCTTCCATAAGCCATGACAAGCTGCTCACACAAGCTATTAAAGGTTTCCAACATGCGCGTCGGATTCGACTGTACCCAGCGCTGTGCATCTCCCTTTAATTTAGCGACCAGAAGCATGCGCAGGCTCACTTCGTCCAGATTATATATCTGCCCAATATTTTTCACTTGAATAATCCAATTTTGGACGCCTGTGCCACCGTTGAAGTCTACTGTAGCTTCTTTTGCTAACGCCAACAATTTGGCTGAAAATTTGCATTCTTGAATTCTCGGCTGTTCCACGACTGCAGTTGCGCGAAAATGATCGATATCAGCTGTTGCCACTGACGCTACAGTTTACGCCGCTAACCTCAATGCCGGTCCCGCGATTTTGCTGCATTTGCCGCCACTCGCCAATGATTTTTTCGTTCGCTTTTTTTTCAGCTTGTAGTTGCTGAATTATTTGCAAAAGTTCGCTCTCTCTATCCTGTTGAGTTGGTATACTGCATTTCGCGATGCCGGCGCTGCTCTGTCCAATGTTGCTGCAGCCGGCGCCACCGATCTCAGTCTCGAACTCGCTACCGCTACCGCTGCCATCCATAGTTATATTTTCTATGACGGACAGAGTGCCTTGAATGTCTGCATCGTATTCGGGCTCCTCGTCAGTGTCTAGCTCCGGTGCACATCCAATTCCGCTTTGGTGCCTTTCGTTGGTAATTTTAGCAGCGACAGCCACTTTTTAAACTGTGTTACTTTGAAGTCGTTTATGTTAATATCCGCCATGGCAAAAAGTTTTATCCCACTTCTGATTTGTAAAATGCCGTTATCTTATGTTCTTTATTCGGTCTGGCGTATCTACTGACGCACCAACCGTTTGTCTTAAATGCCAAATACCAACTAACTCCCATGTCTTGCTTAATGTTAAAGTAATGTTACAGCAGCATGCAGTGTTGCATTTAACAGATTAAGGGTATTCCGCCTACTACAATATATATTCGGTCATGACTGATAGCTTCTAATTGTTAAAATTTCATTAAGATATTCGGGCAGAATTAAATTTTCATACATAAATTCTTCCGTGCCAGGGGAGTAAATAAACAAGCTCAGCATAAAAGTCAGTTCCAAACAAGAATTACATCAAAACAAAATATGTTTACCCCAATTTTATAAAATTAAAAATTTGCGTGCAAGTTTTCGAAATAATTTTATATTGTTTTTGTTGCACATTTAATTATGGCTTTGCACCAAAGCAACTAATAAGCCCGTGCATAAATATCATATAAACTATCGGGAACTAAACTATCGATATATCGTGGCTCCAAATTTTTGATGCAGTTTTTTGGTGATCGCTAACAGCTATCTTCCTACCAAATTTTGTGACTCTAGCTTTAACGCTTTGGAAAATACATGCATTCCCGTTTTTAGTGAAGCATTGGGGCGGTTTGGGGCAGCTTGGGCAGTATGGATTGGCGTGGCATCCAAAATTTTTATGAGTTTGATTGGAGATCGTCAACACCTATCTTGGCACCAAGTTTGATGGCTCTAGCTCAAAAACTGTAGAAGATATAAACATTTCTGTTTTTAAGCTCCGAGGGGGCTGGGGGCGGAATGGGTAGGTGGGGCTCTGAAACTTTGATGCAGTTTTTTGGATGTTGTTACCAGTTATCTACCTACCAAATTTTGTGACTCTAGCTCAAACATTTTAGAAGATACACGCACTACTGTTTTTAGCGAAGCGTTGGGGCAGTTGAGGGCGGCTAGGGCAGTATAGATGGGCGTGGCATCCAAAATTTTTATGATTTAGATTGGGGAACGTCGGCACCAAATTTGATGGGTCTAGCTCAAAAACTGTAGAAGATATGACCATTTTTAGTTTTGAGCTGCGGGGCGCTGGGGGCGGAATGGGTGGGCGTGGCTTCAAAACTTTTGATGCAGTTTTTTGGGGATTGTAAATATCTATTTTTCACCCAAGTTTGGTAGTTCTAGCTGAAAGGGCTTGCGAAATAGCTGGATCTATCGATTTTGCGTTATCGAGTTTATCGATTTGCCAGCCCCCTAGTAATCGTAGAACTCCAATCTTGACACTTTAATTTACTATGCCATAGATAAAGACATTTGCAAAGTTTCAAGTCTCTAGCTTGAAGGGTGTGAAAAAAAGTTGCGTTCATACAGACACCATGACGGACATTGCACAAACCCAATATAATTTTTACCTTCGGTATCAAGTATAAAGAGAAGCAAAAACAGAATGCATAAGGAAATGCAAGTAAAAAATATTTCCCCTTTTTGTGGAGAGAAATATTCCACTAGGAAGTTTCGTGTGATGGCGCTATTAGCCGAGAATGATATTTTGTACGTTGTAGAAAAAGAAAAGCCGAATGAGGTAGATGACAAATGGGAAAAGGCAGAGAGAACAGCGAAAAGTATTATTATTGAGTTTCTAAGCGATTCATTTCTTTCATTTGCCGATTATGATTCAACTGCCAAACAAATTTTTCAAAAACTAGATTCAGTGTACGAACGCAAAATTTTGGCTTCACAGCTTTCTACACGTACGCAATTATTAACAGTTAAATTAAAAGGCGACACTGCTCTGATTGTACATTTTCAAAAATTTGATGAGTTAGTTGGTGATTTAGTAGCATCGGGGAGGTGGATAAAGTGTCGCATCTTCTTCTAACTTTACCATCCGCTTATGATGGAGTAGTGACTGCAATTGAAACGCTGTCTATTGAAAGTTTGACTCTAGCATTTGTAAAGAATCGTTTGCTTGACCGAGAAATAAAGTTAAAGAATTTAAGTAAAGACACAAGTATTAAAGTCCTTCAAGCTACATCTTCAAATGAAAACAAGTCAAAGGTGTTTAACTTAAAATCAAAATTCATGTTCAAACCATTAAACAACTTTAAATCCAACTTAAAATGCCATCACTGTGGGAAAAGAGGTCATTTCAAAACGGATTGCTTTAGTTACAAAAAGTCACTTGAAAATAAAGATAAGGAAAAACAAGCTCAAATAGCAACTGTACAGGAAGGTAGACCATTTGCATTTATGTTACGGCGGGAAATAAAATACAAAGATGACGCTGACACATAATTTATATTGGACTCGGGAGCTTCAGACCATATAATAAAGGATATAAACCAATATGTATTGCTAAAAAACCCTATTGAGATAGCCATTGCAAAGCACGATGAGTATATATATACTTCTGCAAAGGGAACTGTAAAACTACACAGTCACCTAAATAAAAACATTTCGTTGGAGAATGTGTTATTCCGATGTGTGTGGTCTGATTACACCTACTAGTATTGATGGCAAGAACTATTATGTAGTCTTTGCGATCAATATACACATTATTGTGTAACCTATGTGGTTACCTTTAAATCCGACATGTTTTCAATTTTCAAAGATTATATCTTAAAAAGTGAAGCTCATTTTAATCTTAAAGTTGTAAATCTCTACATTGATAATGGCAGAGAATATTTGTCAAATGAGATGAGAGAGTTTTGTGTAGAAAAAAGCATAAGCTATCACTTAACTGTTCCGCATACACCGCAATTAAATGGAGTATCCGAACGCATGATAAGATCCATAACAGAAAAAGTCAGAGCAATGGTTAGCGGGGCTAAAATGGAAAAATGTTTTTGGAGTGAAACCAGTGAGAATGTTAAACATATAGAGGTTCCAAACAGGCATATTCCAACCAACCTAACATTTCTGGAACCTGGTTATTTTTCTCTCTCGCGGGACTGCCGTATGTTGCTTCGTAAATTGTGGGCGAATTCGATGTCATTCGGCTTGCTGGTTTCGCTACGACATGAGCTGCCGTAGCACAGCCAGCCCAGCCGTGCTGTGTGTGTGAGCGCGATCGCTGCGCGCAGTAGTTTCTGAAATTGGCAGTAGTTTCTGAAATTGGCAGTAGTTTCTGAAATTGGCAGCGATCGCGCTCACACACACAGCACGGCTGGGCTGGCTGTGCTACGGCAGCTCATGTCGTAGCGAAACCAGCAAGCCGAATGACATCGAATTCGCCCACAATTTACGAAGCAACATACGGCAGTCCCGCGAGAGAGAAAAATAACCAGGTTCCAGAAATGTTAGGTTGGTTGGAATATGCCTGTTTGGAACCTCTATATGTTTAACATTCTCATTGGTGAAACTGTATTAACAGCAACTTATTTAATAAATAGAACTCAAACTAGAGCGTTACGGGATAAGAAATCTCCATATGAACTGTGGCACAACAGAAAGCCTAGTTTAAAATATTTAAAAATATTTGGTGCAACAGTATACGTACACAATAAAACGAGAAAACGTAAATTTGATGATAAATCATTAAAGTGTATACTTGTTGGCTATGAACCAAATGGTTATAAGTTGTGGGATATGTATGCACGAAAATTTTTGGTAGCAAGAGATGTTGGTGTTGATGAAAATAATATGAAAAGTTCTAGGACTGTGCTGAATGACTCAGAGTTCCAGAATGAGAGTATGGAACAGGTGGAAAGTATCCAGAACGAGAGTACAGAAGAAAAATCTGATAATTTTACATCAGATAAACAGCCTAGTGAAACAACAACTTGTGTACAGCTGTTATAGTTGATGAAGAATTCGATAGTTTGCAATTAAATGAAACGGAAATGGAAGTCAGAAGAAGTGAAAGGTTAAGGGACAAAATACCAATCCCATATCGATTATTTATTTATTTATTTATTTATTTATTGTCAGCTATGAGCAGCTGACATGAAAATAAAATTTATTTAAAATAATTATAAAAAAATAATTAAGTTTAAGATAAAATTTAAAATTATATGTAGATCTGAAAGTAAATTAAGGTTGAAAAAATTATAAAGTTAACGTTAAAGCTCTGGGAAATTCAACAAGAACATTAGTGGCCCAACATTTGTTGCGTGGATTGGGAAAAACCCAGAAAAACCCAATCAGACCAGTGGTTGGTTAGTGATTAGTGGTTACGATTAGATAAGGCAAAAAGGATAGTTAGTTTTAGTACTGGAGTCGAGGTCTCTAGAGAGACAAGGGAATAAAGCTTGTTATAGTCAGAACATTATTAAACGGCTGTTTAATGACCGCGCACTCCTTTTGTAATGACATTTCAAACACTTATGCTGAAATTAAAAATAGAACAGATAGAGCTAAATAGGAAAAAATGAATTAGATTCGCATCCTTTTAAAAAAACTTGGACTTTGGTAGAGCAACCTAATGATAAAAATATAGTTGATTGTAAGTGGGTCTTTACTATTAAAAACAATGAATATGGAAATCCTATTAAATACAAGGCCAGATTAGTAGCTCGTGGGTTCACACAAGAATATCTTATAGACTATGATGAGACATTGGCTCCAGTTGCAAGGATATCCAACTAACAACATAACTAACAAGTGCACCATATGGATGTGGAGACTGCACTCCTTAATGGTATTTTCAAAGAAGAAATTTATATGAAAATTCCTGAAGGCTTAACATATAAAAGTGGTCAAGTCTGCAAATTGAATAAGTCCATTTATGGATTGAAGCAGGCGGCACGATGTTGGTTTGAGATTTTTGAAAAGCTTTAAAATAAATGGGCTTTATTAATTCAACGGTAGATCGATGCATTTATCTACCTGATAAAAGAGATATCCTTAAAAATATTTTTATACTATTGTATGTAGATGATCTTGTAATTGCAACTGAGAGTAGCCACACAATGACAAATTATATTTAATGAGTACATTTAGAATGACTGACTTATTTAAAATAAGTCATTTTATTGGAATAAAAATAGAAAGAAAAGAAGACTGTACCTCAGTCAACCAGCATATATAAACAATGTCCTAAAGAAATTTAAAATGGAAGAATGTCATTCAGCCAGTACACCACTTCCAAGTAAGCTTAATTATGGAGCTTTGAATTTAGATCAACAATGTAATGCACCGTGTCGGAATCTAATTGGCTGTTTGATGTAGACAATGTTATGTTCTCGACCTGATTTAAGTACAACAATTAGTATATTGAGCAGATATACAAATAAAAATAATCAAGAATTATGGCAGTGTCTTAAAAGAGTGTTAAGATATCTAAAGGGTACTGTTGATTTAAAATTAACTTTTACAAAAAACATAGATTTTAAAGACGCTATTACTGGATATGTAGATTCTGATTGGGCAGGCAGTGAATCTGATAGGAAAAGTACGACTGGTTATGTATTTAAAATGTTTGAAACAAATTTGATATGTTGGAATACAAGGAAGCAAAACTCAGTAGCTGCTTCTTCTACTGAAGCGGAATATATGGCGTTCTTTGAAGCAGTTAGAGAAATTGAAATCATTAATGTAAAGTTTAAAGTTTGAATTATGTGAGCCCATTAAAATACTAGAAGATAATCAAGGTTGTATTAGTATAGCTAATAATCCAACATGCCACAAGCGATCCAAACACATTGATATAAAGTATCATTTCTCACGAGAACAAATTGAAAATAAATTAATTTTTCTTGAGTATGTTTCCACAGAACACCAGATAGCAGACGTCCTGACGAAGCCATTGCCTGCTGCTAGATTTGTAACCCTGAGGAATGAACTGGGTCTACACAACTAATATTTTTTTTTTTGAAATTATTGTTTTTCTCACTCTCGATACAGACATAGAAAAGACAAGTTGTGCTACGAAAATAAGAAAGAAATAAAACTGTAAACGTATATATATATATATATTCAAACAAAACCAAATGTGTTCTTATTATTTAATTGTGTACGGCGAATAATGATATATACTATAATTACCATATATTACAGGTTTCTTACAACTATTGAAATAACTTGGAAACGATAAAACATACATTAAGTCCGCAAATATATTAAAAATACAATGACACATTATAACTGATGTGATGATTGCATATAAAATGTCTTATATTTATAATCGAATTATATCAAAGCAATCCATGTAAGTACAGTATTTCTTTCAAGCAGCAACAACAATGTCTCATCACCCACATATCTATCAACGCATATGTCTTTGCCCACAAACAGCAAAATTGCATGCGTGTAAGCGTTTGTAATGTAAGCTTAATGAAAACAAACATAAGTACTTTATACTATTTTTTGTTGCTTTTTGGCAACGCTGTACGCTCGGTGTGTATTCTTATTGTTTTCATAAAAATGTAAATCGGCAATTTTAGAGTTTTGCTTCAATCTGCCTGATGTATTCAAAGTTGGAAGGGTAGTATGAACTTTGTGCAATTGAATGGCAAAGCTTGAGATTCTTTAATATAATTTCAATTTAAAATGTTTGTTTATATTCTAGCATTGTTTATTGTTTATTTTCTAACATAAACACTATATATTTATTAAAATCATGTATTACTTAGAGTTGTCCGTAACAATTATTGAATATTGGTTCAAGGGGTATTTTTTCTTTGTGCAGTTTGTGCGTCACAGTTAGAGACGCATACCCAATTCCAATTATGGATGGTCTGCTCAGTCGTTTTCCACCAGTTTATTGCATTTCGAAGATTGACCTTAAAGATGCCTTCTGGCAAATTTGCTTGGAAATGCACGTGCAAAAACAGCTTTCACAGTTCCGAACAGACTTCTATATCAATTTAAAAGAATGACTCTTTGGTTAACAAACGCACCGCAGACTATGAGCTGTCTCATGGATTTGGTGATTCCCTATTAATGAAAATCGCATGTCTTGGTATATTTAGACGATTTACTTGTTTTGTCTGACAGCTTTGAATCCCAAATGGTACATCCTTCTGAACTAGCTACACAATTGCGTAAAGCTGGTCTAACTATTAACGTACAAAAAGTCAATTTTGCCTTAAAAAGGTTGATTATCTCGGATACATAGTAGGAGAAGGTACACTGCATGCCAATCCCGATAAAGTTCGTGCTGTCGAGGAATTTCCGGTTCCAAAAACACAAAATCAACTGAGAAGATTTCTTGGTATGACGGGTTGGTACCAGCGCTTCATTCCCAACTACTCTTCAGTGGTTTATTCGCTTACCGAATTGCTTCGAGGTAAATCGTTCAATTGGAATGTTCAAGCCCAATCAGCATTCGAAGACATTAAAAGAAAACTGTGCTCAGCCCAATCCATAGTTATATTTTCTATGACGGACAGAGTGCCTTGAATGTCTGCAGCGTATTCGGGCTCCTCGTCAGTGTCTAGCTCCGGTGCACATCCAATTCCGCTTTGGTGCCTTTCGTTGGTAATTTTAGCAACGACAGCCACTTTTTTAAATGTGTTACTTTGAAGTCGTTTATGTTAATATCCGCCATGGCAAAAAGTTTTATCCCACTTCTGATTTGTAGAATGCCGTTATCTTATGTTCTTTATTCGGTCTGGCGTATCTACTGACGCACCAACCGTTTGTCTTAAATGCCAAATACCAACTAACTCCCATGTCTTGCTTAATGTTAAAGTAATGTTACAGCAGCATGCAGTGTTGCATTTAACAGATTAAGGGTATTCCGCCTACTACAATATATATTCGGTCATGACTGATAGCTTCTAATTGTTAAAATTTCATTAAGATATTCGGGCAGAATTAAATTTTCATACATAAATTCTTCCGTGCCAGGGGAGTAAATAAACAAGCTCAGCATAAAAGTCAGTTCCAAACAAGAATTACATCAAAACAAAATATGTTTACCCCAATTTTATAAAATTAAAAATTTGCGTGCAAGTTTTCGAAATAATTTTATATTGTTTTTGTTGCACATATAATTATGGCTTTGCACCAAAGCAACTAATAAGCCCGTGCATAAATATCATATAAACTATCGGGAACTAAACTATCGATCTATCGTGGCTCCAAATTTTTGATGCAGTTTTTTGGTGATCGCTAACAGCTATCTTCCTACCAAATTTTGTGACTCTAGCTTTAACGCTTTGGAAAATACACGCATTCCCGTTTTTAGTGAAGCATTGGGGCGGTTTGGGGCAGCTTGGGCAGTATGGATTGGCGTGGCATCCAAAATTTTTATGATTTTGATTGGAGATCGTCAACACCTATCTTGGCACCAAGTTTGATGGCTCTAGCTCAAAAACTGTAGAAGATATAAACATTTCTGTTTTTAAGCTCCGAGGGGGCTGGGGGCGGAATGGGTAGGTGGGGCTCTGAAACTTTGATGCAGTTTTTTGGATGTTGTTACCAGTCATCTACCTACCAAATTTTGTGACTCTAGCTCAAACATTTTAGAAGATACACGCACTACTGTTTTTAGCGAAGCGTTGGGGCAGTTGAGGGCGGCTAGGGCAGTATAGATGGGCGTGGCATCCAAAATTTTTATGATTTAGATTGGGGAACGTCAGCACCTATCTTGGCACCAAATTTGATGGGTCTAGCTCAAAAACTGTAGAAGATATGACCATTTTTAGTTTTGAGCTGCGGGGCGCTGGGGGCGGAATGGGTGGGCGTGGCTTCAAAACTTTTGATGCAGTTTTTGGGGATTGTAAATATCTATTTTTCACCCAAGTTTGGTAGTTCTAGCTGAAAGGGCTTGCGAAATAGCTGGATCTATCGATTTTGCGTTATCGAGTTTATCGATTTGCCAGCCCCCTAGTAATCGTAGAACTCCAATCTTGACACTTTAATTTACTATGCCATAGATAAAGACATTTGCAAAGTTTCAAGTCTCTAGCTTGAAGGGTGTGAAAAAAAGTTGCGTTCATACAGACGGACAGACGGACAGACACCATGACGGACATTGCACAAACCCAATATAATTTTTACCTTCGGTATCAAGTATAAAGAGAAGCAAAAACAGAATGCATAAGGAAATGCAAGTAAAAAATATTTCCCCTTTTTGTGGAGAGAAATATTCCACTAGGAAGTTTCGTGTGATGGCGCTATTAGCCGAGAATGATATTTTGTACGTTGTAGAAAAAGAAAAGCCGAATGAGGTAGATGACAAATGGGAAAAGGCAGAGAGAACAGCGAAAAGTATTATTATTGAGTTTCTAAGCGATTCATTTCTTTCATTTGCCGATTATGATTCAACTGCCAAACAAATTTTTCAAAAACTAGATTCAGTGTACGAACGCAAAATTTTGGCTTCACAGCTTTCTACACGTAAGCAATTATTAACAGTTAAATTAAAAGGCGACACTGCTCTGATTGTACATTTTCAAAAATTTGATGAGTTAGTTGGTGATTTAGTAGCATCGGGGAGGTGGATAAAGTGTCGCATCTTCTTCTAACTTTACCATCCGCTTATGATGGAGTAGTGACTGCAATTGAAACGCTGTCTATTGAAAGTTTGACTCTAGCATTTGTAAAGAATCGTTTGCTTGACCAAGAAATAAAGTTAAAGAATTTAAGTAAAGACACAAGTATTAAAGTCCTTCAAGCTACATCTTCAAATGAAAACAAGTCAAAGGTGTTTAACTTAAAATCAAAATTCATGTTCAAACCATTAAACAACTTTAAATCCAACTTAAAATGCCATCACTGTGGGAAAAGAGGTCATTTCAAAACGGATTGCTTTAGTTACAAAAAGTCCCTTGAAAATAAAGATAAGGAAAAACAAGCTCAAATAGCAACTGTACAGGAAGGTAGACCATTTGCATTTATGTTACGGCGGGAAATAAAATACAAAGATGACGCTGACACATAATTTATATTGGACTCGGGAGCTTCAGACCATATAATAAAGGATATAAACCAATATGTATTGCTAAAAAACCCTATTGAGATAGCCATTGCAAAGCACGATGAGTATATATATACTTCTGCAAAGGGAACTGTAAAACTACACAGTCACCTAAATAAAAACATTTCGTTGGAGAATGTGTTATTCCGATGTGTGTGGTCTGATTACACCTACTAGTATTGATGGCAAGAACTATTATGTAGTCTTTGCGATCAATATACACATTATTGTGTAACCTATGTGGTTACCTTTAAATCCGACATGTTTTCAATTTTCAAAGATTATATCTTAAAAAGTGAAGCTCATTTTAATCTTAAAGTTGTAAATCTCTACATTGATAATGGCAGAGAATATTTGTCAAATGAGATGAGAGAGTTTTGTGTAGAAAAAAGCATAAGCTATCACTTAACTGTTCCGCATACACCGCAATTAAATGGAGTATCCGAACGCATGATAAGATCCATAACAGAAAAAGTCAGAGCAATGGTTAGCGGGGCTAAAATGGAAAAATGTTTTTGGAGTGAAACTGTATTAACAGCAACTTATTTAATAAATAGAACTCAAACTAGAGCGTTACGGGATAAGAAATCTCCATATGAACTGTGGCACAACAGAAAGCCTAGTTTAAAATATTTAAAAATATTTGGTGCAACAGTATACGTACACAATAAAACGAGAAAAAGTAAATTTGATGATAAATCATTAAAGTGTATACTTGTTGGCTATGAACCAAATGGTTATAAGTTGTGGGATATGTATGCACGAAAATTTTTGGTAGCAAGAGATGTTGGTGTTGATGAAAATAATATGAAAAGTTCTAGGACTGTGCTGAATGACTCAGAGTTCCAGAATGAGAGTATGGAACAGGTGGAAAGTATCCAGAACGAGAGTACGGAAGAAAAATCTGATAATTTTACATCAGATAAACAGCCTAGTGAAACAACAACTTGTGTACAGCTGTTATAGTTGATGAAGAATTCGATAGTTTGCAATTAAATGAAACGGAAATGGAAGTCAGAAGAAGTGAAAGGTTAAGGGACAAAATACCAATCCCATATCGATTATTTATTTATTTATTTATTTATTTATTGTCAGCTATGAGCAGCTGACATGAAAATAAAATTTATTTAAAATAATTATAAAAAAATAATTAAGTTTAAGATAAAATTTAAAATTATATGTAGATCTGAAAGTAAATTAAGGTTGAAAAAATTATAAAGTTAACGTTAAAGCTCTGGGAAATTCAACAAGAACATTAGTGGCCCAACATTTGTTGCGTGGATTGGGAAAAACCCAGAAAAACCCAATCAGACCAGTGGTTGGTTAGTGATTAGTGGTTACGATTAGATAAGGCAAAAAGAATAGATAGTTTTAGTACTGGAGTCGAGGTCTCTAGAGAGACAAGGGAATAAAGCTTGTTATAGTCAGAACATTATTAAACGGCTGTTTAATGACCGCGCACTCCTTTTGTAATGACATTTCAAACACTTATGCTGAAATTAAAAATAGAACAGATAGAGCTAAATAGGAAAAAATGAATTAGATTCGCATCCTTTTAAAAAAACTTGGACTTTGGTAGAGCAACCTAATGATAAAAATATAGTTGATTGTAAGTGGGTCTTTACTATTAAAAACAATGAATATGGAAATCCTATTAAATACAAGGCCAGATTAGTAGCTCGTGGGTTCACACAAGAATATCTTATAGACTATGATGAGACATTGGCTCCAGTTGCAAGGATATCCAACTAACAACATAACTAACAAGTGCACCATATGGATGTGAAGACTGCACTCCTTAATGGTATTTTCAAAGAAGAAATTTATATGAAAATTCCTGAAGGCTTAACATATAAAAGTGGTCAAGTCTGCAAATTGAATAAGTCCATTTATGGATTGAAGCAGGCGGCACGATGTTGGTTTGAGATTTTTGAAAAGCTTTAAAATAAATGGGCTTTATTAATTCAACGGTAGATCGATGCATTTATCTACCTGATAAAAGAGATATCCTTAAAAATATTTTTATACTATTGTATGTAGATGATCTTGTAATTGCAACTGAGAGTAGCCACACAATGACAAATTATATTTAATGAGTACATTTAGAATGACTGACTTATTTAAAATAAGTCATTTTATTGGAATAAAAATAGAAAGAAAAGAAGACTGTACCTCAGTCAACCAGCATATATAAACAATGTCCTAAAGAAATTTAAAATGGAAGAATGTCATTCAGCCAGTACACCACTTCCAAGTAAGCTTAATTATGGAGCTTTGAATTTAGATCAACAATGTAATGCACCGTGTCGGAATCTAATTGGCTGTTTGATGTAGACAATGTTATGTTCTCGACCTGATTTAAGTACAACAATTAGTATATTGAGCAGATATACAAATAAAAATAATCAAGAATTATGGCAGTGTCTTAAAAGAGTGTTAAGATATCTAAAGGGTACTGTTGATTTAAAATTAACTTTTACAAAAAACATAGATTTTAAAGACGCTATTACTGGATATGTAGATTCTGATTGGGCAGGCAGTGAATCTGATAGGAAAAGTACGACTGGTTATGTATTTAAAATGTTTGAAACAAATTTGATATGTTGGAATACAAGGAAGCAAAACTCAGTAGCTGCTTCTTCTACTGAAGCGGAATATATGGCGTTCTTTGAAGCAGTTAGAGAAATTGAAATCATTAATGTAAAGTTTAAAGTTTGAATTATGTGAGCCCATTAAAATACTAGAAGATAATCAAGGTTGTATTAGTATAGCTAATAATCCAACATGCCACAAGCGATCCAAACACATTGATATAAAGTATCATTTCTCACGAGAACAAATTGAAAATAAATTAATTTTTCTTGAGTATGTTTCCACAGAACACCAGATAGCAGACGTCCTGACGAAGCCATTGCCTGCTGCTAGATTTGTAACCCTGAGGAATGAACTGGGTCTACACAACTAATATTTTTTTTTTTGAAATTATTGTTTTTCTCACTCTCGATACAGACATAGAAAAGACAAGTTGTGCTACGAAAATAAGAAAGAAATAAAACTGTAAACGTATATATATATATATTCAAACAAAACCAAATGTGTTCTTATTATTTAATTGTGTACGGCGAATAATGATATATACTATAATTACCATATATTACAGGTTTCTTACAACTATTGAAATAACTTGGAACTGATAAAACATACATTAAGTCCGCAAATATATTAAAAATACAATGACACATTATAACTGATGTGATGATTGCATATAAAATGTCTTATATTTATAATCGAATTATATCAAAGCAATCCATGTAAGTACAGTATTTCTTTCAAGCAGCAACAACAATGTCTCATCACCCACATATCTATCAACGCATATGTCTTTGCCCACAAACAGCAAAATTGCATGCCTGTAAGCGTTTGTAATGTAAGCTAAATGAAAACAACCATAAGTACTTTATACTATTTTTTGTTGCTTTTTGGCAACGCTGTACGCTCGCTGTGTATTCTTGTTTATACTCGATACCGAAGGTAAAGAGTATATTGGGTTTGTGCAATGTCCGTCATGGTGTCTGTCCGTCTGTCCGTCTGTATGTTCGCAACTTTTTTCCACACCCTTCAAGTTAGAGACTTCAAACTTTGCAAACCCCTTTATCTTTGGCATAGTAAATTAAAGTGTCAAGATTGGAGTTCTACGATAACTAGGGGGCTGGCAAATCGATAAACTCGATAACGCAAAATCGATAGATCCAGCTATTTCGCAAGCCCTTACAGCTAGAACTACCAAATTTGGGGAGAAAATAGCTACTAACAATCCCCAAAAAACTGCATCAAAAATTTTGGAGCCACGCCTACCCATTCCGCCCCCAGCCCCCCCCCCCCCGCAGTTTAACACTAAAAATGCCTATATCTTCTACAGTTTTTGAGCTAGACCCACCAAATTTGGTGCCAAGATAGGTGTTGACGATCTCCAACCAAATTCATAAAAACTTTGGATGCCACGCCCATCTATACTGCCCTATCCGCCCTCAACCACCCCAACGCTTCGCTAAAAACGAAAGTGCGTGTATCTTCCATAGTGTTTGAGCTAGAGTCACAAAATTTGGTAGGTAGATAACTGGTAACGATCCCCCAAAAACTGCATCAAAGTTTTCGAATTTAAGTTGAGATGAGGTAAACAAACATTCCCACATTCAAATTTATAATAATTTTGCCAAATATATAACTTTTTAAGGCAAAAAATCAGTGCAAAAATCACTACTTTCTTTTCAATTGCACATTGCTCAAAAATTCCGATTAAAACTTGTTTTAATACAAAGTAGACTTGATTTCCTTTCGTTTGATATACATGCGATCATGACTGATAGCTTCTAAATGTGGAAATTTCATTAAGATATTCGGGCATAATTTAATTTGCATACATAAATTCTTCCGTGCCAGGTGTGAACAAGCTCAGCTTAAGCGTCAGCCCCAAACAATTATAACACAATAAAATATGTTACCCCAATTCTGAAATTTGCGTGCAAGTTTTCGAAATCATGTTTTATTATTTGTGTTGCACACTTAATTATGCTTTTGCACCAAAACAATAAATATGCCCGTGCAAAAATATCATATAAACTATCGTGAGTTAAACTATCGATAATTCATCTTTACGGTGGCAGCCCTTATTTTCGCATCTTGTGAACAGTTACTGTGAATTAAGTTAATTTAATTTAATTTAAATTTAGCTTCGCTGCGTAACAAAGTGAATATTTTAAATTTACGGAATAGAAGTTCAGGTTAGTTGTGTTTTAAAATTAAATATTCGAATTTGTCTGTCTGAAATTAAAATTAATAATCAAAAAAAGTTTATTCTTGGCTCTGCGTACTTTCATCCAAATGTTTCCCAAAACAACAAGCAACAAATGCTTTTTTCTGCTTTGATGAAATATTCTCACCTCACTGCACTAATAGACAAGAATTTCACAGTTGACACCGAGGTGGACATGCTCATCGTAGGTGATTTTAATTTAGAAATGACAAATGATTGTTCATTTGCAGAATTTATGGAAGAAAAATTCAAATTAAAGTATATTAAAAATGCAGCAACCACCTTAGCTCTAACCAATATAGATTTAGTATTTGCTAGAAATTTAAGTGTATCATTAAGGAATTACATATCATACTTATCCTTTCACAAACCTGTCATATCAAAAGTCACATTTCAAACATAAAACAAAAATAAAATTTTAGATTTAATTATGCACAAATTTTGATGTAATAAATTATGTAAATATATATTTCTATTTCAAGTCAATGTTTGCTAAATTTATATCAGAGATGCTAACCAGTATTGCAGTAAAAAGGAAAAAATTAGCCAAATGACAACAAACACAGTTAAAAATAAAATAAAACATCTATGTGGTTGTTGTTATTAGGCTACCGCTTCATAATTTTTGTTGCACAAGGACAGACGTATTCTACGGCTAACCTATGCGCCCGTGTGATCTGACACAGGCTGTAAATTTTTTTTCCAAAGCGTTAAGGCTAGAGTCACCAAATTTGGTAGGAAAATAGCTATTAATGATCGTAAAAAAACTGCATCAAAGTTTTGGAGCCACGCCCCCCCGTTCCACAGCCCCCTGCATTTTGAAATCAAAAACGCCTATATTTTCCACATTTTTTGAGCTAGAGACGCCAAATTTGATGCCAAGATTGGTGATGAAGAAACCCAAAAATTTTGGATGGCGGCCCCACCCATACCGCCCCCAGCCCCCCCTTCACCATATTCTACTAACTTTGAGCTAGAGTCACCAAATTTGGTATGAAGATAGCAATTAACATCATAAATAGATCTACAGCAAAACTTTGGACGCCACGCCCCCCATACTAGCCCCCAGCCCCCCTTCCACCATATTCTACTAACTTTGAGCTAGAGTCACCAAATTTGGTATGAGGATATCAATTAACATCATAAATAGATCTGCAGCTAAACTTTGGACGCCACGCCCCCCATACCAGCCCCCAGACCCCAGCCCCCCTTCCACCATATTCTACTAAGTTTGAGATAAAGTCTCCAAATTCGGTTTGAGGATAGCTATTGACATGATACATAGATCTGTAGCAAAAATTTTGATGCCACGCCCCCATACCGCCCCAGCCCCTACCTTTAACAAACTTTGAGCTAGAGTCACCAAATTTGGAAGGAAGATAGCTTTTTGGCATCCCCATCTGCACCAGACAATCGTTGAGGCAGCGTACACCCCTGCCGTATCCACACACCATTGCAATCAGCTCTCTTTTAATCTGTTTTACTACTGGTATCGAGTATACCGCAGTCGGGTGCGGTCGACTGCAACGTTTCTACTTGTTTTTTCATAAAAATGTAAATCGGCAATTTTAGAGTGCCTTCTGGCAAATTTGCTTGGAAATGCACGTGCAAAAACAGCTTTCACAGTTCCGAACAGACTTCTATATCAATTTAAAAGAATGACTCTTTGGTTAACAAACGCACCGCAGACTATGAGCTGTCTCATGGATTTGGTGATTCCCTATTAATGAAAATCGCATGTCTTGGTATATTTAGACGATTTACTTGTTTTGTCTGACAGCTTTGAATCCCAAATAGTACATCCTTCTGAACTAGCTACACAATTGCGTAAAGCTGGTCTAACTATTAACGTACAAAAAGTCAATTTTGCCTTAAAATGGTTGATTATCTCGGATACATAGTAGGAGAAGGTACACTGCATGCCAATCCCGATAAAGTTCGTGCTGTCGAGGAATTTCCGATTCCAAAAACACAAAATCAACTGAGAAGATTTCTTGGTATGACGGGTTGGTACCAGCGCTTCATTCCCAACTACTCTTCAGTGGTTTATTCGCTTACCGAATTGCTTCGAGGTAAATCGTTCAATTGGAATGTTTAAGCCCAATCAGCATTCGAAGACATTAAAAGAAAACTGTGCTCAGCCCAATTTTTAGTTTACCCACAGAGTGACAAGCCATTCATCGTGCAATGTGACGCCTCTCTCCATGGAGTAGGTGCCGTCTTAGCCCAGTGCGACGAAGCAGGCTAAGAGCGTCATATAGCATACATGTCAAAGTAGCTGAATAAAGCCCAGCGGAATTATACCGTTACGGAGCTAAAGTGCCTTGCGGTGGTTCTGGGTATTCAAAAGTTTCGCATGTATATCGAAGGCCATAGTTTTACTGTTGTTACAACCATGCCAGTCGTGGTTGATGAACACTTCCGATCTAAGTGGTAGGCTAGCGCGATGGGCAATTAGTCTACAAGGCTATGGTTTTAAATTTGAACACCGTAAAGGCAGCGAAAACAAAGTCGCTGATGCGTTGTCTCGTTCCTTTGAATCCCTTGGCGAAATCTTTTCGAGTGTTGAAAGTGTGCCGGAAATAGATTTGCAATCGGATGCTTCTCTTTCAGAAGAGTATTGCTCTTTAAAAACCGACTTAACCTCATCAAAACTGCCTGATTACCAAGTAGTAGATAATAACATATATTATCGTACCGAATTCCCTAACAGCAATTACAATCATGTAGAAGATAGTTGGAAATTATATGTGCCAAGCTCCTTTAATATAATTTCAATTCAACATGTTTGTTTATATTCTAGCATTGTTTTTTGTTTATTTTCTAGCATAAACAATATATATTTATTAAAATAAAATTGGTTCAAGGGGTATTTTTTCTTTGTGCAGTTTGTGCGTCCCAGCTACGACAAGCCAGCACGTTCAGCGTTTGCGTTCAGCGGCCCGTCGTTTAAAGTAGTGGCAGCGGGTCAGCGGACAGCAAGAACGGTAAAATGTTGTTGGTACATATTGTAAGCAAGTGCTTTTGAAACATACGTATATCTCTTGCTGTGCCTGCTTATCGAGGTTTTTGTTATTTTTGATATTTTTCCGTTTTCTATGTCAGCGGCAAACGCGCGCTTACATTTACATATGTAGCAATGCCCGTCTGAATACACTTTCGTAATTTGAGTTCATCATTGCATAACTGTATGGCAAGGATTGTAAGAAGGTGTAATAGGGTTAAAAATTGGGAGAGTATGTATGATGCAATAGCAAAACTGATATTTGACTGCCTTGTGTGAGGGTGCGAATATCGCAACCAACAATTGAGTTTTTTTGCACAGACACTTTTATACAGACGTGACTGTGAAAATAGCAGTGCAAAGCCTCTATTTCAGCATCAGTAGGGCAAAGCTTCTCTATTAGTAACAGACAAAGGCGCTAGGCTTAAGAGCTCTTATGTCAATGCACATGCACAGCGGATGCAAAGAAAAGCTCGATCTCTCAAATCGAAGCTTTTTCTAATTTGCGCAAACTTCCGCTCTGCGCATGCACTTCATTCTTTGGTAAGCTCTTTTCGAGGCCAAAATTGTATAAAATCAAGAACGCAGTTTTCTTATTTTAAACACGCCACGTGCGAAAAATACTGATATTTGAATCAACAAGCATCCGAGCCAGCGCACCACCAGTTTTTATTAAATCGCCTCGACTCTACAACCCTGCGCCAAGCATATTTCACTGATTTTGTGGAATTCTCGGACCTTAAGCAACATTTACATCGCTTAATAACAGTGCGTGTGCGATCGGTGGCTCGGCAGAGCTTTAGCAGAGCCGCCGTAGCACAGCCAACCCAGCCTTACAGTGTGTGTGAGCGCGATCGCTGCGCACAGTAGCTTCTGAAATCGGCAGCGATCGCGCTCACACACACAGTACGGCTGGGTTGGCTGTGCTACGGCAGCTGATGTTGTACCGAAGCCAGCAAGCGGAATGACATCGAATTCGCCCACAATTCACGAAACAACAAACAGCAGTCCCACGAGAGAGAAAAAAGCCACTGAACAGAAATGTTAAGTTAGTTGGAAAATCGCTGTTTGAACCCTCTATAATATAGACTAGAGTCTATATGTATGTATAAAATCTCGTTGTCAACAGGCCTGCTGAGTTCGTTGGATAAATAAAGGTCGTGGATTAAACAAAACAACACAAAAGGGAACATTATATTTGCAACAAACTTTGTAAGAGCGCCTATTATATTTGTAATGTTACTTGTAACAAAATTATTGAATATTTTAAATTAGCCTTATGTTTTTGAAGTAGCATGAATTAAATAATTTTCTTTGAAGGCATCTTACTTACATATGTAGAACCGCAGTGATGTATAGGGTAGGACGCATCTGTAAAAGTTATACTCATTAGGCAAAACGGAATAATCAGATATATAAGGTTTTAACCAGGTTTCTGTGAATGCAACTATCTGTGAATCAAAGGACAAGCTGTTTATATAAAGTTCAGAAAGTTTAGTGTTAAGGCCTCGAACATTTTGATAGGCCAAGCTAACTACTTTTATTAGTTTTTTGCCGTCGACGTTGAGGCAACAGGATGGCTAACAGGCGGTTCACTACTGATTCTTATACCATTATTAACATTGTTTCGCCGATTAACATACTCCTTTACCACGAGCTTTGGTGGTTTAAACTTAAGCTTTTCAATATTAATAAACGGGGAGTCAATTTACCTTTAACATAGGCACTTACATCATCCAACGAAGTGTCGGATGCTAGCCTAGACACGAATATATATTTGTTGAAAGGCACAACAACAAGAGGTTTGGGGGCCCCAAGTGTACCTATAGTAGAATTAATAGGCACGCATGCTGTTGATAATGAGGGTTCATTAATAGGATTGGGAGTAGAGTCATTGACTGTGTTAATATCGGGGTTGCGAGCAGGCAAATTAAATAACATCAATGGGGTTGTTAATGTGCCCACTGGAGGATTTACACAGGGGACTAGAAGAGGTTTGATGGGTTGGGTAGGTGGAGCTTTGAGCGAATTACAATCCGAAGCCTTTTTTCGCTTCGGAGATTCTACTATTACCCTGCTATTTTTTAAATTCGACTCTAGCTCTTTGAAAAATAAATGCAAGTTGTTAAACGCAACATACATAGCCTTAAAGCCGGCGTGAGTCTGCCTTTTGAACTTGGAAGATTCATTCACCACTTCTCTGCAGGGCTCACAGTACCATTTCAAGCCAGTGTTTGCGAGTAAGCCGTCTCTACTTTTAGCTGTAAAGCCAGAACATTCAAATGGATCATATTATCACATAATCTACTTAGAATGAAGTCTTGGTTGTTTGACCCAACCAATTTGCAACTTGAACGGCAGCAAACAAGCATATTGATAATAATTTAATAAATAAAGAATGACCTAGAACAGTTGATATGCTTTATCAAACAAAAAGTAGGGCGCTAGAATGAAGTAAGAAAGTGTCTATGCAATGAGCACTATAGAAACGGTAGAAGCGCTTAAGCGAGTGACCGTGAGCGCGCTAGCAGATTTATCCGCACGTACGTCAGATAAGAGCGGACGAAAGCGGGAGAGGACTAATGCTGGCAAGCAATAGCAAGAAAAATAGACAAGCTGTTTGTTGTTAGTAGACAAAGGAACACAGAGTATGCAAAAGCAAATATATGTATGTATATACATTTGTTTTCTATTTTTCAGAGCACTGCAGCGTAAGTTTTACTGCAAATTTAAATGAGATTCAAGTCGACAATCAATTGATGCATAGAAACATATATGTAACGTATAATTGCGATCACACACACAAAAAAAAACAATATATTATTGAGAGCTTTCAAAAACACAACCGTCACCAACGAAAGACAAAAGCTTAATTTGTTGAAATGTATTTGCGAAGTTAATGTTTGTTTTATCAGTTCTAAGTTATTTCAATAGTTTAAGGAACCTGTAGTATATGGTAATAAATAAAGCAATTAATAATAAATATACATATATGGTTAACATTGCACTTTTTTTCTCTAGCTTTTTATGTTCCTCAACCTTTTTATAAATTGCCAAAATCCTAAAAGAGCGACAGGTCAGTTATAACTAACTAGTCCATTATAGCTAATTAAGGACTAGTCTGTGCTATCAACTAGTCCACACAAAAACCGTAAGGTAATGCCAGAACAATTACCACTCATACAAACGAGCTGGATATACATACATAAACACATATATGTATGTAAATGCAAGGCATAGAGAAAAATATAAAAAATCTAAGCAAAGCAGGCAGCCCAACCAAACAAAACTCACACGCATTCATATACTATTGCATTTTGCCCGTTAGTTGCCTACCCCCCGCGCGCCATATCTTTCGACAAACAGCTCACACTGGCTGCGAGCTCGCTCACATATGAACGCAAACAAAACCGATTAGATCGAGCGACTCGAGTCTGCTGTTGCTCATCGTTCGCAAGCAACGCAGGCAAAATAATGACTTGCACTTTATGCGCGGCAAATTTTGTCTGCAAAAATTTGAGCCGAGAGAGTTCTGCAAACCGCTTTTTTCGCTCTTTTTTCTGCATGGATCCAATCGCACTGGTACTGAATGATAAAATTCGCCGTACTGAATAAATGATCTATATTATTTTCTGCTAAGTGGTATAATGCTTTAAGACTTTAAATTTGGGACTAAGGTTTGCCTTTTCCAAACGCCCGTCAAAATTGTTTTAGCTATCGACAACTTATCCCTTTCAGATGTACACATGATATTAATAAATTAATACATAATAGTGTGTACCGAACTTCAACATAGTAATTATACAAGTTATTGGTTAAACTAGGGGGTTTCCCCCATGATCCCTTTGCACGCCAAACCTCTCGTTCAACTTGGGCTAGAATTATTCTGTTTTTGAAGGACTTCCGTGTTCATTTCGTTCGTTGTGGTTCCTCCTAGAGCAAGTATTATTAAACTTTAAGGACAGCAGTCCCTTGAGCAAATAACTTAAAATTTTCCATGGGAGAAGCAGCTTTCTCTGACATCTATGCCCGGTACTTTTAAGGTCTGACCGTGCGATTTGTTTATCATGATCGGATTACATACCTTCAATGGAATTTGCAGTCTTTCCGATGGAATACGTATGTAAACACGTATGTAAACACGTTCTCTTCGAGCAACACCTGTAAGAACTGTTTCTTCTATAAAGTTGTGATGTAATGTTTTAATTTGCAGTCTTGTGCCGTTGCACAGCTTTGGAGGCTTCAAATTTTGCACAAACATAACAGTTGCTCAAATTTTTAAGATCAGCTTTAACGCTAGAAGCCCAAGAGGATTGAGTGAATAAAGAATTATGGTGGGTAGTGTACAGCATCATCAGTATTCAATACCTGATCAAATGATGTACAGACTTTTTCTTCTTCTTCGAATCCTCTTAAAAGTTTTTCATTCATTTCAGAAGATTTTTCAATCTTAGGTGTTACATAACCAATCAATCGATTTGTCTTTAATGAAAGAAATTCCTGGATAAACATGAATATCAACTTGATCCAGAGAATTGACGGAAGAAAAATCTGATAATTTTACATCAGATAAACAGCCTAGTGAAACAACAACTTGTGTACAACTGTTATAGTTGATAAAGAATTCGATAGTTTGTAATTAAATGAAACGGAAATGGAAGTCAGAAGAAGTGAAAGGTTAAGGGACAAAATACCAGTCCCATATCAATTATTTATTTATTTATTTATTTATTTATTGTCAGCTATGATCAGCTGACATGAAAATAAAATTTATTTAAAATAATTATAAAAAAATAATTAAGTTTAAGATAAAATTTAAAATTATATGTAGATCTGAAAGTAAATTAAGGTTGAAAAAATTATAAAGTTAACGTTAAAGCTCTGGGAAATTCAACAAGAACATTAGTGGCCCAACATTTGTTGCGTGGATTGGGAAAAACCCAGAAAAACCCAATCAGACCAGTGGTTGGTTAGTGATTAGTGGTTACGATTAGATAAGGCAAAAAGGATAGATAGTTTTAGTACTGGAGTCGAGGTCTCTAGAGAGACAAGGGAATAAAGCTTGTTATAGTCAGAACATTATTAAACGGATGTTTAATGACCGCGCACTCCTTTTGTAATGACATTTCAAACACATATGCTGAAATTAAAAATAGAACAGATAGAGCTAAATAGGAAAAAATAAATTAGACTCGCATCCTTTTAATAAAACTTGGACTTTGGTAGAGCAACCTAATGATAAAAATATAGTTGATTGTAAGTGGGTCTTTACTATTAAAAACAATAAATATGGAAATCGTATTAAATACAAGGCCAGATTAGTAGCTCGTGGGTTCACACAAGAATATCTTATAGACTATGATGAGACATTGGCTCCAGTTGCAAGGATATCCAACTAACAACATAACTAACAAGTGCACCATATGGATGTGAAGACTGCACTCCTTAATGGTATTTTCAAAGAAGAAATTTATATGAAAATTCCTGAAGGCTTAACATATAAAAGTGGTCAAGTCTGCAAATTGAATAAGTCCATTTATGGATTGAAGCAGGCGGCACGATGTTGGTTTGAGATTTTTGAAAAGCTTTAAAATAAATGGGCTTTATTAATTCAACGGTAGATCGATGCATTTATCTACCTGATAAAAGAGATATCCTTAAAAATATTTTTATACTATTGTATGTAGATGATCTTGTAATTGCAACTGAGAGTAGCCACACAATGACAAATTATATTTAATGAGTACATTTAGAATGACTGACTTATTTAAAATAAGTCATTTTATTGGAATAAAAATAGAAAGAAAAGAAGACTGTACCTCAGTCAACCAGCATATATAAACAATGTCCTAAAGAAATTTAAAATGGAAGAATGTCATTCAGCCAGTACACCACTTCCAAGTAAGCTTATGTGAGCCCATTAAAATACTAGAAGATAATCAAGGTTGTATTAGTATAGCTAATAATCCAACATGCCACAAGCGATCCAAACACATTGATATAAAGTATCATTTCTCACGAGAACAAATTGTAAATAAATTAATTTTTCTTGAGTATGTTTCCACAGAACACCAGATAGCAGACGTCCTGACGAAGCCATTGCCTGCTGCTAGATTTGTAACCCTGAGGAATGAACTGGGTCTACACAACTAATATTTTTTTTTTTGAAATTATTGTTTTTCTCACTCTCGATACAGACATAGAAAAGACAAGTTGTGTTACGAAAATAAGAAAGAAATAAAACTGTAAACGTATATATATATATTCAAACAAAACCAAATGTGTTCTTATTATTTAATTGTGTACGGCGAATAATGATATATACTATAATTACCATATATTACAGGTTTCTTACAACTATTGAAATAACTTGGAACTGATAAAACATACATTAAGTCCGCAAATATATTAAAAATACAATGACACATTATAACTGATGTGATGATTGCATATAAAATGTCTTATATTTATAATCGAATTATATCAAAGCAATCCATGTAAGTACAGTATTTCTTTCAAGCAGCAACAACAATGTCTCATCACCCAAATATCTATCAACGCATATGTCTTTGCCCACAAACAGCAAAATTGCATGCGTGTAAGCGTTTGTAATGTAAGCTTAATGAAAACAAACATAAGTACTTTATACTATTTTTTGTTGCTTTTTGGCAACGCTGTACGCTCGGTGTGTATTCTTATTGTTTTCATAAAAATGTAAATCGGCAATTTTAGAGTTTTGCTTCAATCTGCCTGATGTATTCAAAGTTGGAAGGGTAGTATGAACTTTTTGCAATTGAATGGCAAAGCTTGAGATTCTTTAATATAATTTCAATTTAAAATGTTTGTTTATATTCTAGCATTGTTTTTTGTTTATTTTCTAGCATAAACAATATATATTTATTAAAATAAAATTGGTTCAAGGGGTATTTTTTCTTTGTGCAGTTTGTGCGTCCCAGCTACGACAAGCCAGCACGTTGTTGTTCTGTTCAGTTTCCCTTTGCGTTCAGCGGCCCGTCGTTTAAAGTAGTGGCAGCGGGTCAGCGGACAGCAAGAACGGTAAAATGTTGTTGGTACATATTGTAAGCAAGTGCTTTTGAAACATACGTATATCTCTTGCTGTGCCTGCTTATCGAGGTTTTTGTTATTTTTGATATTTTTCCGTTTTCTATGTCAGCGGCAAACGCGCGCTTACATTTACATATGTAGCAATGCCCGTCTGAATACACTTTCGTAATTTGAGTTCATCATTGCATAACTGTATGGCAAGGATTGTAAGAAGGTGTAATAGGGTTAAAAATTGGGAGAGTATGTATGATGCAATAGCAAAACTGATGTTTGACTGCCTTGTGTGAGGGTGCGAATATCGCAACCAACAATTGAGTTTTTTTGCACAGACACTTTTATACAGACGTGACTGTGAAAATAGCAGTGCAAAGCCTCTATTTCGGCATCAGTAGGGCAAAGCTTCTCTATTAGTAACAGAGAAAGGCGCTAGGCTTAAAAGCTCTTATGTCAATGCACATGCACAGCGGATGCAAAGAAAAGCTCGATCTCTCAAATCGAAGCTTTTTCTAATTTGCGCAAACTTCCGCTCTGCGCATGCACTTCATTCTTTGGTAAGCTCTTTTCGAGGCCAAAATTGTATAAAATCAAGAACGCAGTTTTCTTATTTTAAACACGCCACGTGCGAAAAATACTGATATTTGAATCAACAAGCATCCGAGCCAGCGCACCACCAGTTTTTATTAAATCGCCTCGACTCTACAACCCTGCGCCAAGTATATTTTACCGATTTTGTGGAATTCTCGGACCTTAAACAACATTTACATCGCTTAATAACAGTGCGTGTGCGATCGGTGGCTCGGCAGAGCTTTAGCAGAGCTGCCGTAGCACAGCCAACCCAGCCTTACAGTGTGTGTGAGCGCGATCGCTGCGCACAGTAGCTTCTGAAATCGGCAGCGATCGCGCTCACACACACAGTACGGCTGGGTTGGCTGTGCTACGGCAGCTGATGTTGTAGCGAAGCCAGCAAGCGGAATGACATCGAATTCGCCCACAATTCACGAAACAACAAACGGCAGTCCCACGAGAGAGAAAAAAGCCACTGAACAGAAATGTTAAGTTAGTTGGAAAATCGCTGTTTGAACCCTCTATAATATAGACTAGAGTCTATATGTATGTATAAAATCTCGTTGTCAACAGGCCTGCTGAGTTCGTTGGATAAATAAAGGTCGTGGATTAAACAAAACAACACAAAAGGGAACATTATATTTGCAACAAACTTTGTAAGAGCGCCTATTATATTTGTAATGTTACTTGTAACAAAATTATTGAATTTTTTAAATTAGTCTTATGTTTTTGAAGTAGCATGAATTAAATAATTTTCTTTGAAGGCATCTTACTTACATATGTAGAACCGCAGTGATGTATAGGGTAGGACGCATCTGTAAAAGTTATACTCATTAGGCAAAACGGAATAATCAGATATATAAGGTTTTAACCAGGTTTCTGTGAATGCAACTATCTGTGAATCAAAGGACAAGCTGTTTATATAAAATTCAGAAAGTTTAGTGTTAAGGCCTCGAACATTTTGATAGGCCAAGCTAACTACTTTTATTAGTTTTTTGCCGTCGACGTTGAGGCAACAGGATGGCTAACAGGCGGTTCACTACTGATTCTTATACCATTATTAACATTGTTTCGCCGATTAACATACTCCTTTACCACGAGCTTTGGTGGTTTAAACTTAAGCTTTTCAATATTAATAAACGGGGAGTCAATTTACCTTTAACATAGGCACTTACATCATCCAACGAAGTGTCGGATGCTAGCCTAGACACGAATATATATTTGTTGAAAGGCACAACAACAAGAGGTTTGGGGGCCCCAAGTGTACTTATAGTAGAATTAATAGGCACGCATGCTCTTGATAATTAGGGTTCATTAATAGGATTGGGAGTAGAGTCATTGACTGTGTTAATATCGGGGTTGCGAGCAGGCAAATTCAATAACATCAATGGGGAGGATTTACACAGGGGACTAGAAGAGGTTTGATGGGTTGGGTAGGTGGAGCTTTGAGCGAATTACAATCCGAAGCCTTTTTTCGCTTCGGAGATTCTACTATTACCCTGCTATTTTTAAAATTCGACTCAAGCTCTTTGAAAAATAAATGCAAGTTGTTAAACGCAACATACATAGCCTTAAAGCCTGCGTGAGTCTGCCTTATGAACTTGGAAGATTCATTCACCACTTCTCTGCAGGGCTCACAGTACCATTTCAAGCCAGTGTTTGCGAGTAAGCCGTCTCTACTTTTAGCTGTAAAGCCAGAACATTTCAAATGGATCATGTTATCACATAATCTACTTAGAATGAAGTCTTGGTTGTTTGACCCAACCAATTTGCAACTTGAACTGCAGCAAACAAGCATATTGATAATAATTTAATAAATAAAGAATGACCTAGAACAGTTGATATGCTTTATCAAACAAAAAGTAGGGTGCTAGAATGAAGTAAGAAAGTGTCTATGCAATGAGCACTATAGAAACGGTAAAAATCAAAAGGGCGCTTAAGCGAGTGACCGTGAGCGCGCTAGCAGATTTATCCGTACCCATGGTTGAATTATACATGGTTAAGTCGTGAGAGCATGCTCGCTCAATTTTTAGGAGCCTGTTGTTAGTTGCAAAGCAGCTGTCAACGTGATAAGTTGTGAGTGCGGACGAATTTTTCGTGGAATTTTAAGGTTACTTTACTTTTTTAGAACTATGTTTATATGTTTTATACGTTTATACATGTTTCATGTCATTTTATTTCATTTACATAATCAGTTTAAAAATTTAAATTACACATGTAGCCAAAAACACACAACGCTCTGAAATTAGAACCTCTGTTGAAAAATGTAAACAAAATCACACATCGTTCTATCTCGTTTTTGCACACTAAAACAAGACGATGAAGCAATATCGAAGCAGCAACTATGCTATCTCTCTTGCACTCGCATGGTCTTATCAACAGGCTCCTTCTGCCGCGCATGACTTAACCTTGTATAATTCAACCATGGCCCAACCCATGATACAATAATATGGTAGTGTCAATCGAGAGAGCGCTCTCATAATTTTGGTACCAATCGACAGTCGCAAAGTGCTTGTCGTTGTGGTAAGACGTCCGTGCGGACGAATTTTCTTCTGTTTGTTATGTTTGCTCATGTGTTTTTTTTAGATTAGATTTTTAAAAACAGAAACAAAGTCTTATGGGGCATCGCAAATTATTAAAAATTTTGCTTTAAATAAGATATCTTTTTTATATATTTAATTTTAATACACTTTTTAGTTTAATATTGCTTAATAATAATTAAATGTTAATATAAATTTTAATTTTTGTTATTAAAAACTATTTAATTAATATAATCGAAAGCTTTTTACTCAAAAATTTATTTAGTTAAATATGTTTACGAAACTACAAAATTGCATGGCTGCATACAACCAAAACACTTTTTATACCTAACTCTGTCGCACTAACAAAACAACCCCTTAACAGAGTCAAGAGAATAAAATAAAGAGAGCAACTTGACTGTCTCCCTCGCACTCACGTGTTCATATCAGTTGGTACTGGCTCTCTCGAATGACACTACCTACTTAATTGTATCATGGCCCAACCCATGGTTGAATAATTATAATTCAACCATGGCCCAACCAAACCAAACTCACACGCATTCATATACTATTGCATTTTGCCCGTTAGTTGCCTACCCCCCGCGCGCCATATCTTTCTACAAACAGCTCACACTGGCTGCGAGCTCGCTCACATATGAACGTAAACAAAACCGATTAGATCGAGCGACTCGAGTCTCCTGTTGCTCATCGTTCGCAAGCAACGCAGGCAAACTAATGACTTGCACTTTATGCGCGGCAAATTTTGTCTGCAAAAATTTGAGCCGAGAGAATTCTGCAAACCGCTTTTTGCGCTCTTTTTTCTGCATGGATCCAATCGCACTGGTACTGAATGATAAAATTCGCCGTACTGAATAAATGATCTATATTATTTTCTGCTAAGTGGTATAATGCTTTAAGACTTTAAATTTGGGACTAAGGTTTGCCTTTTCCAAACGCCCGTCAAAATTGTTTTAGCTATCGACAACTTATCCCTTTCAGATGTACACATGATATTAATAAATTAATACATAATAGTGTGTACCGAACTTCAACATAGTAATTATACAAGTTATTGGTTAAACTAGGGGGTTTCCCCCATGATCCCTTTGCACGCCAAACCTCTCGTTCAACTTGGGCTAGAATTATTCTGTTTTTGAAGGACTTCCGTGTTCATTTCGTTCGTTGTGGTTCCTCCTAGAGCAAGTATTATTAAACTTTAAGGACAGCAGTCCCTTGAGCAAATAACTTAAAATTTTCCATGGGAGAAGCAGCTTTCTCTGACATCTATGCCCGGTACTTTTAAGGTCTGACCGTGCGATTTGTTTATCATGATCGGATTACATACCTTCAATGGAATTTGCAGTCTTTCCGATGGAATCAATGGAATACGTATGTAAACACGTATGTAAACACGTTCTCTTCGAGCAACACCTGTAAGAACTGTTTCTTCTATAAAGTTGTGATGTAATGTTTTAATTTGCAGTCTTGTGCCGTTGCACAGCTTTGGAGGCTTCAAATTTTGCACAAACATAACAGTTGCTCAAATTCTTAAGATCAGCTTTAACGCTAGAAGCCCAAGAGGATTGAGTGAATAAAGAAGTTATGGTGGGTAGTGTACAGCATCATCAGTATTCAATACCTAATCAAATGATGTACAGACTTTTTCTTCTTCTTCGAATCCTCTTAAAAGTTTTTCATTCATTTCAGAAGATTTTTCACTCTTAGGTGTTACATAACCAATCAATCGATTTGTCTTTAATGAAAGAAATTCCTGGATAAACATGAATATCAACTTGATCCAGAGAATTGACTACAGTTCCTCAGCCATCAGGAATAATTATTTCATTATCCATTGATAGAAAATCACCATTGCCAATTTGGAGCAAAGTGTTTGCAAAGTCTTGCTCTGATGAATCTGCTCTAACATGTACTCTTTCATTTTTCTTAAAAGAAAGCATTTTTAACACGTGGCCCATATACTTAAAGATTTAATGCAGGCATGGATTTCGTCAGCTCGTGTTCCTCTTGGTACCACTGGCAGTATTTAACGCATCAAAACTACTTTCATGAGCCAATGTGCTCTCGTCCCAAACACTAAACTAACATTTTTTCAATACTTGCCATGTAACTTTGCTTCGATATATTACAACAAGTAGAAACGTTGCAGTTGGACACACCCGACTGCGGTATACTCGATACCAGTAGTAAAACAGATTAAAAGAGAGCTGATTGCAATGGTGGTTGGATACGGCAGGGGTGTACGCTGACTCAAAGATTGTCTGGTGCAGATGGGGATGCCAAAAAGCTATCTTCCTTCCAAATTTGGTGACTCTAGCTCAAAGTTAGAAGAATATGGTGGATGGTAGGCTGGGGGAGGTATTGTACTTTTTTAAAAATTTTAGCTGAAGATCTGTGTATGATGTCAATTGCTATCCTTATACCATATTTGGTGAATCTAGCTCAAAAATAGTAAAATTTGAGGAAAGGGGGGCTGGGGTTGGTAAGGGGGCGCGTGGCATCCAAACTTTTGCTGCAGATCTATTTATGATGTCCATAGCTATCCTCAAACTGAATTTGGTGACTCTAGCTCAAAGTTAGTAGGATATGGTGGAAGGGGGGCTAAGTGCTGGTATGGGGGGGGGGGCGTGGCGTCCAAAGTTTTGCTGCAGATCTATTTATGATGATAATTGCTATCCTCATACCAAATTTGGTGACTCTAGCTCAAAGTTAGTAGAATATGGTGAAGGGGGCTGTGAGCGGTATGGGTGGGTGGCGCCATCCACATTTTTTGGGTTTCTTCATCACCTATCTTGGGACCAAATTTGGCGGCTCTAGCTCAAAAAATGTGGAAAATATAGGCGTTTTTGATTTCAAAATTCAGGGGGCTCGGAACGGGGGGCGTGGCTCCAAATTTGATGCAGTTTTTTTTGGGATCGTTAATAGCTATCTTCCTACCAAATTTGGTGACTCTAGCTTTAACGCTTTGGAAAATACACGCATTCCCGTTTATAGTGAAGCATTGGGGCGGTTTGCGGCAGCTTGGGCTGTATGGATTGGCGTGGCATCCAAAGTTTTTATGCATTTTTTTGAGGGCTATAATCACCTATTTTGGCACAAAATTTGCGGGCTCTAACTCAAAAACTGTAAAAGAAATAAGCATTTCTGTTTTTAAGCTGCGGGGGCTGGGGGCGGAATGGGTGGGTGTGGCTCCAAAACTTTGATGCAGTTTTTGAGGGGTCGTTACCAGTTATCTATCTACCAAATTTTGTGACTCTAGCTCAAACACCATCGAAGATAAACGCACTACCGTATTTAGCGAAGCGTTGGGGTGGTTGAGGGCGGATATGGCAGTATAGATGGGCGTGGCATCCAAAAATTTTATGAATTTGGGTGGGGTTCGTCAACACTTATCTTGGCACCAAATTTGGTGGGTCTAGCTCAAAAACTGTAGAAGATATGGTCATTGTTAGTGTTAAATTGCAGGGGGGCTGGGGGCGAAATGGGTGGGCGTGGCTCCAAAATTTTTGATGCAGTTTTTTGGGGATTGTTAGTAGCTATTTTCTCCCCAAATTTGGTAGTTCTAGCTGTAAGGGCTTGCGAAATAGCTGGATCTATCGATTTTGCGTTATCGAGTTTATCGATTTGCCAGCCCCCTAGTTATCGTAGAGCTCCAATATTGACACTTTAATTTACTATGCCATAGATAAAGACATTTGCAAAGTTTTAAGTCTCTAGCTAGAAGGGTGTGGAAAGAAGTTGCGTTCATACAGACGGACAGACGGTCAGACGGACAGACGGACAGACACCATGACGGACATTGCACAAACCCAATATACTCTTTACCTTCGGTATCGAGTATAAAAAGGTGTTTCAGTTTGATTTGTATTCAAGGGCATCTTGAATGTAGAGTGTGCCGTTTTACCAACATTTAATAACGTAGCAGCTATTTTGAAGGAAGAGATGGATAGTGCTGCGTATCGTTCTTTTCGAATTGCAGCAAGAAGTATTATTGGAAGAAAGGTTTTACAGATACCACCAGGAGCAATTAAAAAAAGACTTTGCCTACATTGTTATTCACGCTTTTTGATAATGATATCATGATATCATAGCTATTTTCTCGGAGCAGTTCTCGATAAATATTGAGTCATTATCATTGGGATGAATGGTATAAACTCATCCAGGGGCACTATCTTTTTGATGTGCTAACGTCTTTAGGCACGGGTATCTTATTCTGCCAGTTGATTACATGCAAACAATGCAGCGTGCCGTGCTGCGCTGATCTTAGGCCTATGAACAAATTTAGTGTGCTGTCGTGGACCAACTGAAAAATATCAAATACATATTCATCTGAATATGGTTATGTATTTAAAATGTTTGAAACAAATTTGATATGTTGGAATACAAGGAAGCAAAACTCAGTAGCTGCTTCTTGTACTGAAGCGGAATATATGGCGTTCTTTGAAGCATTTAGAGAAATTGAAATCATTAATGTAAAGTTAAAAGTTTGAATTATGTGAGCCCATTAAAATACTAGAAGATAATCAAGGTTGTATTATAGCTAATAATCCAACATGCCACAAGCGATCCAAACACATTGATATAAAGTATTATTTCTCACGAGAACAAATTGTAAATAAATTAATTTTTCTTGAGTATGTTTCCACAGAACACCAGATAGCAGACGTCCTGACGAAGCCATTGCCTGCTGCTAGATTTGTAACCCTGAGGAATGAACTGGGTATACACAACTAATATTTTTTTTTTGAAATTATTGTTTTTCTCACTCTCGATACAGACATAGAAAAGACAAGTTGTGCTACGAAAATAAGATAGAAATAAAACTGTAAACGTATATATATATATATATATTCAAACAAAACCAAATGTGTTCTTATTATTTAATTGTGTACGGCGAATAATGATATATACTATAATTACCATATATTACAGGTTTCTTACAACTATTGAAATAACTTGGAACTGATAAAACATACATTAAGTCCGCAAATATATTAAAAATACAATGACACATTATAACTGATGTGATGATTGCATATAAAATGTCTTATATTTATAATCGAATTATATCAGAGCAATCCATGTAAGTACATTCTTTCTTCGAAGCAGCAACAACAATGTCTCATCACCCACATATCTATTAACGCATATGTCTTTGCCCACAAACAGCAAAATTGCATGCGTGTAAGCGTTTGTAATGTAAGCTTAATGAAAACAAACATAAGTACTTTATACTATTTTTTGTTGCTTTTTGGCAACGCTGTACGCTCGGTGTGTATTCTTATTGTTTTCATAAAAATGTAAATCGGCAATTTTAGAGTTTTGCTTCAATCTGCCTGATGTATTCAAAGTTGGAAGGGTAGTATGAACTTTGTGCAATTGAATGGCAAAGCTTGAGATTCTTTAATATAATTTCAATTTAAAATGTTTGTTTATATTCTAGCATTGTTTATTGTTTATTTTCTAACATAAACACTATATATTTATTAAAATCATGTATTACTTAGAGTTGTCCGTAACAATTATTGAATATTGGTTCAAGGGGTATTTTTTCTTTGTGCAGTTTGTGCGTCACAGTTAGAGACGCATACCCAATTATGGATGGTCTGCTCAGTCGTTTTCCACCAGTTTATTGCATTTCGAAGATTGACCTTAAAGATGCCTTCTGGCAAATTTGCTTGGAGCAAAATGCACGTGCAAAAACAGCTTTCACAGTTCCGAACAGACTTCTATATCAATTTAAAAGAATGACTCTTTGGTTAACAAACGCACCGCAGACTATGAGCTGTCTCATGGATTTGGTGATTCCCTATTAATGAAAATCGCATGTCTTGGTATATTTAGACGATTTACTTGTTTTGTCTGACAGCTTTGAATCCCAAATGGTACATCCTTCTGAACTAGCTACACAATTGCGTAAAGCTGGTCTAACTATTAACGTACAAAAAGTCAATTTTGCCTTAAAAAGGTTGATTATCTCGGATACATAGTAGGAGAAGGTACACTGCATGCCAATCCCGATAAAGTTCGTGCTGTCGAGGAATTTCCGATTCCAAAAACACAAAATCAACTGAGAAGATTTCTTGGTATGACGGGTTGGTACCAGCGCTTCACTCCCAACTACTCTTCAGTGGTTTATTCGCTTACCGAATTGCTTCGAGGTAAATCGTTCAATTGGAATGTTTAAGCCCAATCAGCATTCGAAGACATTAAAAGAAAACTGTGCTCAGCCCAATTTTTAGTTTACCCACAGAGTGACAAGCCATTCATCGTGCAATGTGACGCCTCTCTCCATGGAGTAGGTGCCGTCTTAGCCCAGTGCGACGAATCAGGCTAAGAGCGTCATATAGCATACATGTCAAAGTAGCTGAATAAAGCCCAGCGGAATTATACCGTTACGGAGCTAAAGTGCCTTGCGGTGGTTCTGGGTATTCAAAAGTTTCGCATGTATATCGAAGGCCATAGTTTTACTGTTGTTACAACCATGCCAGTCGTGGTTGATGAACACTTCCGATCTAAGTGGTAGGCTAGCGCGATGGGCAATTAGTCTACAAGGCTATGGTTTTAAATTTGAACACCGTAAAGGCATCGAAAACAAAGTCGCTGATGCGTTGTCTCGTTCCTTTGAATCCCTTGGCGAAATCATTAATTCGAGTGTTGAAAGTGTGCCGGAAATATATTTGCAATCGGATGCTTCTCTTTCAGAAGAGTATTGCTCTTTAAAAACCGACTTAACCTCATCAAAACTGCCTGATTACCAAGTAGTAGATGATAACATATATTATCGTACCGAATTCCCTAACAGCAATTACAATCATGTAGAAGATAGTTGGAAATTATATGTGCCAAGCTCCTTTAATATAATTTCAATTCAACATGTTTGTTTATATTCTAGCATTGCAAAAAGCCTCTATTTCAGCATCAGTAGGGCAAAGCTTCTCTATTAGTAACAGAGAAAGGCGCTAGGCTTAAAAGCTGTTATGTCAATGCACATGCACAGCGGATGCAAAGAAAAGCTCGATCTCTCAAATCGAAGCTTTTTCTAATTTGCGCAAACTTCCGCTCTGCGCATGCACTTCATTCTTTGGTAAGCTCTTTTCGAGGCCAAAATTGTATAAAATCAAGAACGCAGTTTTCTTATTTTAAACACGCCACGTGCGAAAAATACTGATATTTGAATCAACAAGCATCCGAGCCAGCGCACCACCAGTTTTTATTAAATCGCCTCGACTCTACAACCCTGCGCCAAGTATATTTTACCGATTTTGTGGAATTCTCGGACCTTAAACAACATTTACATCGCTTAATAACAGTGCGTGTGCGATCGGTGGCTCGGCAGAGCTTTAGCAGAGCTGCCGTAGCACAGCCAACCCAGCCTTACAGTGTGTGTGAGCGCGATCGCTGCGCACAGTAGCTTCTGAAATCGGCAGCGATCGCTGCGCACAGTAGCTTCTGAAATCGGCAGCGATCGCGCTCACACACACAGTACGGCTGGGTTGGCTGTGCTACGGCAGCTGATGTTGTAGCGAAGCCAGCAAGCGGAATGACATCGAATTCGCCCACAATTCACGAAACAACAAACGGCAGTCCCACGAGAGAGAAAAAAGCCACTGAACAGAAATGTTAAGTTAGTTGGAAAATCGCTGTTTGAACCCTCTATAATATAGACTAGAGTCTATATGTATGTATAAAATCTCGTTGTCAACAGGCCTGCTGAGTTCGTTGGATAAATAAAGGTCGTGGATTAAACAAAACAACACAAAAGGGAACATTATATTTGCAACAAACTTTGTAAGAGCGCCTATTATATTTGTAATGTTACTTGTAACAAAATTATTGAATTTTTTAAATTAGCCTTATGTTTTTGAAGTAGCATGAATTAAATAATTTTCTTTGAAGGCATCTTACTTACATATGTAGAACCGCAGTGATGTATAGGGAAGGACGCATCTGTAAAAGTTATACTTATTAGGCAAAACGGAATAATCAGATATATAAGGTTTTAACCAGGTTTCTGTGAATGCAACTATCTGTGAATCAAAGGACAAGCTGTTTATATAAAGTTCAGAAAGTTTAGTGTTAAGGCCTCGAACATTTTGATAGGCCAAGCTAACTACTTTTATTAGTTTTTTGCCGTCGACGTTGAGGCAACAGGATGGCTAACAGGCGGTTCACTACTGATTCTTATACCATTATTAACATTGTTTCGCCGATTAACATACTCCTTTACCACGAGCTTTGGTGGTTTAAATTAAGCTTTTCAATATTAATAAACGGGGAGTCAATTTACCTCTAACATAGGCACTTACATCATCCAACGAAGTGTCGGATGCTAGCCTAGACTAAACTAACATTTTTTCAATACTTGCCATGTAACTTTGCTTCGATATATTACAAAAAGGTGTTTCAGTTTGATTTGTATTCAAGGGCATCTTGAATGTAGAGTGTGCCGTTTTACCAACATTTAATAACGTAGCTGCTATTTTGAAGGAAGAGATGGATAGTGCTGCGTATCGTTCTTTTCGAATTGCAGCAAGAAGTATTATTGGAAGAAAGGTTTTACAGATACCACCAGGAGCAATTAAAAAAAGACTTTGCCTACATTGTTATTCACGCTTTTTGATAATGATATCATGATATCATAGCTATTTTCTCGGAGCAGTTCTCGATAAATATTGAGTCATTATCATTGGGATGAATGGTATAAACTCATCCAGGGGCACTATCTTTTTGATGTGCTAACGTCTTTAGGCACGGGTATCTTATTCTGCCAGTTGATTACATGCAAACAATGCAGCGTGCCGTGCTGCGCTGATCTTAGGCCTATGAACAAATTTAGTGTGCTGTCGTGGACCAACTGAAAAATATCAAATACATATTCATCTGAATATGGTTATGTATTTAAAATGTTTGAAACAAATTTGATATGTTGGAATACAAGGAAGCAAAACTCAGTAGCTGCTTCTTCTACTGAAGCGGAATATATGGCGTTCTTTGAAGCATTTAGAGAAATTGAAATCATTAATGTAAAGTTAAAAGTTTGAATTATGTGAGCCCATTAAAATACTAGAAGATAATCAAGGTTGTATTATAGCTAATAATCCAACATGCCACAAGCGATCCAAACACATTGATATAAAGTATTATTTCTCACGAGAACAAATTGTAAATAAATTAATTTTTCTTGAGTATGTTTCCACAGAACACCAGATAGCAGACGTCCTGACGAAGCCATTGCCTGCTGCTAGATTTGTAACCCTGAGGAATGAACTGGGTCTACACAACTAATATTTTTTTTTTGAAATTATTGTTTTTCTCACTCTCGATACAGACATAGAAAAGACAAGTTGTGCTACGAAAATAAGATAGAAATAAAACTGTAAACGTATATATATATATATATATATATTCAAACAAAACCAAATGTGTTCTTATTATTTAATTGTGTACGGCGAATAATGATATATACTATAATTACCATATATTACAGGTTTCTTACAACTATTGAAATAACTTGGAACTGATAAAACATACATTAAGTCCGCAAATATATTAAAAATACAATGACACATTATAACTGATGTGATGATTGCATATAAAATGTCTTATATTTATAATCGAATTATATCAAAGCAATCCATGTAAGTACATTCTTTCTTCGAAGCAGCAACAACAATGTCTCATCACCCACATATCTATCAACGCATATGTCTTTGCCCACAAACAGCAAAATTGCATGCGTGTAAGCGTTTGTAATGTAAGCTTAATGAAAACAAACATAAGTACTTTATACTATTTTTTGTTGCTTTTTGGCAAGCTTGAGATTCTTTAATATAATTTCAATTTAAAATGTTTGTTTATATTCTAGCATTGTTTATTGTTTATTTTCTAACATAAACACTATATATTTATTAAAATCATGTATTACTTAGAGTTGTCCGTAACAATTATTGAATATTGGTTCAAGGGGTATTTTTTCTTTGTGCAGTTTGTGCGTCACAGTTAGAGACGCATACCCAATTATGGATGGTCTGCTCAGTCGTTTTCCACCAGTTTATTGCATTTCGAAGATTGACCTTAAAGATGCCTTCTGGCAAATTTGCTTGGAGCAAAATGCACGTGCAAAAACAGCTTTCACAGTTCCGAACAGACTTCTATATCAATTTAAAAGAATGACTCTTTGGTTAACAAACGCACCGCAGACTATGAGCTGTCTCATGGATTTGGTGATTCCCTATTAATGAAAATCGCATGTCTTGGTATATTTAGACGATTTACTTGTTTTGTCTGACAGCTTTGAATCCCAAATGGTACATCCTTCTGAACTAGCTACACAATTGCGTAAAGCTGGTCTAACTATTAACGTACAAAAAGTCAATTTTGCCTTAAAAAGGTTGATTATCTCGGATACATAGTAGGAGAAGGTACACTGCATGCCAATCCCGATAAAGTTCGTGCTGTCGAGGAATTTCCGATTCCAAAAACACAAAATCAACTGAGAAGATTTCTTGGTATGACGGGTTGGTACCAGCGCTTCACTCCCAACTACTCTTCAGTGGTTTATTCGCTTACCGAATTGCTTCGAGGTAAATCGTTCAATTGGAATGTTTAAGCCCAATCAGCATTCGAAGACATTAAAAGAAAACTGTGCTCAGCCCAATTTTTAGTTTACCCACAGAGTGACAAGCCATTCATCGTGCAATGTGACGCCTCTCTCCATGGAGTAGGTGCCGTCTTAGCCCAGTGCGACGAATCAGGCTAAGAGCGTCATATAGCATACATGTCAAAGTAGCTGAATAAAGCCCAGCGGAATTATACCGTTACGGAGCTAAAGTGCCTTGCGGTGGTTCTGGGTATTCAAAAGTTTCGCATGTATATCGAAGGCCATAGTTTTACTGTTGTTACAACCATGCCAGTCGTGGTTGATGAACACTTCCGATCTAAGTGGTAGGCTAGCGCGATGGGCAATTAGTCTACAAGGCTATGGTTTTAAATTTGAACACCGTAAAGGCATCGAAAACAAAGTCGCTGATGCGTTGTCTCGTTCCTTTGAATCCCTTGGCGAAATCATTAATTCGAGTGTTGAAAGTGTGCCGGAAATATATTTGCAATCGGATGCTTCTCTTTCAGAAGAGTATTGCTCTTTAAAAACCGACTTAACCTCATCAAAACTGCCTGATTACCAAGTAGTAGATGATAACATATATTATCGTACCGAATTCCCTAACAGCAATTACAATCATGTAGAAGATAGTTGGAAATTATGTGTGCCAAGCTCCTTTAATATAATTTCAATTCAACATGTTTGTTTATATTCTAGCATTGCAAAAAGCCTCTATTTCAGCATCAGTAGGGCAAAGCTTCTCTATTAGTAACAGAGAAAGGCGCTAGGCTTAAAAGCTGTTATGTCAATGCACATGCACAGCGGATGCAAAGAAAAGCTCGATCTCTCAAATCGAAGCTTTTTCTAATTTGCGCAAACTTCCGCTCTGCGCATGCACTTCATTCTTTGGTAAGCTCTTTTCGAGGCCAAAATTGTATAAAATCAAGAACGCAGTTTTCTTATTTTAAACACGCCACGTGCGAAAAATACTGATATTTGAATCAACAAGCATCCGAGCCAGCGCACCACCAGTTTTTATTAAATCGCCTCGACTCTACAACCCTGCGCCAAGTATATTTTACCGATTTTGTGGAATTCTCGGACCTTAAACAACATTTACATCGCTTAATAACAGTGCGTGTGCGATCGGTGGCTCGGCAGAGCTTTAGCAGAGCTGCCGTAGCACAGCCAACCCAGCCTTACAGTGTGTGTGAGCGCGATCGCTGCGCACAGTAGCTTCTGAAATCGGCAGCGATCGCTGCGCACAGTAGCTTCTGAAATCGGCAGCGATCGCGCTCACACACACAGTACGGCTGGGTTGGCTGTGCTACGGCAGCTGATGTTGTAGCGAAGCCAGCAAGCGGAATGACATCGAATTCGCCCACAATTCACGAAACAACAAACGGCAGTCCCACGAGAGAGAAAAAAGCCACTGAACAGAAATGTTAAGTTAGTTGGAAAATCGCTGTTTGAACCCTCTATAATATAGACTAGAGTCTATATGTATGTATAAAATCTCGTTGTCAACAGGCCTGCTGAGTTCGTTGGATAAATAAAGGTCGTGGATTAAACAAAACAACACAAAAGGGAACATTATATTTGCAACAAACTTTGTAAGAGCGCCTATTATATTTGTAATGTTACTTGTAACAAAATTATTGAATTTTTTAAATTAGCCTTATGTTTTTGAAGTAGCATGAATTAAATAATTTTCTTTGAAGGCATCTTACTTACATATGTAGAACCGCAGTGATGTATAGGGAAGGACGCATCTGTAAAAGTTATACTTATTAGGCAAAACGGAATAATCAGATATATAAGGTTTTAACCAGGTTTCTGTGAATGCAACTATCTGTGAATCAAAGGACAAGCTGTTTATATAAAGTTCAGAAAGTTTAGTGTTAAGGCCTCGAACATTTTGATAGGCCAAGCTAACTACTTTTATTAGTTTTTTGCCGTCGACGTTGAGGCAACAGGATGGCTAACAGGCGGTTCACTACTGATTCTTATACCATTATTAACATTGTTTCGCCGATTAACATACTCCTTTACCACGAGCTTTGGTGGTTTAAATTAAGCTTTTCAATATTAATAAACGGGGAGTCAATTTACCTCTAACATAGGCACTTACATCATCCAACGAAGTGTCGGATGCTAGCCTAGACTAAACTAACATTTTTTCAATACTTGCCATGTAACTTTGCTTCGATATATTACAAAAAGGTGTTTCAGTTTGATTTGTATTCAAGGGCATCTTGAATGTAGAGTGTGCCGTTTTACCAACATTTAATAACGTAGCTGCTATTTTGAAGGAAGAGATGGATAGTGCTGCGTATCGTTCTTTTCGAATTGCAGCAAGAAGTATTATTGGAAGAAAGGTTTTACAGATACCACCAGGAGCAATTAAAAAAAGACTTTGCCTACATTGTTATTCACGCTTTTTGATAATGATATCATGATATCATAGCTATTTTCTCGGAGCAGTTCTCGATAAATATTGAGTCATTATCATTGGGATGAATGGTATAAACTCATCCAGGGGCACTATCTTTTTGATGTGCTAACGTCTTTAGGCACGGGTATCTTATTCTGCCAGTTGATTACATGCAAACAATGCAGCGTGCCGTGCTGCGCTGATCTTAGGCCTATGAACAAATTTAGTGTGCTGTCGTGGACCAACTGAAAAATATCAAATACATATTCATCTGAATATGGTTATGTATTTAAAATGTTTGAAACAAATTTGATATGTTGGAATACAAGGAAGCAAAACTCAGTAGCTGCTTCTTCTACTGAAGCGGAATATATGGCGTTCTTTGAAGCATTTAGAGAAATTGAAATCATTAATGTAAAGTTAAAAGTTTGAATTATGTGAGCCCATTAAAATACTAGAAGATAATCAAGGTTGTATTATAGCTAATAATCCAACATGCCACAAGCGATCCAAACACATTGATATAAAGTATTATTTCTCACGAGAACAAATTGTAAATAAATTAATTTTTCTTGAGTATGTTTCCACAGAACACCAGATAGCAGACGTCCTGACGAAGCCATTGCCTGCTGCTAGATTTGTAACCCTGAGGAATGAACTGGGTCTACACAACTAATATTTTTTTTTTGAAATTATTGTTTTTCTCACTCTCGATACAGACATAGAAAAGACAAGTTGTGCTACGAAAATAAGATAGAAATAAAACTGTAAACGTATATATATATATATATATATATTCAAACAAAACCAAATGTGTTCTTATTATTTAATTGTGTACGGCGAATAATGATATATACTATAATTACCATATATTACAGGTTTCTTACAACTATTGAAATAACTTGGAACTGATAAAACATACATTAAGTCCGCAAATATATTAAAAATACAATGACACATTATAACTGATGTGATGATTGCATATAAAATGTCTTATATTTATAATCGAATTATATCAAAGCAATCCATGTAAGTACATTCTTTCTTCGAAGCAGCAACAACAATGTCTCATCACCCACATATCTATCAACGCATATGTCTTTGCCCACAAACAGCAAAATTGCATGCGTGTAAGCGTTTGTAATGTAAGCTTAATGAAAACAAACATAAGTACTTTATACTATTTTTTGTTGCTTTTTGGCAAGCTTGAGATTCTTTAATATAATTTCAATTTAAAATGTTTGTTTATATTCTAGCATTGTTTATTGTTTATTTTCTAACATAAACACTATATATTTATTAAAATCATGTATTACTTAGAGTTGTCCGTAACAATTATTGAATATTGGTTCAAGGGGTATTTTTTCTTTGTGCAGTTTGTGCGTCACAGTTAGAGACGCATACCCAATTATGGATGGTCTGCTCAGTCGTTTTCCACCAGTTTATTGCATTTCGAAGATTGACCTTAAAGATGCCTTCTGGCAAATTTGCTTGGAGCAAAATGCACGTGCAAAAACAGCTTTCACAGTTCCGAACAGACTTCTATATCAATTTAAAAGAATGACTCTTTGGTTAACAAACGCACCGCAGACTATGAGCTGTCTCATGGATTTGGTGATTCCCTATTAATGAAAATCGCATGTCTTGGTATATTTAGACGATTTACTTGTTTTGTCTGACAGCTTTGAATCCCAAATGGTACATCCTTCTGAACTAGCTACACAATTGCGTAAAGCTGGTCTAACTATTAACGTACAAAAAGTCAATTTTGCCTTAAAAAGATTGATTATCTCGGATACATAGTAGGAGAAGGTACACTGCATGCCAATCCCGATAAAGTTCGTGCTGTCGAGGAATTTCCGATTCCAAAAACACAAAATCAACTGAGAAGATTTCTTGGTATGACGGGTTGGTACCAGCGCTTCACTCCCAACTACTCTTCAGTGGTTTATTCGCTTACCGAATTGCTTCGAGGTAAATCGTTCAATTGGAATGTTTAAGCCCAATCAGCATTCGAAGACATTAAAAGAAAACTGTGCTCAGCCCAATTTTTAGTTTACCCACAGAGTGACAAGCCATTCATCGTGCAATGTGACGCCTCTCTCCATGGAGTAGGTGCCGTCTTAGCCCAGTGCGACGAATCAGGCTAAGAGCGTCATATAGCATACATGTCAAAGTAGCTGAATAAAGCCCAGCGGAATTATACCGTTACGGAGCTAAAGTGCCTTGCGGTGGTTCTGGGTATTCAAAAGTTTCGCATGTATATCGAAGGCCATAGTTTTACTGTTGTTACAACCATGCCAGTCGTGGTTGATGAACACTTCCGATCTAAGTGGTAGGCTAGCGCGATGGGCAATTAGTCTACAAGGCTATGGTTTTAAATTTGAACACCGTAAAGGCATCGAAAACAAAGTCGCTGATGCGTTGTCTCGTTCCTTTGAATCCCTTGGCGAAATCATTAATTCGAGTGTTGAAAGTGTGCCGGAAATATATTTGCAATCGGATGCTTCTCTTTCAGAAGAGTATTGCTCTTTAAAAACCGACTTAACCTCATCAAAACTGCCTGATTACCAAGTAGTAGATGATAACATATATTATCGTACCGAATTCCCTAACAGCAATTACAATCATGTAGAAGATAGTTGGAAATTATGTGTGCCAAGCTCCTTTAATATAATTTCAATTCAACATGTTTGTTTATATTCTAGCATTGCAAAAAGCCTCTATTTCAGCATCAGTAGGGCAAAGCTTCTCTATTAGTAACAGAGAAAGGCGCTAGGCTTAAAAGCTGTTATGTCAATGCACATGCACAGCGGATGCAAAGAAAAGCTCGATCTCTCAAATCGAAGCTTTTTCTAATTTGCGCAAACTTCCGCTCTGCGCATGCACTTCATTCTTTGGTAAGCTCTTTTCGAGGCCAAAATTGTATAAAATCAAGAACGCAGTTTTCTTATTTTAAACACGCCACGTGCGAAAAATACTGATATTTGAATCAACAAGCATCCGAGCCAGCGCACCACCAGTTTTTATTAAATCGCCTCGACTCTACAACCCTGCGCCAAGTATATTTTACCGATTTTGTGGAATTCTCGGACCTTAAACAACATTTACATCGCTTAATAACAGTGCGTGTGCGATCGGTGGCTCGGCAGAGCTTTAGCAGAGCTGCCGTAGCACAGCCAACCCAGCCTTACAGTGTGTGTGAGCGCGATCGCTGCGCACAGTAGCTTCTGAAATCGGCAGCGATCGCGCTCACACACACAGTACGGCTGGGTTGGCTGTGCTACGGCAGCTGATGTTGTAGCGAAGCCAGCAAGCGGAATGACATCGAATTCGCCCACAATTCACGAAACAACAAACGGCAGTCCCACGAGAGAGAAAAAAGCCACTGAACAGAAATGTTAAGTTAGTTGGAAAATCGCTGTTTGAACCCTCTATAATATAGACTAGAGTCTATATGTATGTATAAAATCTCGTTGTCAACAGGCCTGCTGAGTTCGTTGGATAAATAAAGGTCGTGGATTAAACAAAACAACACAAAAGGGAACATTATATTTGCAACAAACTTTGTAAGAGCGCCTATTATATTTGTAATGTTACTTGTAACAAAATTATTGAATTTTTTAAATTAGCCTTATGTTTTTGAAGTAGCATGAATTAAATAATTTTCTTTGAAGGCATCTTACTTACATATGTAGAACCGCAGTGATGTATAGGGTAGGACGCATCTGTAAAAGTTATACTCATTAGGCAAAACGGAATAATCAGATATATAAGGTTTTAACCAGGTTTCTGTGAATGCAACTATCTGTGAATCAAAGGACAAGCTGTTTATATAAAGTTCAGAAAGTTTAGTGTTAAGGCCTCGAACATTTTGATAGGCCAAGCTAACTACTTTTATTAGTTTTTTGCCGTCGACGTTGAGGCAACAGGATGGCTAACAGGCGGTTCACTACTGATTCTTATACCATTATTAACATTGTTTCGCCGATTAACATACTCCTTTACCACGAGCTTTGGTGGTTTAAATTAAGCTTTTCAATATTAATAAACGGGGAGTCAATTTACCTCTAACATAGGCACTTACATCATCCAACGAAGTGTCGGATGCTAGCCTAGACTAAACTAACATTTTTTCAATACTTGCCATGTAACTTTGCTTCGATATATTACAAAAAGGTGTTTCAGTTTGATTTGTATTCAAGGGCATCTTGAATGTAGAGTGTGCCGTTTTACCAACATTTAATAACGTAGCTGCTATTTTGAAGGAAGAGATGGATAGTGCTGCGTATCGTTCTTTTCGAGTTGCAGCAAGAAGTATTATTGGAAGAAAGCTTTTACAGATACCACCAGGAGCAATTAAAAAAAGACTTTGCCTTCATTGTTATTCACGCTTTTTGATAATGATATCATGATATCATAGCTATTTTCTCGGAGCAGTTCTCGATAAATATTGAGTCATTATCATTGGGATGAATGGTATAAACTCATCCAGGGGCACTTTCTTTTTGATGTGCTAACGTCTTTAGGCACGGGTATCTTATTCTGCCAGTTGATTACATGCAAACAATGCAGCGTGCCGTGCTGCGCTGATCTTAGGCCTATGAACAAATTTAGTGTGCTGTCGTGGACCAACTGAAAATTATCAAATACATATTCATCTGAATATGATTGTATTGGTGTAGCGGCAGAGAACAACTGTAAATACAAATTTTAGAGTTTGGCCTCAATCTGCTTGATACAGTCCAAGTTGGAAGGGTAGTATAAACTTAATATGAACTTTGTGCAATTGAATAGCAAAACTTAAGATTCTTAAATATAATTTAAATTCTACATGTTTGTTTATATTCTAGCATTGTTTATTGTTTATATTCTAGCATAAACACTTTATATATATTAAAGTCATATTAAAGTTTTTTTTTGACAATCATTGAATGTTGGTTCAAGGGGTTTTTTTTTCATTGTGCAATTTGTGCGTCTCAGCTACGACAAGCCAGCACGTTGTTGTTTTGTTCAGTTTCCCTTTGCGTTCAGCAGCCCATCGATTAAAGGAGAGGCGGCGGGTCAGCGGACAGCAAGAACGGTAAAATGTTGTTGGTACATATTGTATGCAAGTGCTTTTGAAACATACATATATTTCGTGCTGTGCCTGATTATCGAGGTTTTTGTTATTTTTGATATTTTTCATTTTTCTATGTCAGCGGCAAACGCGCGCTTACATTTACATATGTACCAATGCACTACTGAATACACTTTCGTAATTTGAGTTCATCTTTGCATAACTGTATGGCAAGGATTGTAAGAAGGTGTCTTAGGGTAAAAATTGGGAAGAGTATGAATGATAAGCAATAGCTAACCTGATGTTTGACTGCTTTGGAAGACAAAGTCCTGTTTTCTTACTCAAGCGCAATTGTGAGAGAAGAAAAATACTTTTGCGGACAAGTGTTTGCCCAGAAGCCTAGTGTTTAGCTCACGATAATTGGTTTTGTAGGTGCATATCAGTTGCTAGTGCACGTGTTTTTTGGGGTAGGACAGGTATCAAAAGATCATAGAATACGTAAAGCATTCAAGCTAGCGTTCATATCCACGAATCTTATTTATTGCAAAAATAACTGAGCTCAATAAACTATTCTTTTCTTTATTATCCTGGCCATCCCGGAACGTTTTTTTTTTTTTTCATTTTCAAAATGCACTATTTTTCCACCTGTATTTCAACATATAGAGATGTTTCAGCCCAAGGCCTAGGTAGCCAACGCTGCTTAACCTCTGTTAGTACTAAGTTTACTCAGTACTGTTTAGTTAATAAAAAATAAATAAATATATAGTAATGTTTGCCCAAATGCATTTACTTTACATAAATCGAAAACGATGAAAAATACGTGCTGTTAAACTAGGGCTGGCTTTTCCTGTGGGTGTGGGTTCCGTCATTTTAGGTGGTGTTCTTACATACGTAAGAATTATTTAAGCGTGCAGGTGTCTTTTTTGTTTCACTTATATCTTCCAACTTATATACATGTTTCTTAAACAACTTAAAACTAGCCTTATTTCTAACATGCTGTTTAGGTGAGGTGATTTTATGAACGCTGCAGAGAGAGGATAGAAAAACGGCAACTGCTTTTAGGCATGAGAATACCGCCTCCCATTGCAGCGTCATGTGCAGGTTCCGCACAAAACCCAGCCGAAAACGATGCTGTGGGCGATAGGTGCTCCACCCTGGACACGCATTGGACACGGCATTTACGCTGGGGAGAATTATCTCAGGGTAGAGATACGAGCCCAGCACTATGCTTGTCATTCCCGGCTTGAACCAGCGGTCATCCGCTAGCACGATGTTGCTCGTTTTGTTGAGGAAGCGTTCCTTGATAAGTTTGCTCGGCGTGCAGATTTTGTTGGGCACCACCTGGAGAATGACTTCTTTTTGTAAATCGGAGCAGCGCGACTTTAGCACAGCAGTGCATTCCCCTTCCGAACCGACTCGAGTTACGTAATAGCCGCTCCCAATGATGTGTCGATCCGACTTAAGGGGCGTGCTGCCCCTGTCGACCACGACCCAAGAGTCCTTCTGATGGACGAAACGGCAATGGGCGGATTTGGATGCCCTTAGGAGTGGCAGGCCGTGCCTCGTGTATGTGCAACAGGGTATGGTGGTCGCCCTGACAAACGTGGCACCGGGCTTTGCGTCGCCACGTCTCTCTCGAGTGTTGGTGTGCGACGCACTTAGGGCAGAATTTGGTCCCTTAATTTTTTGTGCATGACGGGGTACCATATTGGTGCGTTAAGAAAAGGAACGAGGCGGTGATTAGAAATGATACGTGAAAAACCTAATAGTTTTAAGATTTAAAGAAAAATTACAACAAAATTATTGAACGTGGTTTTTTAATGTATAAAAATAAACTTTAATAGCGAATTTAATGTGTGGCGGCTTCAAGACTCAAACAAAACCTAGCTTAGCCTAATACGGAGTGCGTGAGCCACAGGCGACCGCACGCAACACCAATTCGCCTTCGGCAGATTGCTGATCGGCTTGCAAGTTATCATACTAACATACAAAAAGTGATTTCAATGTTTCTCTTAATTAACTTAAGCTATGTTCATATTAAAATATGAACTACTCCAACAATACGCTTTAAGTGATGTTTGTAGACCAGTTGCCGGTCTGTATGGAAAGCAATATCAGCTTCGCTATTGGATATTTCATGACGTCTCGGGTTGTCATGGCGTCGACTACTCGGACCTTGAGATCGACGCCAGGATAAGTTTTTTGGACACGCCCTAAACGCTAGATTATCTTCTTTGATAATCACCAGATACCACACCGCTTGTGGGACCGACAAGGCGCCTGGTTGACCGCCTTCCAAACATAGTCTTACACACACCGCAGGCAGGGCCTCAGTGGAGCCGGGCGCAAGTGGTTTTGAAGCCTGAAGAGGCTTCCCAGAAGAGCCCTGGAGCATCGGGCCCCGGCCGCGTCTCCAGTAGAACGTACCGACGGCCTGGCCGTGGCGGGGAGGAAGCCACCATACGTCACCAACTGAACTCCCCAAGAACCATAAGAGGACGAAGTGTAGAGGCAATACAGCTCTGGAGGGCCAAGGTACCTCAAGCGGCCCGAAGCGACCGAAGGCGACCACGTACGCCAGTGTAGCCTAGGGCACTAACCTAGCTTTACTGGCTCGTGACTTCCTGAGGAAGCGGCTGACTAAGGAGGAGCTGTCGGCGGTTGAGATAGCCCTTGTCGATGAGATGAGGAAGGGCTGGACCGAAAGCCTCAACTCCAATGGCATCCAGTTCCGGGATGGTCAAGTCTAGTGAACTGTCTGGACGAGGATGCCGGGAAGTGGCTGGAGCTGAAGGTGCCCAGCATCAGTGCCGTTGTGGGTGTAGAATTGTTTGCGTCACAATTTACCTGCCACGCACGTCTGGGGAGACGGTCTAGAGATCCTTGGGCTGCTCATTGAGCAGAACAAGGGTCTTCTCACCGAGACAAGCTGCGTGCTCAGGCGCTAAGAGACCAAGGGCGGCAAGGGGCTGAAGACTGGTATGGAGGACGTAGCTGTAACACACCTCAAGAACAGGGAAATGATGGTGAGCTTTAGGTTTGGCCAACTGGAGTGCCGGCTGCATTAAAAGCAAGCCGCGACGGAGACGTGCCTGGCACATCATATGCTGCAGCCACGGAAGCACCCACCTGCCCCATCGACGAGGCAGCAGTAGCCCAAGCCATCGCGACCTCGGAAGCCGAGTCGGACTCGGATTCGACGCGGCTACACGTGCGTAGCGAGGTAGACCACCTGAGCGAGGAGCAGCCGTCCCATGATGAGCAGACACCCACCGGGACGCTGTCAGAAGCATATCTGACGCTCCCGGAGAGGAAACCTGAGCTCTAAGGATAGTGGCCACCAGCGTGGCACAGATCAACCTTCATCACGCGAGGGCAGCTTCGGCTGTCATCAGCAGGTTGATCTCCAGGTCTGACCTGGGGCTGGTTCTCATTCAGGAGCCATGGGTCGTCAGAGCCAGGATCTGCGGCCTAAACCATATAAGTTCGCAATTAGTTGCAGACATTAGGGAGACATCGCCAAGATCATCTTGGTGCGAAAGAACACAAACTTTCTTTGTCTCTCCAAATTTCTCAGAAGGGATCTTGTAGCGGTGCAAATCAATGACGAGTTCGGAAGTATTGTAATGGCATCAGCCTACTTCCCTGGTGACAATGCAGAAGCCCCTCCAACAGAGGTTCAGGATCTGGTGGCACAGTGCAGCAGCAATAGACTCCCCTTGCTGATGGGATTCGACGCTAACGCGCACAGTGTAGCGTGGGGCAGCACTGGAAATAACAGTAGAGGTGAGTGCTTACTTGACTATCTTGTAGCTAGTGACCTTACTGTGTTCAATTTGGGGTCTGAACCCACTTTTATCACCAAAAATAGAGCCGAAGTGCTTGACATTACTTTCGGCAACGGGGGGCCTCCCAGTTGGTCAGCAATTGGAGGGTCTCAACAGAACCGTCAATGTCGGATCACAGGATCATCCTCTTCGACATTATCAGTAATTTCAGGCTTAGTAAAGTTATCAGGAATCCCATAGTGAAAGATGGGACTTGAATACCAAGAAACTAACAGAATTTAACGAAGAAATCCGGTACAGCAATCGTGCTCATTTTCGGAGTTTTTGCTCTAACCTAGAACAGTTCAAACCAGCTATTCGAGTCTTCAAGGCAATCTCGAAAGGCAAAGTGCTGTCCGAACTCTTTCCAAAGAGACCAGATGGTTCCTTCACGGAAAATGAGGTGGAGAAGGAAGAAATTCTCCTGCACTTTCCACTTTGGAGAACCATCCCCAACACTGACGATTGTTACGATACGGTCCCCAACAGAAGACCGGCCTGGAGCCTGGCTGCAGCTATTATAACAGAGCAAACAATTAGGTGGGCTATTGGAACGCTCAGTCCCTAAAAGGCCCCAGGTACGGACGGAATCCTTCCCGTCCATCTTCAGAGGGGGATGGAACAGCTAATGGTGTTCCTCATTCGCATTTTCGGTTAAGTATAGCTATGGGCTACATACCTAGAGCATGGAAGACGGCAAGGGTGATTTTCATCCCGAAGGTGGGAAAAAAAGACCCTTTTCACCCCAAATCCTTCAGCCTGACATCCTTTCTACTAAAAACCCTCGAAAAGTTAGTTGACATTCACACTAGAACATCGCACCTAATGTCAAGTCCCTTGCATGATCATCAGCATGCCTAAAGAGTAGGTAAGTCGACCAAATCGGCTCTCCTAGATCTAGTAAACAGCCTCCAATGCTCAGTGAGGGCCAAAGAGGTTGCTCTCTGTGCCTTAATGGACAAAGAGGTTGCATTCGATAACACATCACATGATGTTGTGGCTAGGGCGCTTCAGAATAAAGGGGTTGAGCCAGGACTCACTCTCTGGCTAGGCAAACTCCTTGACACTAGAATAACTGTCAACAATTTGACGGTCAGGGCCCAAACCACCAGAGGCTGTCAACAGGGGGGTGTCCCATCACCTCTCCTCTGGAGTCTCGTGGTGGACGAGCTACTAGTTAAACTAACAGATAATGGTTTTGAATGCCAAGGATACGCCGATGACATTACCATTGTCTGCAAAGGCAAATTCGTGAACACGCTATGCGATAGAATCACGCTGGGTCTTAGACTTTGCTTGGACTGGTGCAGTGACGTGGGGCTGAATATTAATCCAGCAAAAACCACAATCGTCGCTTTCACAAATCGGTACAAGCTAAAATCCATAAGACCCATATCTATTGGGGGACATTAATCCCACTCTCTACGGAGACAAAGTATCTGGGGATAATCCTAGACAGGAGTCTACTATGGAAACAGCATGTAGAGCATGTGGTACGCAAGGCCACACTGGCTCTAATAAGTTGTAGAACTCTCGCAGGGAAAAATTGGGGGGTGTCCCCTAAAATCCTTCTGTGGATGTACACAGCAATAGTGAGGCCCTTAATCAGCTACGGCGCTGTGGTGTGGGCGAGTCGTGTAGACCTTGAGGTTACTAAACGGCAACTGGGTAAACTTCAGAGACTTGCCAGCACGTGCATCTCGGGCGCAATGCGTACTTGCCCATCCTCAGCACTTGACGTACTTCTAGGATTTCCGCCTCTGCATATCTTCATCAAACACAGTGCGAACAGTTCAATTGTGAGAATGGCAGGAGCGAACGCGTTCGCTTCTGCCACGAGTGCAACTGGCACACTGTTGGCCTTTCCGCAATATGCGCAGATGGCCCTTTTTAGTTTCGTGAAGCTTTTTAAAACGGAGCTCAGTAATAAAGCAGAGTGGACTAGTCTGTCGACCACCTATAATGTGAAACCACATGCTATTAGATGGTATACGGACGGATCACAAACAGATGAGGGTGCTGGAGCTGGGATCTGCGGACCCCGGCTCAAGTATCATGAACCCCTTAGCAGATTCGCTAGCATATTCCAAGCGGAAGTGCATGCGATTGAAAGATGTGGCAGTCACCATCTATTGGGTACCAGGACATGCGGGCGTTCCCGGCAATGAGGTTGCCGATATCTTGGCCAGGAAAGGCGCTAGCACTCCCTTCCAAGGCCCTGAACCTTTCTGTGGGCTAGGACCAGGGACTATCAGTCAGAGCAGTCGCATCGATCTGCTTAATGCTTGCGAGGATGCTTGGCGGTCTTCGCAGGGGGCAAGACAGAGCAAGCGACTTCTAGGTAGCTATAACAAGAGGAGAACTGAAGACTGTCTGAAACTGAGCAAAGGATCTCTTCGGATAGTCACGGGTTTCTTGACCGGGCATTGCAGAATGCGCAAGCGTCTGCACATTCTCAAGTTAGGGGAAGACAGTCTTTGTAGAATGTGTCTGGAAGGGTATGAAACTCCAGAGCACTTACTTGAGGAGTGTCCCGCCATCAGTCGTCTGAGGCTCTCTCTTTTGGGGAGCCTCTCACTGTCTACAGAGGAGATGAGGGATCTCAGACCATGCCACATCATCGCGTTCCTGCGATCGATTGGGCTATTTGGGGAGCTGTAACTCACATAAAGTAAGAGGTCACAATAGATCCTAGAGGTCGCAATGCACAATAATCATTCAACAATAATAATAATAATAATATTTTAAGGATTCGGCAAAGAAAAGGGCAGCTTGAATATCAATTGCCGATTTGTACTAAGTACATGTAATACACATTAACCATATAATCCATATTTAATAAGTTTATTATTTTTTTGTGTAAACAGAAGTTCGCGCGCAATTGTGAAAATATCAAAACAATGACAAACAGCTGTTCGATAATTAAATGTTCAGGGTAATCGGTTCAATTTCATATTCAGGTTCATTTTTAGGTTCAAGTCTAGTTCACGTTTGGGTAATCGCTTTGTTTTCATATACTAATTCACGCTCGCATTCAATTCAAATTCAGTTCAAGCCAAGTTCGGGTAACTGGGCCTTAAGTCGAGAGAGAATGCTCGCTAAATTTTAAGAAGCCTGTTGTTAATCGCAAAGCAGTTGTCAACGTGATAAGTTGTGAGTGCGGACGAATTTTTCGTGGAATTTTAAGGTTATGTTACTTTTTTAGAACTATGTTTATATGTTGTATACGTTTATACATGTTTCATGTCATTTTATTTCATTTACATAATTAGTTTAAATTGTTGTTTACACATGTAGCCAAAAACACAGAACGCTCTGAAATTAGAACCTCTGTTGAAAAATGTAAACAAAATCACACATCGTTCTATCTCTTTTTTGCTCACTAAAACAAGACGATGAAGCAATATCGAGAAAGCAATTATGCTATCTCTCTTGCACTCGCATGGTCTTATCAACAGGCTCCTTCTGCCACGCATGACTTAACCTTGTATAATTCAGCCATGGCTCAGTCGCTCACGATTTTCGCTCATCGCTCAGCAGTGGTCGCTCCTTTGCACTATCATAGGTTTTAATTTTTTACGTCACTCGAGAAAGCGTCGCTCACTCGCTCATTCGCTTATCGCTCAGTGCGTGGCCGAGCCCATGATACAATTAATATGGTAGTGTCATGCGAGCAAGCGCTCTCTTTTTTCTGGTACCAATCGACAGTCGCAAAGTGCTTGTCGTTGTTCTGTTTGTTATTTCTGTTCATGTGTGTGAACATTGCCCAACGAAGTAAAAAAAATTTATTTTAAGATAAGAATACATTTTCGTATCAAAAACCTTAATACTAAATTAAAAATACAAAAACAAAAACAAAACATAATTAAAAATAGAAAACTATTAAAAATACTACTTTAAAATAATAATAATAAACGTTTTTTATTTGAATATGATTATTTGTTTTTATTTAAATGTCACAACAAAGCAACCAAAATGTATCGGCCGTATACATAGAAAAAAACATTTTCTCTGCTTTACTTTATCGCACTTGCAAAACAGCCCTTTAACAGACTCAAGAGAGTAAAATAAAGAGAGCTTCATGGCTGTCTCCCTTGCACTCACATGTTCAAATCAGTTGGTACTGGCTTGCTCGCATGACACTACCATATTAATTGTATCATGGCCGAGCCCTTACACTTCAGTCTCGTCACGAGGGCGATGTGTTAACATCTATAGGCACGGGTATCTATATCTGCCAGTCGAATACATGCAAAAAAATGTAGCGTGCCGTGCTGGACTGAGCTCGACCTATGAACAAATTTAGAGTTCTGTTAATACTGAAAAATTTCATATTCATATTCATCTGGGTATGATTGTATTGGTGTAGCGGCAGATAATAACTGTAAAATAAGAAGTCTTGCCTACAAACATAGCACGATGTGTCAGCTGATTTGCTGTAGCTATGTATTGTTTTTCTTTTTTCTGCTTTGACTCGTTGTTGCTTTGACTCGTTGTTGCCTTGGCTCGTTGTTGCTTTAAACAAAGACAATACACTTCTATAGACCCAGAGGCGAACGCCATATCCGATACGTCCACAAGATGCATTTCGTGGAGACTCCACTAAATGTATTACTTGTACCCTATTTGTAATGAAGGCTGCAATGGAAAGTCTTGTACTGAATTGTAAATCGGGAATTTTACAGTTTTGACTCAATCTGCTTGATACAGTCCAAGTTGGAAGGGTAGTATAAACTTAATATGAACTTTGTGCAATTGAATAGCAAAACTTGAGATTCTTTAATATAATTACAATTCTTTGTTTGTTTATATTCTAGCATTGTTTATTATTTATATTCAAGCATAAACAGAATACAGTGAGTCACAAAAGTATTCGTTGCCAAGCATACGGTGCATATACCTTCAGTTTTCAACAATTAGGCAAAAACTTTTTTATGTTTTATGATTTTGCATTCGTTAATTTATGTGTTGCAGTCGGACGCAATAGACTGCGGTATAGTCGATACTAGAAATAAAACCGATAAAAAGAGAGCTGATTGCAATGGGGTGCGGATACGGATATTTGCTGAAGATATATTTATGATGTAAATTGGTATCCTCGAACCAAATTTGGTGACTCTAGCTCAAAGTTAATAGAATATGGTGGAAGGAGGGCTGGGGGCGGTATGGGTGGTTGGCGGCATCCAAATTTTTTTTAAGTTTCATCATCAACAATTTTGGCACCAAATTTGCTGGCTTTAGCTCAAAAGCTGTGGAAAATATAGGCGTTTTTGATTTCAAAATGAAGAGGGCTAGAGAACGCGGGGGGCGTAGCTCAAAAACTTTGATGCAGTTTTTTGGGGGTCATTAACAATTATCTTCCTACCAAATTTGGTCACTCTAGCTAAAACACTATGGAAGATGGAATCGTTGGGATGGCTAGGGCAATATGGATGGGCGTGGCATCCAAAATTCTTATGAATTTTTTTTGGTGGCTCTAGCTCAAAAACTGTAGAATATATTGGCATTTCTGTTTTTAAACCGCGGGGGGCCTTAGGGAATATGTCTTACCTTTTGATAATGAGTGTGCTATCCAAAAAAGTTGTTGTTGTAATATGGTTGCTTCAAAAAATCGCTCAATGCCCATGAACTAAAGGATAGATTTTCCTCAAATTAATTTCATTTTAAAGCCATATATTTTAAAATTTATATATAGTGACATATCCAGTTCTTTCAGAACTCTCTTGTCAACCTTTACTCCACATATAATATAAATAAAACAAACAATGCACAAGCATTGTTCTAACGAAAAGCACTTATGTATAAATTTAAGCACACGCACACTTAAAACTTCTTGTAATAAGACTGTAGAGAATTAAGTCCTATTATTGCAAGCACGTATGCCAGGTGAACAGAATCAATATCATAAAACTATGCACCCGAAAAAGTCAAACCATTAAAATCAATCACGCCACTCGATCACGCCACTTTTGAAATAGCCGACTAAAGTCCAAATGTAATTCGATCCTTCTGCGAAGCCTAGTTCACGACTTCCCAAAATATTCCACTCCGAATAGCTGAGCATGCATAATTGTAACAAAGGAAACGTCGCAATGCGAGGTTTTTTCAATAATCAAAACACTAGCATAAGTTGAGTTTTATTTTACACATCAAACTTTAACGAACGATAAATGTTAGCCGGCACTGAGGCATCGGTTAAGTTTATCGCACGCTAAGCCCTAAACGAACATTGAGAAACTCAATTTTGACTAAACTTGAGATAGTTACGCTTACCGGACATTGAGAAACCGGCACTAAGTAACATACAAAAATTAAAAAAAAAAATTAGAAGCAACAGCCAATGTGTTTCATTCAGCTCTATAGTATAAAAATTAAATTTCTTCACGGTGTGTAAACACTTTGTTGGCAAACTGTACATATGTACATATGTCGAAGAATTAGATGAGTAGTTGTATTCAATCTTAAATAAATGTTTACCAGCAACTAAATTACGTAGAAATGAACTACTGTTGTGTTGTTTCCCTGAAGAGTAAAAACACCATTTGAGACCGAGAGTAATATTCGCCTCTGGTTAGCATAGCGCCTGTGTAGTTGTTGCTACTGTGTAGACTTTAATAGTGTAAAAGAAGAGAAGAAGAAGAGAACTGCGCTTGACTAATAAAGCGGCAGTGAAAAAACAGAAAATGGACCGGTGTGCTATTTATTGGTGATAATTAAATAAGGCAAACATGGAAGAACAAATAGAATTTCCTGCTTCTTTAGCAGAACTGGGATCAAAATCAGCCTCGCCACAAGATTATTCCGACAATAAATGGCGTGCCCTGTACGAGTCGCAGAACAGAAAATTTATGGATAAATTTATAATAAAATCAAGGCAGACTTTCAAAATGGCGGCGCATACATGCAAAAAAGTGACGCTACCAAAATAGAAATCTGACTGTTGGCGCAGATGCAGCAGCTTGGTGCAAATATATAAGAAAATATATAAGAAATTGTTTATCTCGCTTATCTCGCAGTTTCTATCAAAAGTCTGCTACAGTGGAATGAAATGGCCTGAGTTTCACGAATTATTTATTCAACGCTTCGAAGGTATATAGACGCCGCACAGTGGCGCCATTTTTGATTTGTCGTTGCAAAAATCATAACTTTTGAACCAAATGAGATACTTGATCAGTTTAAAAGGCATATGATGGATATGTAATGAACCTATAAGATTAACGTTTGAAAAAAGTTTTACGATTTTTAAGTGCCTATATATGAGTAAGCAAAGTTGAAACTGTAGAAAAATCAAATTTTATAAGAACAGAAATGCATGAAGCACATATTTGGGAAAGCGCAGGCAGATACATTTTATTGCATTAGGTTAAATAATAACCAAAGAAATTTATGTGAAAATATGGCAAATATAGAGTTTTATAGATTTTTTTATTTTTCATTAAAGTTGAGAAATAGTGAAAAAATGGATAGTTGGTGAATATCAATTTACCTGGCCAAACGCAAAGCAAACAGTGAAATTTATTTTTATTGATCTATCGATAAAATTAAAAAAAATGATGATCCGTTTCTTAGTTTTTGAGATTTTTTTATCTCAAAGCCGACCAAATTATATTAATAGTTATAGATAGTTATATTTACCACTGAAAACTAAACAGCTTTGAAAGGCTTTATCTTCTAAACAAAAAATCTGGTTGTATTATAGAAAGCAGATTTGAAATCGTTGGAGAATTTCCAATAAAAAAAATATTGTTCAATATTTTGTAGAGGAACATAATATTTTAGATTTTTGCAACCTCATTTGTTTTACGGGTGCCACTGTGCGCCGGCAGCCATTTTGTAACACTTTTAGCAGCCGCCCAAAGCCAAGCGATTGTTTATCTGTATACGGCAGTCGACAAGTGACTTCATTACTTTCAAAGTGGAAATCTATGAACCTTGAAGAAATAGCGGTGTCCGTCGTGTTGGCACTTACTTCGCAAATCGACAACAGGCTGCAGCGTTTGTTATTTACCACGAACATAAGATCCCGTAGCAAACTAGAGCAGCAGCTACATATGTGCGTATGCGGTTAGCAAACGAAGTGATAATATGTCTCCAGACCTTACTGGTGACCTTGAGCGAAACAGGCCACGACTGCAGTCGGTTGAAAGGCAGCAAGTATTTTTAAAGTTTGGATATGGCAAGATAGACAGATTTAAGGTTATATGCGAATGTCTGTAGAAACTTTTGGTTTGCTATTGAGCAAGATTGAGAGCTTTTTAGATAAACAAAGATCTTCAATTTCTTCTGAACAACGCATGGTTGTATTGTTACTGTAAGTAAAATAAGCTAGGTAAAAAGCCTTTGATTTTGTCAACCAATTACATATATTTAGATATATGATATGAAAAAATTTATTAAAAGAAAATTAATAATTTTCATCCTTATTTTTAAGCTTAGCTATTATTATATTTTTTTAAATTTAATTTCTTAATTCTATTTTTTTTATACCATTGAGTTTTTCAAAATACGCTTATAATGACTTTTAAAATAAATTACTTTCGTTTTTCTTCTCCAATTTTCTCGACCTCTTTCTTTTTGCATTTGATTTTTCAATAAAGCTAGGCGCTCCTTTTCAATTTCTAAAATGTCGCCGTCTACATAAATTTTTCTCTTTTTTGAAATAATTTTCGGCGTTCCTTCGTAAGGAGAAGAACTCATGCTGGTAATGCTGCTCACACTTTCTTCATTAAACAGATTTGAAATCATTTCAGTTATTGTGTCGTCGTCTTCTCTTAAGTTACCGTAAGTTGAATCCGGAGTCACAGTCTAGATATGGCCATTAAATATTTTAAGTCATTGCTCCAGATCCAGATGGTAGCTTCGATATTTTCTGCAAAGCCCTCCTATTTGTGTCCTTCAGATTCTTCCATTTGTTTTTAGCAGCAACTCCTAAAAGTTATAAGTTTAAAAAATAATTGTTTTTACTATTTAACTTTTCTATTTAACTTTATCAAATAATTCGAAATTGTAGGTACCTTGCCACAGGTCACTCATTACGAGATTTGGCATTTGCCTTTCGAATGGGTAGAAGCACTGTTGGCAATATCGTTGGTGAAATCAGCATAGTGGTTTGGAAAACTCTTGTAATTGAATTCATGCCTACACAAACAGTCTATCATTTGCAAAAAGTAGCCGATGTCTACTACAAGCGGTGGAAGTTTTCCAACTGCATTGGTAGCATTGCGGGAAAACATTCCGAAATTAAATGCCCTGCAATTTTGGATTGCATTATTTCAATTATTTGCACTATTTTTCAATTTTTTTTGCAAGCTGTTGCGGATACAGATAACGAATTTATTACGATTGAAGTGGGAGGCAGAGTAAAACAAACTGATGGTGGCACATTTGGTGGATCAACTTTATTTAGATTGCTGAAAAAAAAGCAATGTTCCACCTCCACAACCATTACCAGGCTCAAATATGGTTTTGCCTTACTTTTTTGTTGGTGATGAGGCCTTCCCACTAACAAGTTACTTATTGAGACCCCATCCAAGAACAAATATAAATGCCAAGACAGAAAAATACAACGTACGGTTATCAACTGCCAGAAAATGTATTGAATGTGCATTTGGTATTTTAAGTAGAAAATGGCGCATTTCGCAAAAAGAAATTGAGACAAAACCAAGCGCTGCAATAAACATGATAAAATGTGCATGCATTTTGCATAATTATGTTGAATTCTGTGATGGAGATTCTGATCCTGACTAAATAAATGCAACAATAGAAATAAATGATGAATTAGTAATTCATCAAGTAAATGTAAAAATTCAAGTAAATGGTGCATTTGCAACAAGTGCACATTCAGTATATTTTTTTGGTAATTGATTGCCGTTTAATTTTGTTTTTTCTGACTTGGTGTTTATTTTTTTCTCGGTTAATTGCTTAATAAATTAATTTTAAGTGATAAAACATTACTTTGAATATGTTTTACATTCTTAATATTACTTTATATATATACTTAGTAGAACAATCACACATTACGCCTACTTCACTCCATTACTTATCAGTCATATTTTTTGTTTTTATAGTCTTTATGGGTGTCGTTCCACAAAACACAGCGGCTCTGAACAGCCGAAATTAAACTTTCCGCCGAATTTTCTGCATTATTCTTATCTGGTCGCTGAGAAACGCACAAAACATTAAAACCAATTTTAGCGCTGAGCAAAGTCGCTCAGTCTATGTTAGAATTATACATGGTTAAAGGCCCAGTTACCCGAACGTGAACCGAATTGAACGTGGACTTAGAAACCAGCTGATCAGTTCAACTAAACATCAAACACTGTTTGCTGGTTACCCAAAACTTGAACTGAATTTAACTGAATTGGAAACCTGCAGAAAACAGAATTTGTAGTTCCAGTTCATATTTCAGTTCAAGTTACTATCCATTTACATTGAACAGCTGATTTAAAATGGACGAGCATTAACTCATTGGGTTGGTGCAGGAAAATGATTTTTTGTAAAATAAAGCTAGCAAACTATTTAAGGATTGTTATGTGGTCCGTGCTCATTGGCTGGTTTACAGTAAGGGGTATCCGACTGTATTTGAACGATACCTGGCCGCCTCGGTGAGCATACCTGGCCCCGACGTGTTAGTGGGGGCTATGACACGCCGGTACTACTTTCCCCTACACTCGTGGTATCTTTTATGGACAACAAAAAACTTTTAAATAACATGCGAGCTTAACCGCTACACAGACAGCAGAGCGGATGGAAGGGGCGGCTCTGGACGAAGGTGGCAAGCTGACGCTGCGCAGGGGCCTGGCCCCTAACTCCAAGAGCACTGCTCAGCCGAAGGGGTCGTCCCCGAAGCAGAGCATCTCTAAGAGTGCAGAGACTTTCAAGTTTCCAGTGGCGGCCAAGGAAGCCACCATACGAACGGACGCAGGGGGTGGGTCTGCAGTGCCTGGCACTGCGCCGGTGGCTGCCCTGCGGGCTAAATTAGCAAGTGGGGGAGACGCCGCAATACCCTCTTTTGTTCCTCAGAAGAGGCTGCAGAAGAAGACGCCTCTGCCGGCACCAGGCCAGCCTGGCGGCTCTGGCGACCCGCTAAGGCAAGGCCTCAGCGGAGTCGGGCGCAAATGGTACCTCAGGTACCTCGAGCGTAGGTTCAAACCTGAACAGGCACGCAGGCGTGCACTGGAGCACCGGGCCCCGACCACGTCTCCAGTAGAGCGTAGTGACGGCCAGGCCGTGGCGGGAAGATAGCGACAGCTCCACCATACGTCGCCAACAGAACTCCCCAAGTTCACTCAGCTTCAGATTCGGCCAACTGAAGTGCCGGCTACACAAGAAGCAAGCCGCGATGGAGACGGCTGCGAAGGTGCATCAGCCAAGGTAGCACCCACCTGCCCCCCGATGAGGCAGCAGCAGCCAAAGCCATTGCGGCCTGGGAAGCCGAGTTGGACTCGGAATTGTCAAGGCTTCATGTGTGCAACGAGGCAGACCACTTGAGTGATGTGCAGCCGTCCGATGATGAGCAGACACCCACCGGGACGCTGTCAGAAGCATATCTGACGCTCTCGGAGTGGGAACCGGAGCTGTAAGGATGGGGGCCACCAGCGTGGCACAGATCAACCTGCATCACGCGAGGGCAGCTTCGGCTGTCATCAGCAGGTTGATCTCCAGGTCTGACCTGGGGCTGGTTCTCATTCAGGAGCCATGGGTCGTCAGAGCCAGGATCTGCGGCCTAAACCATATAAGTTCGCAATTAGTTGCATACATTAGGGAGACATCGCCAAGATCATCTTGGTGCGAAAGAACACAAACTTTCTTTGTCTCTCCAAATTTCTCAGAAGGGATCTTGTAGCGGTGCAAATCAATGACGAGTTCGGAAGTATTGTAATGGCATCAGCCTACTTCCCTGGTGACAATGCAGAAGCCCCTCCAACAGAGGTTCAGGATCTGGTGGCACACTGCAGCAGCAATAGACTCCCCTTGCTGATGGGATTCGACGCTAACGCGCACAGTGTAGCGTGGGGCAGCACTGGAAATAACAGTAGAGGTGAGTGCTTACTTGACTATCTTGTAGCTAGTGACCTTACTGTGTTCAATTTGGGGTCTGAACCCACTTTTATCACCAAAAATAGAGCCGAAGTGCTTGACATTACTTTCGGCAACGGGGGGCCTCCCAGTTGGTCAGCAATTGGAGGGCCTCAACGGAACCGTCAATGTCGGATCACAGGATCATCCTCTTCGACATTAGCAGCAATTTCAGGTTTAGTAAAGTTATCAGGAATCCCATAGTGAAAGATGGGACTTGAATACCAAGAAACTAACAGAATTTAACGAAGAAATCCGGTACAGCAATCGTGCTCATTTTCGGAGTTTTTGCTCTAACCTAGAACAGTTCAAACCAGCTATTCGAGTCTTCAAGGCAATCTCGAAAGGCAAAGTGCTGTCCGAACTCTTTCCAAAGAGACCAGATGGTTCCTTTACGGAAAATGAGGTGGAGAAGGCAGAACTTCTCCTGCAAACTCACTTTCCACGATGTAGAACCATCCCCAACACTGACAATTGCTACGTTACGGTCCCCATCAGGAGACCGGACTGGAGCCTGGCTGCAGCCATTATAACAGAGCAAAAAATTAGATGGGATATTGGATCGCTCAGTCTCTACAAGGCCCCAGGTACGGTTGGAATCCTTCCCGTCCATCTTCAGAAGGGGATAGAGCAGCTAATGGTTTTCCTCATTCGAATTTTCCGGGGAAGTCTAGCTATGGGCTACATACCTAGAGCATGGAGGATGGCCAGGGTGATTTTCATCCCGAAGGTGGGAAAAAAAGACCCTTTTCACCCCAAATCCTTCAGCCTGACATCCTTTCTACTAAAAACCCTCGGAAAGGTCGTTGACAATCATACTAGAACCTCGCACCTAGTGTCCAGTCCCTTGCATGATCATCAGCATGCCTATAGAGAAGGAAAGTCGACCGAATCGGCTCTCCTAGACCTAGTAAACAGCCTCCAATGCTCAGTGAGGGCCAAAGAGGTTGCTCTCTGTGCCTTAATGGACATAGAGGGTGTTTTCGATAACACAGCACATGTTGTTGTAGCTAGGGCGCTTCACGGCAAAGGGGTTGAGTCAGGACTCACTTTCTGGCTAGGAAAACTCCTCGACACAAGAATAGCGAAAGGCACTGTCAATAGCTGGACGGTCAGGGCCCAAACCACCAGAGGATGTCCACAGGGGGGTGTCCTATAACTCTCCTCTGGGGTTTCGTGTCGGACGAGCTACTAGTTAAACTAAAAAATATTGAATTTGAATGCCAAAGCTACGCCGATGACATTACCATTGTCTGTAAAGGTAAACTCGTAAACACGCTATGTCATTGGATTACACTAAGTCTCCGACTTTGCAGGGACGTGGGGCTGAATACAAATCCAGCAAAAACCACAATTATCGGTTTCACCAATCGGTAAAAGTAAAAATCCAAAAGACCCATGGTTCTTGGGTGTACGTTTATCCCGCTCTCTAGGGAGACAAAGTATCTATAATCTTGTACAAGAGACAACTACGGAAACAGCATGTCGAGCATGCGGTACGCAAGGCCACACTGGCCCTTATCATTATCGACCACCTATAATGTGAAACGACGGACGTATAGGCAATGCATAGAAGCACTCAACAGTTTTAACACAGTCACCAATTATTGGGTACCAGGACATGCGGATATTCCCGGTTATGAGCTTCCCGATTTTATGGCCAGGAGAGGAGCTAGCACTCCTTTCCACGGGCCTGAACCTTTCTGCAGGCTAGGACCAGGGATAATCAGTCAGAGCAGTCGCATCGATCTGCTTAATGCTTGCGAGGATGCATGGCAGTCTTCGCAGGGGACAAGACAGAGCAAGCGACTGCTAGGTAGTTAAAACAAGAAGAGAACTGAGGACTGTCTGAAGCTGAGCAAGGGATCTCTTCGGATAGTTACTTGTTTCTTGACCGGGCACTGAAGAATGCGCAAGCATCTGCAAAATCTCAAATTTGGGGAAGACAGTCTTTGCAGAATGTGTCTGGAGGGCGATGAGACTCCAGAGCATCTGCTTGAGGAGTGTCCCGCCATCAGTCGACTGAGGCTCTCTCTTCTGGGGAGCCACTCTCTGTCTACAGCAGGGATGAGGGCTCTACTACCATGCCACATCGTCGCGTTCCTGCGATCGATTGGGCTGTTCGAGGAGCTGTAACTCTCACAAGGACATTGAAGAAATTGGTCGGGAATTCAAGCATGATTTTGTTATAAAGCAGAGTCAACAGCTTTTCGAAAGTATGCTTGAACGTGGCCGTGGATGTATAAAAGAGAGTTTTGAATTTCTTTACCACGGCTTCCCATAAGGCACCATTGTGTGGCCCACTAGTAGGGTTGAAGTGCCTGGATGAACTTTATAAACTGTATTTTGAAAGAAAAAGCTTTCTTGTGGCCTCAAGAAACTCACGCGACAGCTACGACAAATGTTTCTCCATTATCGGAGTGCATTTTTGCTGGACACCCACGTCTTGCTATCAATCTAGCAAATGCCGCTTAGAACTTGAACCCATGTAGTGAAATATTATGCGTGAAGTTTATAAGAAGGCGAGAATACAGACAGGCATAAGGCAGTATTGTTGGATGACACTCATCACAACTGAGAATCTGGGAGGATCGGATGCCATCGCAGACCCGAATAACTCCGTGTTTAATGAAGGTAATTTCTTTTGAAGCTGATCATTTATGCTGTGCAACCTGCCACCAGTCTGGCCCGTGCCACCAAAGTGAGCTGCCAAGCAGTTCAACTGCTGATACGTGGCGCCAATGCTTGGAATCTGTGGGCTGAGTTATTTTTGCCGCAGAAGTTGAACACGCACATGGAGGCTTTTTTAGCCATGCTAACACTATCGTCAAGTCAGTCTAGTAGTAACACTCGCACTCTTTAAGCGGCAGCGTTGGAATTACTGCTGCTGACAATCCGGCTAACAACATGGCACCGCACCATTCTAGGCGTGGGATTGACACCGTTTTCGCGGGCGCGACTCTAGTTTTTGCAGTAAGGAGGTGGATAGAGATTCTGTCCCGAGATTCTGTGTGGACATAAACGCAGTGCCATATGCGTGCTGAGAAGCATCGCAGAGCCCATGAAATCGCAGTCGGAGGTTTTGCCGAGTTTCTACCCAAGGTGGAATGCGCACCTCCCCAAGACTCGCAAAGTGGTCGAGGAATTCGTGCCACTTTGAAATGAGGTCATCGGGTAGTGAATCATCCCACCCAAATACTCTGAGCCATGTCTTTTGCATAAATATTATGGCTCGGACAATGACCGAATAGCTTCGCAATCTGCGAGATAACTTCTCGTTTTGATTTAAGCGCTTTTGTTGGAACCTGAGACGGTGTAAAGAAGAACTCATCGGACTCGGCCTTCCTTCGGATTCTGAGAGTTTTTGCATCACTGGCTTCCTCTATCTCGAGGAAGTCAGATATAAGGCGGTGCTGTTTTGGGATGATTTTGATCAAGTCCTTTTTATTCAAAGTCCACTTTCTTAATGGAAACCCTGAGGATTCAAGTGCATTAGAGAGTTCGGATATCCATTGCACTGCAAAACTCTTAGTGTGAGCGCCTGCTTACACATCCTCAACATACTTATAATTGGATATAATGTCACTTGCCTGGGGTATGCGACACTGCACATTGTAATATAGCTGCTGAAGTACTGTAATCACTAAGAATGGAACAAAGTTCATTCCAAAGGTGACTGTGTTCAGTTCAAAATCCCGGAGCTCATTGTCCTTTGTTCGGAAAAGGATTCTTTGGTATTGATTGTGTTTAGAAGGCAGATTTCGCTCGAAAGTTGGGAGCTATCGAGCTACCATCGATAGCAGCCTGACACGATCGAAAGTGCCCAACAGTGCCATCGATAGTTTTTTCTGCACATCACCAAATCATAAAATTAGCGCGTTTATTTTTGGCATCTGTACAACTAATTTTAGTGGAAAAACAGTGTTAACATCAATATCAGAATCAATGCACGAAATTCACAGTTTTCTTCAAAAAGGTACAATGCGTACTTTTCAAGTTATTATTATTATTTTGACTAACTATGTGCCGAATTTAAGCTAAACATCTGAGCTGCGGAAATGAGTACAGAACGAGCGGAAATACATCCAATTTACACGATCATTAACAAAGATTACATCCCAGTTTTGAAATGCATGCCCCATATTCCAGCAATCAGTATCTTCTTACTTTAAGCTCTAACCGAAATGATTACTAAGGATGAGCAGCAGGTATTGGATTCCACATATAAGCTCCCAAGCAACAGACATTTAAGAGATAAGCGGATGCTTAATATGTTTAAAGAAACTTCGGTCACATGTGACTTTTGGTTATCGCGAGCCAAAGCCAGCTTCTTGACGTCACAGGTCACTTTGTTAATTGTTATAATTTGAAAACAGCATCACAAGAAAACTCTTCAAAAAAACAAATCATTCTGCGCAAAATATTGCAAACACGTTGCAAGATATATTAAATTATTGGAACCTCCTCAATAAAACCGTTTGTATTGTGACAGATAATGTATCAATGCTGAAAGCATGTGAAATATTATATGTACAAAATATACCATGCTTTACCCATACCTTAAGTCTGGTGGGTCAAGATTCGTTAAAATTCGACGACAATTTATTAAAGGTATCTTCACACGGTGGGTTATTCTGTAACTTTTATTTTTGTTTTTTTAGCCAGCGATCTCGTGTGATTACACAACATTTCTTAGGTCCCGTCAAAAACCGACGCAGTAATGAAAAACTAGAACGTGTTCTATTTTTGCTCTTTTTTGCGTCAGTTAAAGTTGTGCCTTTAACATGTTTAAGTAAAAGAAGCGTTTTTGGTGTGTATACTCGATACCGAAGGTAAAGAGTATATTGGGTTTGTGCAATGTCCGTCATGGTGTCTGTCCGTCTGTTCGTCCGTATGTTCGCAACTTTTTTCCACACCCTTCAAGTTAGAGACTTCAAACTTTGCAAATCTCTTTATCTATGGCATAGTAAATTAAAGTGTCAAGATTGGAGCTCTACGATAACTAGGGGGCTGGCAAATCGATAAACTCGATAACGCAAAATCGATAGATGCAGCTATTTCGCAAGCCCTTACAGCTAGAACTACCAACTTTGGGGAGCAAATAGCTACTAACAACCCCCAAAAAACTGCATATAAAATTTTGGAGCCACGCCCACCCATACCGACCCCAGCCCCCCGCAGTTTAACACCAAGAATGCCCCTATCTTCTACAGTTTTTGAGCTAGAGCCATCAAATTTGGTTCCAAGATAGGTGTTGACGATCTCCAACCAAATTCATAAAAACTTTGGATGCCACGCCCATCTATACTGCCCTATCCGCCCTCAACCACCCCAACGCTTCGCTAAAAACGGTAGTGCGTGTATCTTCCATAGTGTTTGAGCTAGAGTCACAAAATTTGGTAGGTAGATAACTGGTAATGACCCCTCAAAAACTGCATCAAAGTTTTGGAGCCACACCCACCCATTCCGCCCCCAGCCCCCGCAGCTTAAAAACAGAAATGCTTATTTCTTTTACAGTTTTTGAGTTAGAGCCCGCAAATTTTGTGCCAAAATAGGTGATTATAGCCCTCAAAAAAATGCATAAAAACTTTGGATGCCACGCCAATCCATACAGCCCAAGCTGCCGCAAACCGCCCCAATGCTTCACTAAAAACGGGAATGCGTGTATTTTCCAAAGCGTTAAAGCTAGAGTCACCAAATTTGGTAGGAAGATAGCTATTAACAATCCCCAAAAAACTGCATCAAATTTGGAGCCACGCCCCCCCGTTCCCTAGCCCCTTGCATTTTGAAATCAAAAGTGCCTATATTTTCCACAGCTTTTGAGTTAGAGCCGCCAAATTTGGTGCCAAAATTGGAAGTGTAGAAACCCAAAAATTTTAGATGGCGCCCCCACCCATACTGCCCCCAGCCCCCCTGCCACAATATTCTACTAACTTTGAGCTAGAGTCACCAAATTTGGTATGAGGATAGCAATTAACATCATAAATAGATCTGCAGCAAAACTTTGGACGCCACGCCCCCCCCATACCAGCCCCCAGCCACATTTTCACCATATTCTACTAGTTTTGAGCTAGAGTCACCAAACTTGGTATGAGGATAGCAATTAACATCACAAACAGATGTGCAGCAAAACTTTGTAAGCCACGCCCCCCCATACCAGCCCCCAGCACCCAGCCCCCCTTCTACCATATTCTGCTAACTTTGAGCTGGAGTCACCAAATTCTGTTTGAGGATAGCAATTGACATCATAAATAGATCTGCAGCAAAAAATTGGATGCCACGCCCCCCCTTACCAATCCCAGCCCCCCTTCCCCCAAATTTTACTATTTTTGAGCTAGAGTCACCAAATTTGGGAGGAAGATAGTTTTTTGGCATCCCATCTGCACCAGACAATCTTTGAGGCAGCCTAAACCCCTGCCGTATCCACACACCATTGCAATCAGCTCTCTTTTAATCTGTTTTACTACTGGTATCGAGTATACCGCAGTCGGGTGCGTCCGACTGAAACGTTTCTACTTGTTTTCATTTGGATTGTAAAAAGAAACTTGTTAATTTTCGGGTATGAATTTTCACCAATATGGCGCCATATGTAAAAGTGCAAATATGGCGGCTGAACGCAAAACGGACGCGGTGGAAATAATAATACATATATCAAAATAATTTATAGAATTGCCTTTGGGCATCAAAAATTGAACGGAGTGTTCAAAGCGGTAAGCACCAGTATGATAAGTATATATTTGCGGAGGAGATGCCACTTGGCAAAATGGATATATGGAAAATACAACTTATCTGTGGTCTTTCTAAAGAAAATTCCAACGATGCTTGCTGACAATAACGATGCTGATGAGAATCCAGCTGGAAGGACCAATGTTTGAAGCGCGGGCTGGGTTTTCCTTTGGGTGTGGTTTCCGTATTTGTAAAGGTGGTATTTGTATAGAATTCGTAAATAATTTGTGCGTGTAGGCGTCTGTTTCGCTTTACTTGTATTTTTCGATTAATATAGATGTTTTTTAAACAACTAAAAACTAGCCTTATTTGTAACATGTTGCTTATGTGTTGTCAGTTTATGAGAGAGGATAGGAAAACGGCAACTTCTTGTTCGCTGTCAGCTTTTAAGCATGAACACTGAGGACTATAACAAGCTCTTATTAAATTGTAAACATGAATTAAAACTACTCATGACTACAATTATGGATGATGTATATTACACTAAAATTGGAACTAAGGATTATAAATTAAATATTTCTAACACTGTATGAAAAATATCACAAGTAACTCTAAGTGATGAAAGGAAACTGCAAATGTTTAGTCTAACTAAGAGTGAATGCTCACTTCCACTTGCATTCCGCAGTTGGGATTGTTATCTGAATCCAAAATTACCACAAGGTACGCAGCATGTTTGGAATGTTAAGCTTGCAGTTAATAGAGAACGCCTTCGGTTTGCTTTAGTAGTGGATTTAGTAATGGATCGATCGATCTAGTGTAAAAAAATACTGAGGTATATTGCCTGCTTATGCATGATCGACTAGCAGAAGGCCTTTGACTGGGTTAGCTTAACGCATCGTTTAAACCAATTTAATAGAGAATCCAGTTCAAGTTAATATTCTGTCCAATTTATAAATTAACACATTATGACCACCCTCTAAATAAATAAATAAATAAAAACACGATGAAATTTATAAAAAAAATAATTAGTATTTTATTTAAGTACAGTTTAAACATTTTCATTTGCAGACACTTCAAACTGGGTGTTTTCTAAGATTAGAAATAAATTATATAAATTATTAAGTGCACATTGATTTACTATTTTCTTATCTTTTCTGAAATTTGTAGAGAAGTTTGAAAATTATGATCAGCCATTTATTGAACTCATTTGTAAAATATTCAAATAGGCATTTACAAACAAACCTTAGGGCTGAATTGTTGCCATGTTCCTAATACGTTTTAAATCAAAGCAAATTAATTTGTTAATCAAAACAAAAATTTTAATTAATTTAATTCATTAACATTTTTTATAATAACTCGTAAACCTATGGGCATTTCCAGGATGGCGAAAGTGACACAGAAATAGCATGGGAAAGAAACTCAAAAAATTACCGTTTCTCGATGATTGCCTTATATCTCTTTCTATTTTGTATTAGATAGATGTTCGTACTAAAACCTAGAAAAAAGACTGCAACAATAAAATTAATATATAAAAAATAACAATGAAAAGCAAACCAGCAATAAAAGTAGCCAAAAATGAAAAAACATATATCTGAAAACTCATTATATTATTTTATTTCAAATATTTCTTTATCAATATAAAAGAACAAAACATTTGTTTATCAACTTTAAATTTTTTGGTCGTGGTGAACCTTTTTCTGGAAATGCCCATATACATAATGCATATTCATAAGCATAAAATATGTAACAAGATTAATTTATATTATTATTTTTATTTATTTTATTTAGATAATCAATTTTTTTTCATTGCTTAGCTGTAGTCGCGCACAGCATATTTTAAACAAGACACGCTGTGCGTTAAACTCTCGTCATTAAAATTTGAATGGACAAATCTATTCAGAATTTCTGCAGCCTTGAATGCCTCCAAAACGCAAGGTGCTGACTCATCTTCATGTTGTTCTTCGACGTTGTCGTCGCTGTCCTGTCCGTCATCTATTATATTTTTACCAATGTTGTCTTTGGAAGGTTCCTCACAAATCGCCACACTATTGTCGTTAAGAACATATTCGTCCAGGTCTTCCTTTGAAATTGGTAGCTGATTTTTTAGAGCTCCGATATCAATGTCATTTGAGAATGAGCTGCTGGGACCATCTTAATTTTGTTCGGCAAGCCCAGAATGCCTTAATCAATTTGCAATTGTTATGGCGAAAGTTTTTGCTATGCAATATTTATCTTTAATATTGCATCAAGGATGGTATTTTTCGTGTATATTTCATCATTGCTTGCATCCATATTGCTGATTATATTAATCACTCGAATTATGCCTTGATCCATTTGTTGAAATACAGATGTCGTAATTGGTGGGAGGAAAACAAAAGTGACAATTATGAATTAACAGCAATATCGTCTTTTTCTCCTTTTTAAGCTCAGCATTCCAATCGCGTACCCATTTAATTAAAATGGCAGTTGTCATCCATGCCCGGCGATTACTATAGTAGCTAACAGGCAAAGACTGGACATTTTTGAAGCATCTAGGTCGCTTTGATTTTATTATAACCAATAATTTTCTTTTAAGATTACAACTCATATTGGCTGCAACAAGCACTGTTATCCTTTAATTGGACAGCTTCTCTCCAGTGCATTTTTCCCCTATAAATTCAAACTTCAATAAACAGATTTCTTCAAAATGATTTTCCCACCTTTAAATTTTAATGTTTTGTCTGGAGTTAATTTATAGAACAGTCCAGTTTTGTCGGCATTAAAAATTTCCTCATCATTGAAATCCTTACGTAGTGTTGGCCAAACCATTGTAAAGGCCCAGTTACCCAAACGTGAACCGCTTGTAACCGAATTGAACGTGGACTTAGAAAACAGCTTATCAGTTCAACTAAACATCAAACACTGTTTGCTGGTTACCCAAAACTTGAACTGAATTTAACTGAATTGGAAACCTGCAGAAAACAGAATTTTTAGTTGAAGTTACGATCCATTTACATTGAACAGCTGATTTAAAATGGACGAGCATAAACTCATTTGGTTGGTGCACAAAAAATGATTTTTTGTACAATAAAGCTAGCAAACTATTTAAGGAAACGGCAAAGAAAAGGGCAGCTTGAATATCAATTGCCGAATTGTACTAAGTATATGTAATATACATTACCCATATCATCCGTATTTAATAAGTTTATTATTTTTTTGTTTAAACAGAAGTTCGCGCGCAATTGTGAAAATATCAAAACAATGACAAACAGCTGTTCGATAATTGAATGTTCAGGGTAATCGGTTCAATTTCATATTCAGGTTCATTTTTAGGTTCAAGTCTAGTTCACGTTTGTTTTCATATACCAATACACGCTCGCATTCAATTCAAATTCAGTTCAAGCCAAGTTCGGGTAACTGCGCCTTAAGCCACTCGCTTACATCGCTCTTTTGGACAGACAAAGATTCTCCACTGACTGAACCGGCAACGATATTATGCCTCACCTTGAAGCGGCTTATCAAACTAACAGAACAATTAAAATTTTCAATTTTAAATTCTTTAGCGAAAAAATTATCGTTTCCTGAAGCAGTGGACCGCTTAATGGAATTTCTCGACAGCGTTTCATTGTAAACCACTGTAACAATGCTGCATAGACTTGATCTTGAGTTGACGCCCTGACGCGTTTTGCTTTAAGCCACTTTTATTAAATAAAGCTTTAATATTTTCTTTATTTTCGTTTAATAGACATTTTGCGGGTGTATTGCACAAGTGTCGAGCTTATACTGAAAGCATTCAGCTTTACTTCGAAAAAAGCAGAAAAAATCAGGAATAGACAGCTTATCTCATGGAATAGACTATGAGATTTGCACGCATTCATATTTGCCGAATTTATGTATTTAGTTTTACTTCGAAAAAGCTAAAAGATTCAGTAATATAACGGCAAATCTCATGGAATATAAGGTCTGCACACGCACGCTGTTAACATTTTTGTGTCGTCGGCATTGCACTTGGACTATCTCTCTCTCAGCAGATTTGCTAATGAAATAGCTAAAACTAAGAGAGAATAGTGCTAAAACCTTCGTGTCGCTGCTACATTTACAATCAAGGGTGCTGATCACTGATAAATACATACACTTCTAGTATGTTGTCATTATTTCACTGTATTTATTTTTTCGGCACGTCGCAATATTCGGTTGAACTGTGAAAAATCTCGTCGGTACAAGCGGTTTGTCGCTAAAAGCAGAGACGTACTAAGAGGAGACCCATTCATTTAAGTTTGAATGGATCAACCAAGTCATTGCGTTTTCGTCGCAATAACCGGACGGACGCTGTAAGCAGAGTCGTTAATCCCGGATTCTACTGTATATGCAAAGTTCAAAATACAGGTGACCCCAAGGTATACTTAATAGGGTAGCCGCACTCCCTCTCTTTATTACCTAAAACAAAAGTACGAAAAATGAGTACGGTCTTCATAACCAAAAAGAAATCCATATTATCAACTCTCCTGATACGTCTCAGCCAATTTACAACAAATAGCCAACTCATTTGCTAAGTTCTGGTCTTCCATATCAAATGACTCAAATTTTTCACAAACTTTTATTAACGAAAAATATATTTCAACATATCCATTCATGACATGTCCTTCAGCCCAACAAATTGAAACTGACATTTCACAAACAGAATTCGACTCTGCAATATCAAGCTTAAAAGGCCACACCCCAGGCCTGGATAGAAGCTCTTATCCCATGATAGATAAATCATTCCCACCTCTTAAAACACGCATAATAAAACACTTTAACAACATATTCCACAGCTACAACCCACAAAACTAGTGTAGTTATCCCTATAATCAAACTGGACTCTAATAAAACCTTAATTAGCTCATATAGACCAATCATTTTGAACCCGTGTATTGCCAAATTATTAAATAAAATTATTGCCAAGAGGTTTTGGTGGTTTGTCACCACGAACAAACTTCTACATACTAACCAAGTTGGCTTTAAGAAAGGGAAATCTGTTACAGACAATCTAGCCTATATAGATTATCTGATAACAGAATCCCTTTCTCATAAAAAACATATTTCCATCATCTCTCTCGACTTTAATAAAGCATTCAATAAAATTGGAATCCATGCTATTGTATCAAAACATCAAAAGTGGATTTTAGGACCCAACATTCTAAAATACGTAATTAACTTTAAGAACCATAGGAAAATCAAAAATATATATTCATCAAAAGATGCTCCACTTAATATTATAGTTAAGAAATTAAAAAATAATAAACACCATAATAAAAATAAATTAATATCTGCTATTAACAAGAGAGTTCAACTATGTAATTCCTTGAGTATAAAACACCACCAAACTCTTTCAATTACACATAAATAACGTTATTGGAAATTTAATAAAAACGCAGTAAACATAGAACTTTCTTATCTAATACCCAAGAACACAAACGACCTTGTATTTAAACAACTCTTTCTTAGTATTAAAACCAACTTACCTAACCACATATGCGTTTTCTATCCTCATACCAAATTTGGTGACTCTAGCTCAAAGTTAGTAGAATATGGTGGAAGGGGGGCTGGGGGCTGGTTTGGGGGGGCGTGGCGTCCAAAGGTTTGCTGCAGATCTATTTATGATGTTAGTTGCTATTATCATACCAAATTTGGTGACTCTAGCTCAAATATAGTAGAATATGGTGGAAGGGGTGCTGGGGGCGGTATGGGTGTGGGGCGCCATCAACTTTTTTTGGGTTGCTTCATCACCTATTTTTGCACCAAATTTGGCGGCTCTAGCTCAAAAAATGTAAAAAAATAGGCGTTTTTGGTTAGTATAGATTGGCGTGGCATCCAAAGTTCTTATGCATTTATTTTAGGGCTATAATCACCTATTTTGGCACAAAATTTGGTAGCTCTAACTCAAAAACTGTAAAAGATATTAGCATTTCTGTTTTTGAACTGTGGGGGTGGCAAGGGGCGGAATGGGTGGGTGGGGCTCCAAAACTTTGATGCAGTTTTTGAGGGGTCGTTACCAGTTATCTATCTACCAAATTTTGTGACTCTAGCTCAAACACTATGGAAGATACACGCACTACCGTTTTTAGCGAAGCGTTGGGGTGGTTGAAGGCGGATAGGGAAGTATAAATGGGCGTGGCATCCAAAGTTTTTATGAATTTGATTGGGGATCGTCAACACCTATCTTGGAATCAAATTTGATGGCTCTAGCTAAAAAACTGTAGAAGATATGGGCATTCTTTGTGTTTCACTGCGGGGGGGCTGGGGGCAGAATGTGTGGCCGTGGCTCCAAAATTTTTGATGCAGTTTTTTGGGGGTTGTTAGTAGCTATTTTCTCCCCAAATTTGGTAGTTCTAGCTGTAAGGGCTTGTGAAATAGCTGGATCTATCGATTTTGCGTTATCGAGTTTATCGACTTGCCAGCCCCTTAGTTATCGTACTTTAATTTACTATGCCATTGATAAAGAGATTTGCAAAGTTTCAAGTCTCTAACTTGAAGGGTGTGGAAAAAAGTTGCGTACAGGCGGACAGACGGACGGATACCTTCGGTATCGAGTATATAAACAAAAATAAAATAGCAATTATAAGGCGACCCAGTAAACGCATATTGGCTCGTATCATGTCGTGCTGTACTTGCGAGTGCTTTATGCATTTATTATTTGCATACAATATTATGAGTTGATCGTAATAAATAGCTCTGCTTATATTATCATCGTTTAGTTTTAGAACAACTTTAGATCGCAATATTTCATTAGCATCTTTATGTACAAAACCAGTAAGGCCTCTTCCACTTTTTGTGATATCACGTACACCCTCGTGATCTCGCGCGTTAAAGTTTTGAGCTGCAAGGATGACCACACCCTGAAGTGGGTCACCAGCATCGTGGCTGCCCTGGACGCTCCGTGGGTTGGTGCCAAGCTGGAGGTAGTGGACAGAACTTCCGTATTCCGTTCGTACCGAAGGCAAAAGTACTCTTCCTGCATGTCGTACCAGATCAGCAAGGGGGCCGACGATCTTCTGTAGGGACAATTCGGGAAGATGGCGTGGGGCTTGGGAAGTGTCTACCTGTGACTCAAAAAATGCCACGCCGATGACAAAAACGTGAATACGTTGGAGGCGGTTGAGGTGGAGAGCGACCTGGCAGAGGTCACCCATGCCACAAAAAGCCTAGAGATCGAAGACGACGAGGATGCAGACACTACCGTTGTAGAAGTCGCACCCGTGGAGGATACTACAGCCAAAATTGGAGCTGAGCATCATCCAGGTCAACCTGCATAAAAGCAAGTTGGCTTCGGTGGAGCTTCTGCTTACCCTGGAGACAGAGCTCGCCGACGTCGCCTCAGTCCAGGAGCCTTCGATAGCGTCGGAAACAAGGTTTCTGGACTAAAACATCCAGAATATCACATATTCTACCCGACAACAGTGAATAGAGCAAGGACCGTGATCCTAGTAAGGAAAGTTATCTATGCTTACTTATTGTCTAATTACAGTACTGACGACCTCACGGTGATAGCGCTGGAAGGTGGCAGAGATGAGCCAATACTCATGGCATCCTGCTCTATAGCGCAGGACATTGACGCGCCCCCTCAAGAGCTCACCCGGCTGGTGAAGGGGTTTGATCCCAAAAAGCAGCCCCTCATCATCGGAGCAGAAGCCAACGCACATCACACAGTATATGGAAACGGGTACATCAACGACAGGTGTGAGTCACTGTTTGATTTCATACTACAAACTAACCTTTAGATAGCAAACGAGGGGGAAGAACAAACTTTCGTTGGTCCTACCTCATCCAACGTCTTAGATATTACCCTCGCGTCGGTAACGAATACAGCGGTAAAAGATTGGAGAGTCCTTAGTAGACACTATTTCTCGGACCACAAGTACATTCAATTCCGTGTCAACTTTGAACGATTAGTGAAGAAATAAGTATACAGAAACCCGCGGAACTAGGACTGGAAGCAGTTTTTTTAAAGACGTTGAAACAAACCTACCGCGACTACTAAAGATAGCCTCACCAGATAAAATAGAGAAGTCCCTTGAGACACTCAATAAGTGTTTGGTGACGGCCTATCATAAAACGTGTAGACCATTCCAAGAGAAGAAGAGACACAAGCCCATGCCACTACTCCAGAACTCAGAGACAAAGAAAATACGTACTACAACTCTGCGAACTCGCTAAACAAGCGGAAGAAGAGATAGTATGGATCGAATACAAAACGCTGCTTCGCGAACTAAAGAAAAAAGTAAGAGTATCCAAAAGAAACGCATGGCAAAACTTCTGCTCTGACATTGAAAAGACAGCTGACACCGCAAGGTTAAATAAGCTGCTAGCTCGCCATCAGATAGTACAAAGCCAACTAAAAACTGAAGATGGCCGATGGACGGAAAGCAGTGAAGATCCGGCGAATGTGCTCCAAGAAGTGCATTTCCCTAACTGCACAGAAGTCAACACAAACACACAAAGGATATTTCAAGCCACAAGGGTGGAAATCCCAGAAGATATCATAACGACGCGACGGATAATGTGGGCTGTAGACTCCTTTGAGAACTACAAATCACCGGGTCCTGACGGTATATTCCCGGCAATGCTGCAGAAGGTCAAACACATGATCACTCCATAGCTGAGGGAAATATTTAAGGGATGCCTAAGATATGGCTATGGCCTGGAGGACAGCACGGGTAATTTTAAAAGTCGGTGGAAACAGCGCTACATTCCCTCGTTGCAACGATAGAAAAAGCACTACACCAAAAAGAATACGCCCTAGGCGCATTTCTGGACATTTTAGGCCATTTAACAATGTGTTAACGGAAGCATTAATGCACAGCCTAAGAGCTGTGACCCAAACAGAAGCAGTAAACTCCTGGGTCCAGAACCTACTGGGAAGCAGGAGAATAATATCGGAATGGGGAACTACAACCGCAATAAGGGAAGAAAAATGTGGCACCCCCCAAGGAGGAGTGCGTTCACCCCTGCTGTGGAACTTGGTAGCTGCTCTTAGTATCAACGCGGACAAGACGGACCTCATTCTTTTTACCGAGAGATACAAGGTACCTCGCTGGACTCCACCCAAACTTAACAATAAAACGCTAATACCAAAAGGAAGTATCAAGTACCTAGGTATAGTATTGGATAGCAAGTTGAATTGGAAGCTCAATGTGGAAGAAAGGGTGAAGAAGGCCACCAACGCACTCTATACATCGCATAAGATGTTGGGTAGCACTTGGGGACTCTCACCAAGACTGACACACTGGATTCTAATCTCAATTGTGCACCCCATACTGCTCTTTGGAATACTGGTATGGTGGAAAGCCACAGAGAAGTATACGTAAAACGAATGAAAAAACCCTGAGGAACAAACCAACAAAATCACTACAAATCATTCTGAACGTCTACGCTGTGGCACGCCTAACAGCAAAAAAAGAGTGCACAACGTCTTTGCACGATAGGCAACATGACGGTAAACAGCTACGAGCATAGTACAATTGAAAGGGAAACCATAGTCGAAAAATACTACATGACCCCAAAAAACAATTATATCTTTACGCCTACGCTCCTAGGAGTAGATGACTAGATCATCGAAAGCAAGTTTATCGTCTGATGAATCCTCACCATCCATAAGTAAACAAACATCTATTTGTTTGTCTGAAATAATATTTTCTGAAATAATTAACTGTTATATAATTAACTCGGTTATTTATATTATTGAAGCAGGCATGCGATATACGCCTTTATGTATGTCCTTATGATATCCCATGAAATTAGCTAAACGGTCAATTTGGGAATCCTTTACGTTAAACATTGAAGTGTAGGTTGCTAAGTGCGTAGCTGCGTGTCTCTGAGTAATTCTGGACAAGAAACGCCACAGCTTTTGGGAAAATAAGCCATAATCTGGCATCTCGAATTTATTTCTTGAAGCTGTTTGGTGCACTAAATACGAACTCATTATCTTCGCGAACGCCCGCATTCTTGCGATATTTTAGAATTGTGTCAATACACCGCCGATCAAATGGCTTTAACAGAACTGGTACAGTTCTATTTAGCTTTCATCTTATTGTAATTCATGTGAACTGCTTTGATATGTCTTTAACACTGTTAGGCAATGATTTTAAAATATCGTTGCTCATATTATCACTAGCCCCATGGGCAGCTCTATAATTTTCGATAGTAAGTCACTCTATTTCACCAACTCGCTTTTGCTTTTACCAGCTTTGACCACGCGTTCATTTTAAATCCTTTTTCTAAAACATTTAAAGAATCAAATGAAATATTATTAAAGTATTCTAATAATTTTGTAATGTCGTCTTTGTTAGGAAGATTTCTTATTTTTTGTCGTCTTATTCTGGCTTGGTCTTTCACTGCTTTTTTATTGATATTTATGTGGACTTCACTTTTCCAAACAGTTAAAAAGTCTTTCACAAGTGTTGTTTTCGTGTTCGTGTTCCTTTAAATACTGTGTCTGCAGTATTTCGCCACATTTTCTTATAAGCGTACTTAAATTAGTGGCTACCGCTGGAGTTTTATAGTACATAGTATCATCGCTCCACTTAGCAACTCGGGTGTATAACTGAACTATATTTACGTAAGAGGGATCAAATACATATTTAAACTCTTTTTTTACGAAGAATCCTTATTTTTAATAGGTCCGTATCATGTCGTGCTGTACTTGCGAGTGCTTTTTGCATTCATTATTTGCATACAATATTATGAGTTGATCGTAATAAATAGCTCTGCTTATATTATCATCGTTTAGTTTTAGAACAACTTTAGATCGCAATATTTCATTAGCATCTTTATGTACAAAACCAGTAAGGCCTCTTCCACTTTTTGTGATATCACGTACACCCTCGTGATCTCGCGCGTTAAAGTTTTGAGCTGCAAGGATGACCACACCCTGAAGTGGGTCACCAGCATCGTGGCTGCCCTGGACGCTCCGTGGGTTGGTGCCAAGCTGGAGGCAGTGGACAGAACTTCCGTTTTCCGTTCGTAACGAAGGCAAAAGTACTCTTCCTGCGGGTCGTACCAGCAGGCCAGGCGCTGCAGTTATTGAAGTGGCAGAACCCGGATGTGCCAACAGCTGATTGAAAGGTAATCTATGTTGCGAAACCCGATAACAAGGGTCAGCAAATGGTGATCCAGATCAGCAAGGAGGCCGACGATCTTCTGTACGGACAATTCGGGAAGATGGCGTGGGGCTTGGGAAGTGTCTACCTGTGACTCAAAAAATGCCACGCCGATGACAAAAACGAGAATACGTTGGAGGCGGGTGAGGTGGAGAGCGACCTGGCAGAGGTCACCCATGCCACAAAAAGCCTAGAGATCGAAGACGACGAGGATGCAGACACTACCGTTGTAGAAGTCGCACCCGTGGAGGATACTACAGCCAAAATTGGAGCTGAGCATCATCCAGGTCAACCTGCATAAAAGCAAGTTGGCTTCGGCGGAGCTTCTGCTAACCCTGGAGACAGAGCTCGCCGATGTCGCCTTAGTCCAGTAGCCTTCGATAGCGTCGGAAACAAGGTTTCTGGACTAAAACATCCAGAATATCACATATTCTACCCGACAACAGTGAATAGAGCACGGACCGTGATCCTAGTAAGGAAAGTTATCTATGCTTACTTATTGTCTACTAACAGTACTGACGACCTCACGGTGATAGCGCTGGAAGGTGGCAGAGATGAGCCAATACTCATGGCATCCTGCTATATGGCGCATGACAACGACGCGCCCCCTCAAAAGCTCACCCGGCTGGTGACGGAGTTTGAACCCAAAAAGCAGCCCCTCATCATCGGGGACATCAACGACAGGTGTGAGTCACTGTTTGATTTCATACTACAAACTAACCAACGTCTTAGATATTACCCTCGCGTCGGTAACGAATACAGCGGTAAAAGATTGGAGAGTCCTTAGTAGACACTATTTCTCAGACCACAAGTACATTCAATTCCGTGTCAACTTTGAACGATTAGTGAAGAAATAAGTATACAGAAACCCGCGGAACTAGGACTGGAAGCAGTTTTTTAAAGACGTTGAAACAAACCTACCGCGACTACCAAAGATAGCCTCACCAGATAAAATAGAGAATTCCCTTGAGACCCTCAATAAGTGTTTGGTGACGGCCTATCATAAAACGTGTAGACCATCCCAAGAGAAGAAGAGACACAAGCCCATGCCACTACTCTAGAACTCAGAGACAAAGAAAATACGTACTACAACTCTTCGAACTCGCTAAACAAGCGGAAGAAGAGATAGTATGGATCGAATACAAAACGCTGCTTCGCGAATTTAAGAAAAAAGTAAGAGTATCCAAAAGAAACGCATGGCAAAACTTCTGCTCTGACATTGAGAAGACAACTGACACCGCAAGGTTAAGGAAGCTGCAAGCTCGCCATCAGATAGTACAAAGCCAACTAAAAACTGAAGACGGCCGATGGACGGAAAGCAGTGAAGATCCGGCGAATGTGCTCCAAGAAGTGCATTTCCCTAACTGCACAGAAGTCAACACAAACACACAAAGGATATTTCAAGCCACAAGGGTGGAAATCCCAGAAGATATCATAACGACGCGACGGATAATGTGGGCTGTAGACTCCTTTGAGAACTACAAATCACCGGGTCCTGACGGTATATTCCCGGCCATGCTGCAGAAGGTCAAACACATGATCACTCCATAGCTGAGGGTAATATTTAAGGGATGCCTAAGAAATGGCTATGGCCTGGAGGACAGCACGGGTAATTTTCCAACCAGATGCGGGAAAATGCAGCCACGTGCTGCCTAAAGACTACAGACCCATCAGCTTGACTTCATTCCTGCTAAAAACGCTAGAAAAACTGATAGATCTCCACATCAGAGAGAACACAGAGATAACCCTAGAACAAAACTAACACGCATACACGAAGGGCAAGTCGGTGGAAACAGCGCAACTTTCCCTCGTAGCAATCTCAGACAAAGCACTACACCAAAAAAAACAAATACGCACTAGTTGCATTTCTGGACATCTCAGGCGCAATTTAACAATGTGTCAACGGAAGCATTAATGCACAGCCTAAGAGCTGTGACCCCAACAGAAGCAGTAAACTCCTGGGTCCAGAACCTACTGGGAAGCAGGAGAATACTATCGGAATGGGGAACTACAACCACACTGTCAGACAATGATTTTAAAATATCGTTGCTCATATTATCACTAGCCCCATGGGCAGCTCTATAATTTTCGATAGTAAGTCACTCTATTTCACCAACTCGCTTTTGCTTTTACCAGCTTTGACCACGCGTTCATTTTAAATCCTTTTTCTAAAACATTTAAAGAATGAAATAAAATATTATTAAAGTATTCTAATAATTTTGTAATGTCGTCTTTGTTAGGAAGATTTCTTATTTTTTGTCGTCTTATTCTGGCTTGGTCTTTCACTGCTTTTTTATTGATATTTATGTGGACTTCACTTTTCCAAACAGTTAAAAAGTCTTTCACAAGTGTTGTTTTCGTGTTCGTGTTCCTTTAAATACTGTGTCTGCAGTATTTCGCCACATTTTCTTATAAGCGTACTTAAATTAGTGGCTACCGCTGGAGTTTTATAGTACATAGTATCATCGCTCCACTTAGCAACTCGGGTGTATAACTGAACTATATTTACGTAAGAGGGATCAAATACATATTTAAACTCTTTTTTTACGAAGAATCCTTATTTTTAATAGGTCCGTATCATGTCGTGCTGTACTTGCGAGTGCTTTTTGCATTCATTATTTGCATACAATATTATGAGGTGATCGTAATAAATAGCTCTGCTTATATTATCATCGTTTAGTTTTAGAACAACTTTAGATCGCAATATTTCATTAGCATCTTTATGTACAAAACCAGTAAGGCCTCTTCCACTTTTTGTGATATCACGTACACCCTCGTGATCTCGCGCGTTAAAGTTTTGAGCTGCAAGGATGACCACACCCTGATGTGGGTCACCAGCATCGTGGCTGCCCTGGACGCTCTGTGGGTTGGTGCCAAGCTGGAGGTAGTGGACAGAACTTCCGTTTTCCGTTCGTACCGAAGGCAAAAGTACTCTTCCTGCGGGTCGTACCAGCAGGCCAGGCGCTGCAGTTATTGAAGTGGCAGAACCCGGATGTGCCAACAGCTGATTGAAAGGTAATCTATGTTGCGAAACCCGATAACAAGGGTCAGCAAATGGTGATCCAGATCAGCAAGGAGGCCGACGATCATCTGTACGGACAATTCGGGAAGATGGCGTGGGGCTTGGGAAGTGTCTACCAGTGACTCAAAAAATGCTACGCCGATGACAAAAACGAGAATACGTTGGAGGCGGGTGAGGTGGAGAGCGACCTGGCAGAGGTCACCCATGCCACAAAAAGCCTAGAGATCGAAGACGACGAGGATGCAGACACTACCGTTGTAGAAGTCGCACCCGTGGAGGATACTACAGCCAAAATTGGAGCTGAGCATCATCCAGGTCAACCTGCATAAAAGCAAGTTGGCTTCGGCGGAGCTTCTGCTAACCCTGGAGACAGAGCTCGCCGACGTCGCCTTAGTCCAGAAGCCTTCGATAGCGTCGGAAACAAGGTTTCTGGACTAAAACATCCAGAATATCACATATTCTACCCGACAACATCGAATAGAGCAAGCACCATGATCCTAGTAAGGAAAGTTATCTATGCTTACTTATTGTCTAATTACAGTACTGACGACCTCACGGTGATAGCGCTGGAAGGTGGCAGAGATGAGCCAATACTCATGGCATCCTGCTATATGGCGCATAACAACGACGCGCGCCCTCAAAAGCTCACCCGGCTGGTGACGGAGTTTGAACCCAAAAAGCAGCCCCTCATCATCGGAGCAGAAGCCAACGCACATCACACAGTATATGGAAACGGGTACATCATCGACAGGTGTGAGTCACTGTTTGATTTCATACTACAAACTAACCTTTAGATAGCAAACGAGGGGGAAGAACAAACTTTCGTTGGTCCTACCTCATCCAACGTCTTAGATATTACCCTCGCGTCGGTAACGAATACAGCGGTAAAAGATTGGAGAGTCCTTAGTAGACACTATTTCTCAGACCACAAGTACATTCAATTCCGTGTCAACTTTGAACGATTAGTGAAGAAATAAGTATACAGAAACCCGCGGAACTAGGACTGGAAGCAGTTTTTTAAAGACGTTGAAACAAACCTACCGCGACTACTAAAGATAGACTCACCAGATAAAATAGAGAAGTCCCTTGAGACACTCAATAAGTGTTTGGTGACGGCCTATCATAAAACGTGTAGACCATTCCAAGAGAAGAAGAGACACAAGCCCATGCCACTACTCCAGAACTCAGAGACAAAGAAAATACGTACTACAACTCTGCGAACTCGCTAAACAAGCGGAAGAAGAGATAGAATGGATCGAATACAAAACGCTGCTTCGCGAATTTAAGAAAAAAGTAAGAGTATCCAAAAGAAACGCATGGCAAAACTTCTGCTCTGACATTGAGAAGACAACTGACACCGCAAGGTTAAGGAAGCTGCTAGCTCGCCATCAGATAGTACAAAGCCAACTAAAAACTGAAGACGGCCGATGGACGGAAAGCAGTGAAGATCCGGCGAATGTGCTCCAAGAAGTGCATTTCCCTAACTGCACAGAAGTCAACACAAACACACAAAGGATATTTCAAGCCACAAGGGTGGAAATCCCAGAAGATATCATAACGACGCGACGGATAATGTGGGCTGTAGACTCCTTTGAGAACTACAAATCACCGGGTCCTGACGGTATATTCCCGGCCATGCTGCAAAAGGTCAAACACATGATCACTCCATAGCTGAGGGAAATATTTCAGGGATGCCTAAGATATGGCTATGGCCTGGAGGACAGCACGGGTAATTTTCCAACCAGATGCGGGAAAATGCAGCCACGTGCTGCCTAAAGACTACAGACCCATCAGCTTGACTTCATTCCTGCTAAAAACGCTAGAAAAACTGATAGATCTCCACATAAGAGAGAACACAGAGATAACCCTAGAACAGAACCAACACGCATACACGAAGGGCAAATCAGTGGAAACAGCGCAACTTTCCCTCGTAGCAACCTCAGAGAAAGAACTACACCAAAAAAAAAAAAAAAATACGCCGTAGTTGCATTTCTGGACACCTCAGGCGCATTTTACAATGTGTCAACGGAAGCATTAATGCACAGCCTAAGAGCTGTTACCCCAACAGAAGCAGTAAACTCCTGGGTCCAGAACCTACTGGGAAGCAGGAAAATACTATCGGAATGGGGAACTACAACCGCAATAAGGGAAGAAAAATGTGGCACCCCACAAGGAGGAGTGCGTTCACCCCTGCTGTGGAACTTGGTAGTAAACGACCTACTACGGAAAAACAAACCATCGACTATCAGCTCAGACGTGGACCACACTTTCAAAAAGATACTAGTTTGGGCCATAGGAGCCGGTTTAAGTATCAACGCGGACAAGACGGACTTCATTCTCTTACCAAGAGATACAAGGTACCTCGCTGGACTCCACCCAAAATAAACAATAAGACGCTGATACCAAAAGGAAGTATCAAGTACCTAGGGATAGTCTTAGATAGCAAGTTGAGTTGGAAACTCATTGTGGAAGAAAGGGTGAAGAAGGCCACCAATGCACTTTATACATCGCAGAAGATTTTGAGTAGCACTTGGGGACTCTCACCAAGACTGACACACTGGGTTCTAATCTCAATTGTGCGCCCCATACTGCTTTATGGAATACTGGTATGGTGGAAAGCCACAGGGAATTGCACTTACGTGCATCACAAGGGCGCTGAGGACCACACCAACAAAATCACTACAGACCATCCTGAACGTCTACCCCGTGGACATATAGGCACGCTTAACAGCAAAAAAAGAGTGCACAACGTCTTTGCGCGATAGGCAACGGCGACGGTACGCAACTACTATTGGAAGGGAGACCATAGTCGAAACAGACTATATGACCCCAAGAAACAATTTTAGCTTCACGCCCACGCTCCTAGGAGTAGATGACTGGCACTCAGGAGCGGAGCAGGCTGCCATTAACATCTATACAGATGGGTTAAAAATGAGGGAGGGGGTCGGAGCAGCAGTGTAGTGCGCCGAACCACCCATGAGCCTATCATACAAACTCTCAGACCACTGCAGCATATTCCAAGCGGAGATATTCGCAATAAGGAAAGCAGCAGAAGCAGTCCTAAAAACAAACACAACACATAAAAAAGGAAACATATTCGTGGACAGTCAGGCGGCTATTAAAGCCTTGCAGGCCCACCACATAAGCTCTCGGAATGTCCTAGAGAACAGGGAAACACTAGATGTACTTAGCACTTCAAAAAAGGTGCGAATCTACTGGATTCCAAGCCATCGGGGCTTCGAAGGAAATGAGCTGGCAGACAATCTAGCCAAGCAAGGCGCAATGGGACTCAACAGTCACACTGCCGAGGTCCCAATCTCCCTGCGCACGCTACGATTCTATATGGAAAAAAGGCACGGGATACAGCAGCACTGAGGTGGACGAACACCCCTAATTGCAAAGTCTCTAAAATAATGTGCAAAACATACGACGAAAAACTGATGCAATATATGCTTAAATTAAAAAGGCATGACAACGAAGAATGCAGGAAATGCAAGAATTCAGGTGTCTAGGAAATTCTAGATATTTAAATTAAAATTAAATACATTTGTTGCTCTTTTTTCATTTTTCTTGCTTTCGTGTCGTCGTGAGTTGCATTCAAAAAGGTCTTATTTTATAATATCGATATATATACATATGTATATATACTGAAGACGATCATCGATAGTTGGCTTAACAACTTATATATATTTTGAAGACGATCATCGATAGCTAAATTTACAACTACATTCTATATATATATTCATCAACAACCGTCATTGAGTGTTAGTGTATATGTAAGAAAACTTCGAGAAACCCGTTTTCATGTTTGTTGTCACAACATCAATAAGAAGTGGATCTGTACAGCGGTCTGGAATTTCTGAACGAATAACATTATCCACAGTATCAGATAAAATTCGATTTTCCAACCAAAGTAAAATATGCACATGTGGTAGTCCGCATTTTTGCCATTCAACGGAATACATGTAGCAACGCTCGGGTCCAAATAAATGGTCTTTTATTAAAAGATTCATCTGAAATCGTGCGACGCTACACCCAAAGTATGCCAAAACGTATACAAGAATTAAAGAAATCAAAAGGGCTGTGGACCCATTATTACAAAATGTTCAGTAAAAATATTTGTTTTAAAATAACCACAGTGCAAAACTGTAAAATTTTACTTTTTAGCCTTTTTTTTTGGTATTTTTCTTCAAGCTTATGAAATGACTTAAAATATTTTGCAAGAGAGCCAAATGTTGCACCAGCAAAACAGGACTAAGATCTTTAGCATGCATTAAATAGAAAAGAAAATACAGACCGTTGAAGTGAGAATATCGATCGTGTTACATTTTTGCTCGTCAGTGTATTTTGAAGACGATCATCGATAGTTAAATTAACAACTTATATATATATTCATCAACATACTGCTCCCAAGAATTTAGCATTTAGCATTACTTCATATTGTTTTGCTTGAAGCTTAATCAAATTAGCAACTGATCGTTTATATATTCCAGTTTTTGTCTTAACATCTACTATTCGTATTTTTCCATCCTTTGCTGGATAGGTTTTTTCAATTATACCTTTTGGCTAGTCATTCCTTGTCAGATCAGAATCCAACAACAAAACAACATCAACTTCTTTAACAAACACTTCGTTTTTCGAGCACTTTCGACTACATAATAGATATTGTCTGTATTCAATTTTCTACTTGTTCCAAAAAATATCCGCTAATCTCTTCGAGGCTTTCCACATATTTAAGTTATTCAAATCCTCATCTGTGCTGTCTGCAAAAAATGAATCTCTCAAGTTTGGATCGATTAAAATATCGTACGGTGTCATAATTCGGAATCAAACACAAATGATGGAACATACAGCAGTGGTCTGCTATTCATCATGAGCATCCATAATTTCTCAAAATAGTGTTTGTGATACGTATTCCTTTGGATATTGCTGCTTTAACATATGGGACAAAAATTTAATGAGTGTTAGAACTCACGAGCGATGTGTTAACACCTGTTTGTACCTGTTTGCTTGCTATATCATAAAAAAGGAATAGTTAATTGAATTTAGTTATTTTTGCAATAAATAATATTCTTGGATATGAACGCTAGCTTGCCTGCTATACGTATTCTATGACCTTTTGATACCTGTCCTACCCCACAAAACACATGCACCTAGCCAACCAATCATCTTGAGCTAAACACTAAGCTTCTAGGCAAACACTTGTCCACAAAACTATTTTTCTTCCCCCATAATTGCGCTTGAGTAGGAAAACAAGATTTGTCTTCCAGGGCAGTCAAATATCAGTTTTGCTATTGCTGATCATACATACTGTTCCCAATTTTTACCCTATGACACTTTCTAACAATCCTTGCAATTCACAAATTACGAAAGTGTATTCAGTAGTGCATCGGCACATATGTTAATGTAAGCGCGCCTTTACCGGTGACACAAAAAAAGGAAAAATGTCAAAAATAACAAACACCTCGATAAGCAGGCACAGCAAGAAATATATGTATGTTTCAAACGCAATTGCATACAATATGTACCAACAACATTTTACCGTTCTTGCTGTCCGCTGACCCGCCGCCTCTTCTTTAATCGATGGTCCGCTGAACGCAAAGTGAAAATGAACAAAACAACAACGTGCTGGCTTATCGTAGCTGGGACGCACAAACTGCACAAAGAAAAAATACCCCTTGAGCCAACATTCAATGATTGTCAATGAAAACTCTAATATATGATTTTAATATATATATATTGTTTATGCTAGAATATAAACAATAAACAATGCTAGAATATAAACAAACATGTAGAATTGAAATTATATTAAAGAATCTCAAGTTTTGCTATTCAATTGCACAAAGTTCATATTAAGTTTATACTACCCTTGCAACTTGGACTGAGGCAAAACTTTAAAATTTGTATTTACAGTTATTCTCTGCCGCTATACCAATACAATCATACTCAGATGAATATGTATATGAAATTTTTCAGTTGGTTCACGACAGCACTCTAAATTTGTTCGTAGCTCGAGACTAGCGCAGCACGGCACGCTGCATTTGTTTGCATGTATTCAACTGGCAGAAATAGATACCCGTGCCTATAGATGTTAACACATCAAAAAGTATTCAAATCATTTTTTTTTAAGTGAATGAGTTCTTCTAAGCTCAAATATATACTTAGAAATAACGTAGAATCTTAGGTTTACCTGTAAGGTGAGAAGAAAGGAAAGCGTGCCTGAAGACACGCTTTGGGCTTTGAATGAAAAAAAAAAAACATTTTCAAGTTATGAAGATATTATTAATTTTTCTTGTGGTATTCAAAAAAACAGTTTATATTCGCTGTGCAATTTAAATGCAGTTTGCATTTCGTGCATATGCATTGCGTTTGTGACGATTCAGTGCTTACAACATCTTTCATCCGTCAAAGCTGCGCACATAGTTTCGCCGCACATGGTTTCATGATTTCCGCATTAAAGAAATTGCAAAAGAGCTGTAGTGAAGTTTTGAGCTCGTTTATTTCTGCTGGCAGCGAAAAAACGCCTCGAAATGTTACATTGTTAACATGCAACTGCATACATTTCTCTCGCTACAGAATCTTACTCGAATCTTTCGTTATTGATTCAATACCTGTAAGCCTGTATAAATACAACTAATTTTTCACTACAATAACACATAGCAATTAAATTTGGCTTACCAGCTCCATTGAGCCCACCAGAATCTTCAATGATTGGTAATGGTGATCGCGGCCTTTTTGCAGTTTTTTGGGAAGTTTCAGCTTTCTGTGCATTTTTTTGGACATTTTCAACAATACTCTCAATAAATGACACAGTCTCAGCATCCTCTAATGCAGTATTAAGAGCCTCCACTATATCAATGTCGTCGTCATCGTCGGAAATTTCTGCATACCGAAATATAAGTCCCATTTAAAGCTTCGGATAGCTTTCAAAGCTGAGAAACATAGCTTTGTTTGTTTATTATCAACCGCCAAAAATTATTTAAACTATTGAAAAGCTGTTCGTTTATTAGTTAAGGCCAAAAACGTAATACGTGCCTTCAGGCAGGCTTACGTGTTAGAGGGTAAATGGTGGATTGAAAATCCATCTAAATTTTTTTGTGCTTAACTATTTTGTCAATTCGTTTAAAGAGCATTGTTTTATAACATCTGCAATATCTTCACTTGCTTTTTGAAAATTGGTTCCATTGTCAGAATATATTTCTTGTGAAAACAGCGGGTTGCGGGAATTCTAGCTTTAAAGCTTTTAGCTGTTCGGCTCTGTTAGATTACTGTCTCTCTTATGTCATGCTAAGAATATTATCGTTGAAATTATGTTTACTAATACTTGATTTATCTTTGAATTATATATACTTATCATTCATACGTGTTTCTATATCATCACATATATATAGTAAGATATCCGATATGCACACATATTCATATCTCAAATATGTTACACATAGCATGAACCCCAACTCATAGCCAAACCATAAAGCATCCCAAAACTTATTGTAAACAACATCTGAGCCCGTCTGTAAACAAATCCTGATATTCACGCCACTAGCGTGAGATCGCCGAATTGGCACGATAACATAAACATATTTCTAAAATCACGCCACAAGCGTGAGATCGCCGAATTGGCACTTTTTATAAAAGCTTAGAAGCTTTAATCATAAGAAAAGCTCTCAACCGAGGCTTGCTCTGCGCAGCAAGAACTTCACAAGAGAAGTTGGAATTAAATGTGTAACGACGTAATTTCGTTGGCCGGGTTCGGCGTCTCAGTCTCGTCCAGGGTCGGTACAGATTATTTGTAACATTGCTGGGACACTGGAGGAGCTGTACCGGAGTATACCTAGGGGCCGGACCAACGGGGAAAAAGCGTAGGTGAAATCGAAGAGGGGGGGTTCACGAGCATAACCCACGCGCTGGCGGCGATTGGGGAGGCATTTCAAAGAAGTAGGTGGGTTAGTTCAGAGTGATACTCGGAGAACCAACCACCTATTCCCCCGAAGGCCTCTTAGTCACCGACCAGGGCGCCGAGCACAGTTCTGGGGGTACGAGGTGGGCGAGGGTTAGACGGCTCGTCGAACAGACTGAGGGTAAGACCCGGGAGCCTGCGCGCCGACCGTCCAATCTCACCCGCCCGCACCAGCCACCGGCCGCGTCTTTGAGAAAATCTCTCAGACACGTGTGAGAGACGCGAGTGAGAGGATTTACCACGCACAGAGTAAGACTCGGAATGCGTGTTCCTCCTCCCCACTCGATCCCTCACCACTGCAACGCCTGGGTATTACCCGCTTGTCGCTACACGTGGGACATACCCAAGAGGTAAGCGTCGCAGAATCCAGAGTAAGACTCGGAAGATTCGCTAACATACCCCTCAGGTTTGCCCCACGCGGGCCATATGGTGAGGCACCCTGAACTACTAGCCCGAGGCCGACTCGCTAAAAAGGGGTAGAAGAGGGGGACACGTAAAATACACAAACTCGGTCTACATTTAGTTTCTTTATTATATATTTTCTTTACGAATACAACATATAACACGACACTATGGATATGTTACCCTAGGGCCACAACAAATCTTGGTGAGGCTGCCTGAGCAACCATTTGGCCCATCGAATATGGCCGTCACTTACCCCGATCTACGAATGTGTGTGTATGTATGTGCGCTTGTGTGTGTGTATGCCTGTGGGTGTGTGTGTATGTATGCCTTCGGGTGTGTGTGTGTGTATGCCTGCGGGTGTGTGTGTGTGTGTATGCCTGCGGGTGTGTGCGTATGCCTGTGGATGTACGTGGTGCCTGTGTGTACCACTTTAAAGTGTGTGTAAGCCTGCGGGTGTGCCGGTACGCTAAATTTCGGCCGCCACTGTCACAATTGCACTAAAACACTCTCTCACTTTAGCGATCCGTTGTCACTGGCCGTTGGGGTGGTTGTTGTTGTTGTCGTTGCGGAAACGTGCCGTGGCCAGTCGCGGTGATGATGGTAGTGGTTGTTGCGACTGTTGAGACGCGCTGCTGTTACAGGCTGCAGGCTGTTGTTGCGCCTTCGGCTGCTGTGGCTGGTGCGGTGGTGCCCTGTGTGTGCGGGTGCCCGATTGTGTGGGTATGAATGGGTGCGTTGCCAAAATGTGTGTCTGCCAAAGGTGTGTGTGCGAGAGTGTGTCCGTGTGTGTATATTCCAGTGTATATGTGCCAGAGTGTGTGCCGATGAGTGTGTGCCGAAAAGTGTGTGTCCAGAGTATGTGCCAAAAATGTGTGTCTACCAAAGGTGTGTGTGCGAGAGTGTGTCCGGGTGTGTATATTCCAGTGTGTATGTGCCAGAGTGTGTGCCGATGAGTGTGTGCCGAAAAGTGTGTGTCCAGAGTGTGTGCCAAAAATGTGTGCCGAAATGTGTGTGCCGTTGAGTGTGTGGGTCCAGAGTGTGTGCAAAAAGTGTGTGTGCGCCTACTTTTTGGTGCCACTGTTTTCTGCACTCGTTCGCTGACTCAGCTGCTGTCCCGATTTTTCACTGTTGTTGTTGCTGCTGTTGTTGTTGCACGCTGCCGTTGTTGCACGCTGCAGTCGCTGTGCACTGTGCAGGTTGTTGTTGTTGCTGTGGTAGCTGTTGCGGCTGCTGCCTGCTGTCGTCCACTCCTGTTGTTGTTGTTTCTGCTGCTGCTGCCCACTGCAGTCGCTGCGGTTGTTGTTGTTGTTGCTGGTTGCTGTGCCGGTTGTTGTTGTTGCTGTTGTAGCTGTGGTCGCTGCTGCTGACGATTCTCACTTGCTCGCGAGTTTTTCCACTTCTCGGTGTCTAAGTCCGCGCAAAAACTGATTTTGCTAAATCATTCCCTTCTGCCGGCCAGCTTGTATTCCTCTTCTTTCTATTATCCGGCTTCTATCCGCGTAGGGCGAGCTTTTGTGTTTGCGCGCGCGCAACGACCAGCTTTTTGCTCGCTCGTGCGTTGATCGCGAGCAAAGCTTTTGCGCTTGCACGCAAAAGCAGCCAGCTTCCGAGAGTGAGCTGCGCACTGTGCCAGTGGTTGTTACATTAAAGGTGGATAGGGATGACGTCACGGACGAAACATAACAGATGTGCGGTAGTTTTGCTACCTCGGGCGTCGGCACATCTCCTCTGGAGCCTCAGCCTGCGGAGACAGCCAAACAAAGACTTTCTGCGGCAAGGGGGGGTCGGTATTTTAAGGGACGGGCAAGGGGCAAAAAAAAACTTACATTTTCGGGAATGCCAACAACAAAGGGAAAAGATAAAAAAACAACAACAAAACCATAGTTCAGACGAACATATAAGGACATATATATCAACACAAACATATGAAATAAAATTTTGGTGACTCCCTAGGTACTATTCGGTGGTGGGTCTTTAAGCCACAAAAGCTCGCAAAAGTGCATTCCAGTGTCCCTGCTCGGGCGCCATCTGTAACGACGTAATTTCGTTGGCCGGGGTCGGCGTCTCAGTCTCGTCCAGGGTCGGTACAGATTATTTGTAACATTGCTGGGACACTGGAGGAGCTGTACCGGAGTATACCTAGGGGCCGGACCAACGGGGAAAAAGCGTAGGTGAAATCGAAGAGGGGGGGTTCACGAGCATAACCCACGCGCTGGCGGCGATTGGGGAGGCATTTCAAAGAAGTAGGTGGGTTAGTCCAGAGTGATACTCGGAGAACCAACCACCTATTCCCCCGAAGGCCTCTTAGTCACCGACCAGGGCGCCGAGCACAGTTCTGGGGGTACGAGGTGGGCGAGGGTTAGACGGCTCGTCGAACAGACTGAGGGTAAGACCCGGGAGCCTGCGCGCCGACCGTCCAATCTCACCCGCCCGCACCAGCCACCGGCCGCGTCTTTGAGAAAATCTCTCAGACACGTGTGAGAGACGCGAGTGAGAGGATTTACCACGCACAGAGTAAGACTCGGAATGCGTGTTCCTCCTCCCCACTCGATCCCTCACCACTGCAACGCCTGGGTATTACCCGCTTGTCGCTACACGTGGGACATACCCAAGAGGTAAGCGTCGCAGAATCCAGAGTAAGACTCGGAAGATTCGCTAACATACCCCTCAGGTTTGCCCCACGCGGGCCATATGGTGAGGCACCCTGAACTACTAGCCCGAGGCCGACTCGCTAAAAAGGGGTAGAAGAGGGGGACACGTAAAATACACAAACTCGGTCTACATTTAGTTTCTTTATTATATATTTTCTTTACGAATACAACATATAACACGACACTATGGATATGTTACCCTAGGGCCACAACAAATCTTGGTGAGGCTGCCTGAGCAACCATTTGGCCCATCGAATATGGCCGTCACTTACCCCGATCTACGAATGTGTGTGTATGTATGTGCGCTTGTGTGTGTGTATGCCTGTGGGTGTGTGTGTATGTATGCCTTCGGGTGTGTGTGTGTGTATGCCTGCTGGTGTGTGTGTGTGTGTATGCCTGCGGGTGTGTGCGTATGCCTGTGGATGTACGTGGTGCCTGTGTGTACCACTTTAAAGTGTGTGTATGCCTGCGGGTGTGCCGGTACGCTAAATTTCGGCCGCCACTGTCACAATTGCACTAAAACACTCTCTCACTTTAGCGATCCGTTGTCACTGGCCGTTGGGGTGGTTGTTGTTGTTGTCGTTGCGGCAACGTGCCGTGGCCAGTCGCGGTGATGATGGTAGTGGTTGTTGCGACTGTTGAGACGCGCTGCTGTTACAGGCTGCAGGCTGTTGTTGCGCCTTCGGCTGCTGTGGCTGGTGCGGTGGTGCCCTGTGTGTGCGGGTGCCCGATTGTGTGGGTATGAATGGGTGCGTTGCCAAAATGTGTGTCTGCCAAAGGTGTGTGTGCGAGAGTGTGTCCGTGTGTGTATATTCCAGTGTGTATGTGCCAGAGTGTGTGCCGATGAGTGTGTGCCGAAAAGTGTGTGTCCAGAGTATGTGCCAAAAATGTGTGTCTACCAAAGGTGTGTGTGCGAGAGTGTGTCCGGGTGTGTATATTCCAGTGTGTATGTGCCAGAGTGTGTGCCGATGAGTGTGTGCCGAAAAGTGTGTGTCCAGAGTGTGTGCCAAAAATGTGTGCCGAAATGTGTGTGCCGTTGAGTGTGTGGGTCCAGAGTGTGAGCAAAAAGTGTGTGTGCGCCTACTTTTTGGTGCCACTGTTTTCTGCACTCGTTCGCTGACTCAGCTGCTGTCCCGATTTTTCACTGTTGTTGTTGCTGCTGTTGTTGTTGCACGCTGCCGTTGTTGCACGCTGCAGTCGCTGTGCACTGTGCAGGTTGTTGTTGTTGCTGTGGTAGCTGTTGCGGCTGCTGCCTGCTGTCGTCCACTCCTGTTGTTGTTGTTTCTGCTGCTGCTGCCCACTGCAGTCGCTGCGCACTGTGCCGGTTGTTGTTGTTGCTGTTGTAGCTGTGGTCGTTGCTGCTGACGATTCTCACTTGCTCGCGAGTTTTTCCACTTCTCGGTGTCTAAGTCCGCGCAAAAACTGATTTTGCTAAATCATTCCCTTCTGCCGGCCAGCTTGTATTCCTCTTCTTTCTATTATCCGGCTTCTATCCGCGTAGGGCGAGCTTTTGTGTTTGCGCGCGCGCAACGACCAGCTTTTTGCTCGCTCGTGCGTTGATCGCGAGCAAAGCTTTTGCGCTTGCACGCAAAAGCAGCCAGCTTCCGAGAGTGAGCTGCGCACTGTGCCAGTGGTTGTTACATTAAAGGTGGATAGGGATGACGTCACGGACGAAACATAACAGATGTGCGGTAGTTTTGCTACCTCACAAATGATAGAATAAGCAAGACGTTTAACATTCGTCAACATTTTAACATTGAATAAAGAGTTTATTAGTGTAAAAGAAATAAAACTGTGTTTTTATATTTGTTTTTTACACAACTTAATAACGAACAATCCAATTATATATATTTATAACTACTACAAGTGAGGGAGCCTGCCGTGGGCCTACCTCACAAGACGGCTCAAAAATGAGGGAGGGGGTCGGAGCAGCATTGTTCTGCGCTGATCCACACATTAAATCCCAGTTGCCCGAACTTGAACTGTATTGAATTTTAATTGAATGTGAACGTGAATAAGTACATGAAAACCAAGCGATTACCACAGCGTGCATTTAGCTTGAACCTAAAAATGAACATGAAAATGAAATTGAACCGATTACCCTGAACATTAAATCTTCGAACAGCTGTTTGTCATTGTTTTGATTTTTATTAATAGCCCAGCAGCCTTTATTTTTTGCCGGATCATTAAAATATTTGCTTGCTTTATGGTACAAGAAATCTTTTTCCTGCACCAAGCAAATAAGTTTATGCTCGTCCATTTTAAATCAGCTGTTCAACGTAATTGTAAGATAACTTGAACTGGAAAAATTCTTTTTTCTTTTTGTCAATTCAATTCAGTCGCGTTGAGGGTAACCAACAAACAGTGTTTTACATCTATGTATACACATAGGGTCACACACACAATCTTATGAGCGCTTGTCGAAATAAAAAACATAAGATTTTGTCTTCCAAGGCAGTCAAATTTCAGTTTTGCTATTGCTGCTCATTCATACTCTTCCCGATATTTACCCTATGACACTTTCTAACAATCCTTGCAATACACAAATTACGAAAGTGTATTCAGTAGTGCATCGGCACATATGTTAATGTAAGCGCGCTTTTGCCGGTGACACAAAAAAAGGAAAAATGTCAAAAATAACAAACACCTCGATAAGCAGGCACAGCAAGAAATATATGTATGTTTCAAACGCACTTGCATACAACATGTACCAACAACATTTTACAGTTCTTGCTGTCCGCTGACCCGCCGCCTCTCCTTTAATCGATGGTCCGCTGAACGCAAAGTGAAAATGAACAAAACAACAACGCGCTGGCTTGTCGTTGCTGAGACGATATACCCCTTGAACCAATATTCAATAATTGTCAATGAAAAATCTAATATATGATTTAAATATATATATTGTTTATGCTAGAATATAAACAATAAACAATGCTAGAATAAACATATAGAATTGAAATAATATTAACGAATTTCAAGTTTTGCTATTCAATTGCACAAAGTTAATATTAAGTTTATACTACCCTTCCAACTTTGACTTTAATAAGCATATTGAAACAAAACTCAAGAACTGCTGATTTACAATTTTGTGAACATAACAAGAATACAGACCGCGCGTACAGCGTTGCCGAAAAGTAACAAAAAATATCAAAATGTACTTTTGGTTGTACTTTTTGTTGCTTTGGGCAACGATGCGCGGCGTATAGACAGGCGTACACACATATAAACTTGCTGTTTGTGGGCAAAGAAATATGCGTTGATAGATTTTTGGGTGGCGAGACATTGTTGTGGCTGCTTTAGATGAGAAATACTTTATCTTGCATGTATTGGTTTGTTATGATTCGATTATGTATTTAATAGGGCATTTACATTACAGTGAGTTTGCTATCGATATCGTCATCGACTCAATAACTCAGAATTGGTGTTTACATTGGCTCAAAAGTGAGTTATTGCGTTAAGCGTCAACAGCTGTGTTTTGCTTGCAGTCGAAAAATTGAACAAATTATTAATAACAAAGTAATAAATAAGAACAAATTATGTATGATTGCATCTGCGATGGAGCAAAACAACGCAATGATTATGAGTGCTATGATTATGGGTGGGATATCTTCGGGAACATTAGATTTGCTAATGACTTCCCAAATAATAGCATTTTGCATAATTTTTGCAATATGCATAACAGCTCAGTGAGCGACAACTGGCAACGTGAAGCTCAAAATGATCAGCCAGAGTTTGAGGTTTGGCTTGGAAATATTAATTCAAGTGCTGAAACAATAAGGCAAGCCCTAGCTATTAATTTCACCAACAATAATTCTATTTAAATAAATAAATTTTATTCATAAAAAAAATAGCATTTATGTATTTTTAATTGTTATTCGCCTTAATTAACTCAAGGATTTCTTTTTGAAAATTATCAGCGCGTTCTGCCATAAGCTTCATTACATTCAACTTTTCCTTCTCTATTTGAACAAATTGAGCCATATTATCAATTCTTCGTCGCTTTGGTTGTGAAGGCGACTCTGTAGTTGAGGTTTCGGTTTCTGTTGTGCTGCCGTGGTCTTTTTCATTTAGGTGGGAGAAGTCTGCAAAATTTTGATTATTAATACAAATATCTAATATTGTTGTAATGCAATGTATCACCTGTGCTATCAATTAGACTGCATTTCAATGCGCTGGAAATTTCGAGAACACTCGCCATAGCATTGTAATACTCCCAGGTTGAGGAAGTGCCACCTGATGCTCCCACTTTAGCACGTTCAGCTCTATAAATATATATTAATAATTAGATAAATATGTTTTTGAAAGGATAGTTTTTTTTATTTCAAACTGACCTGTACTTCTTCATGAGGTTCTCCAATTTGTTTTTTATCTCAAAGTGAGACGGTCCAAACTCTTTCATATTTTCCGCGTTTACCTTATGGATATGTGAATTTTTGCGTGCTCCACGAAATCCATCAATATTTTCCTGCCATAACTAAATTAACGAGTGTGTGGCAGCAGTTGACCACAAAAATCTCCGATCAGAACCTTTAATTTGGTTGAAATGAGTTCAAATGTATAGCATAGTAAAAAACCCCTAACTTACCATTTTTTTGAGACATTTTTGCCAAATTTTGATTTTTTTTAATTTTATTTATCTAGTGGTGAAAGTTCAAAAATATACCCGATTATATACTTAAATGGGCAGCACTTTTGAGTAAACCGAATGTATATCGAGTACAAGCAACTGTATCCAAACTTAACTCAACTTTTTGTCATCACTACTTTTTGTATGGGAAAAAAGCTGCTTGTTGCCCTTAACGCACTAACTCAAATCAACAAGAATTCATAATAGAGCGTTCAAATGCAAAAATTCTGATATAGAGTTGGGAAGTCGTTTAGCAGCTACCACGCTCTTAGAGAGAAATATCGCGGCTAGTTTTACTTAAGTCGTGAGCCTCGAGCATATCGCGTCAGTCTGCTTGCTGGTTTCGCAGAGACATGAGCCATACTGAATGTGTGCGCATAGCTTGTTTGTTTCTCTTCTTGTGTCCCTTTTCTTTGTATACCTGCTTGCGTATCGCTTTTGCCGCTAGCCCTAGAGCAGCAAGGCACTAGAGCGTTTACACAAATTACATTTACATATACATATATATTTGTGTGTGCAAATGTGCATTTGTTTTGTTTGCAGTTTTGGTGGACTTGGGCTTTGAAATGATTTTTGTTATTTCATTTCGACTAGGTTTCATAAGCATGTCTGTGTGTCCTTTTGTGAATACATATGCATGTATAATTGTATGCATAGCATTGGCATTGTCATTCATTGACCTGCTGCGATCGTCATGAATGAGGACAATTTAATTAAAAGCAATTATGTTTCTATACTAATAAAATATACGTATTTTAATTCAATTTCAATATTGTACAATTGATTCGTCTTCTCACATTTAGCTCAAGAAACTTGGTTGGCAAGGTGCATAACAATTGCTAGTGCAGGTGTTTTGTGGGGTGGGACAGGTATCAAAAGGTCACAAAATACTTTAGGCAGGCAAACTTTCATTCATATCTAAGAACCATATTTATTTGAAGAAAAAAAAGCCCAGCCTTGTGGCAAACACTTGTTCCTCAAAACTCTTTTTCATCCCTCATTAACGCGCTTGGGTAAAAACAAACACAAGACTTTGACTTCGAAGGCAGTCAAATATCAGTTCTGCTGCTGCTGATCATTCATACTCTTCCCAATTTTTACCCTATGACACGTTCTAACAACCCTTGCCATACAATTATGCAAAGATGTACACAACTTACGAAAGTGTATTCAAATACAAATACTAACAAACTTCTAAACGTTCATGCTTTCCGCTGACCCTTCGCCTCTCCTTTAATCGACTGGCCGCTGAACGCAAAGCGCAACTGAAACAAAACAACAACCTGCTGGCTTCTCGTTACTGAGACGCTCACGCTGTTGTATGAAAAAATACCCTCTGTACCAATATTCAATAATTGTCAATGAAGTTTCTCACGTTTAGCTATAGAGTTGCACAAGGTTCATATAAGTCGATACCACCCTTCCATTATGGGAAGCAGCAGGTATATTCAAGTAAATGTCTAAAATAGCCAGTTTCACAATTTTAGAAAATTTTGTGACAACAACAAGAGAAATGAAGTGCGGCACAATTCGTGGATGATGGCTGTTATGTTTACATTATGAGTCTATGGTGTGCTATGCGGACGACCCAATATTGTTGCCGCACTTCATTTCTCTTGTTGTTGTCACAAAATTTTCTAAAATTGTGAAATATATATTTTTATGAATATGTAATTTGGGTAAACGCACTAGTGCGTTGCTGCTCTAGGGATAGCGGCAAAAGCGATACGCAAGCAGGTATACAAAGAAAAGGGAGACAAGAAGAGAAACAAACAAGCTATGCGCACACATACAGTACGGCTCATGTCTCTGCGAAACCAGCAAGCAGACTGACGCGATATGCTCGAGGCTCACGACTTAAGTAAAACTAGCCTGCGATATTTCTCTCTGAGAGCGTGGTAGCTGCTAAACGACTTCCCAACTCTATATCAGAATTTTTGCATTTGAACGCTCTATTATATGAATTCTTGTTGCTCAAATAAGCAGTGCCGGTGTAAACGCCGTATAAGACATTTGTATGCAATCATCGCATCGGTTATAATGTGTCATTGTATTTTTAGTATATTTGCGGATTAAATGTAATTATGTTTGTATATGTTTTATTAGTTCTAAGTTCTTTCAATAGTTATAAGAAACCTGTAATAAATAGTAATAAATATAGCAATTAATAATAAATATACACATATTGTTAACATTGCACTTCTTTATGTTCCTCAACCTGTTTATTAATTGCCAAAACCCTATAAGTGCGACAGATCAGTTAATGCCAATGCAAGGCATAGAGAAAAATATAAAAAATCTAGGCAAAGCACAAAGCAGGTAGCCCAACCAAACCAAACTCACATGTATTCATATACTTATGCATTTTGCGCGTTGGTTGCCTACCCCCGCGCGCCCTGTCTATATACAAACAGCTCACACTGGCTGCGAGCTCGCTCACATATGAACGCATACATATGCACAACGATTGGATCCAGCGCCTAGAGTCTGCTGTTGCTCAACGTTCGCAAGCAAAACAGGCAAAGGAATGACTTGCAGTTTCTGCGCTGCACACTTTGTCTGCAAAAATTTGAGGCGAGAGGGTTCTGCAAAGCGCTCTTTTCGCTCTTTTGTCTGCCTGGATCCATGGTTGAATTATACATGGTTAAGTCACGCGTAGCAGAAGGAGCCTGAACTAGGAAAAACAAACGAACAGCACCGAATATTACCGCCTATGCAGATGGCATAAGCATAATAATCACGGGCAGGTGTCCATCGACTATCAGCTCAGACGTGGACCACACTTTCAAAAAGATACTAGTTTGGGCCATGGGAGCCGGTTTAAGTATCAACGCGGACAAGACGGACCTCATTCTCTTACCAAGAGATACAAGGTACCTCGCTGGACTCCACCCAAAATAAACAATAAGACGCTGATACCAAAAGGAAGTATCAAGTACCTAGGGATAGTCTTAGATAGCAAGTTGAGTTGGAAGCTCATTATGGAAGAAAGGGTGAAGAAGGCCACCAATGCACTTTATACATCGCAGAAGATTTTGAGTAGCACTTGGAGACTCTCACCAAGACTGACACACTGGGTTCTAATCTCAATTGTGCGCCCCATACTGCTTTATGGAATACTGGTATGGTGGAAAGCCACAGGGAATTGCACTTACGTGCATCACAGGGCCGCTGAGGACCACACCAACAAAAATCACTACAGACCATCCTGAACGTCTACCCGTGGACATATAAGCACGCTTAACAGCAAAAAAAGAGTGCACAACGTCTTTGCGCGATAGGCAACGGCGACGGTACGCAACTACTATTGGAAGGGAGACCATAGTCGAAACAGACTATATGACCCCAAGAAACAATTTTAGCTTCACGCCCACGCTCCTAGGAGTAGATGACTGGCACTCAGGAGCGGAGCAGGCTGCCATTAACATCTATACAGATGGGTTAAAAATGAGGGAGGGGGTCGGAGCAGCAGTGTAGTGCGCCGAACCACCCATGAGCCTATCATACAAACTCTCAGACCACTGCAGCATATTCCAAGCGGAGATATTCGCAATAAGGAAAGCAGCAGAAGCAGTCCTAAAAACAAACACAACACATAAAAAAGGAAACATATTCGTGGACAGTGAGGCGGCTATTAAAGCCTTGCAGGCCCACCACATAAGCTCTCGGAATGTCCTAGAGAACAGGGAAACACTAGATGTACTTAGCACTTCTAAAAAGGTGCGCATCTACTGGATTCCAAGCCATCGGGGCTTCGAAGGAAATAAGCTGGCAGACAATCTAGCCAAGCAAGGCGCAATGGGACTCAACAGTCACACTGCCGAGGTCCCAATCTCCCTGCGCACGCTACGATTCTATATGGAAAAAAGGCACGGGATACAGCAGCACTGAGGTGGACGAACACCCCTAATTGCAAAGTCTCTAAAATAATGTGCAAAACATACGACGAAAAACTGATGCAATATATGCTTAAATTAAAAAGGCATGACTGCCGAAGGCTTGTGTGTCTATAGACAGGAAACATTAGGCATAACAGACAACGAAGAATGCAGGAAATGCAAGAATTCAGGTGTCTAGGAAATTCTAGATATTTAAATTAAAATTAAATACATTTGTTGCTCTTTTTTCATTTTTCTTGCTTTCGTGTCGTCGTGAGTTGCATTCAAAAAGGTCTTATTTTATAATATCGATATATATACATATGTATATATGCTGAAGACGATCATCGATAGTTGGCTTAACAACTTATATATATTTTGAAGACGATCATCGATAGCTAAATTAACAACTACATTCTATATATATATTCATCAACAACCATCATTGAGTGTTAGTGTATATGTAAGAAAACTTCGAGAAACCCGTTTTCCACAGCGCCCATCTTTCGTGTACTGTGAATTTTAATTGAGTAAGCCGCATGTTCCATGTATCATATTTGCTGTCACAACATCATTAAGAAGTGGATCTGTACAGCGGTCTGGAATTTCTGAACGAATAACATTATCCACAGTATCAGATAAAATTCGATTTTCCAACCAAAGTAAAATATGCACATGTGGTAGTCCGCATTTTTGCCATTCAACGGAATACATGTAGCAACGCTCGGGTCCAAATAAATGGTCTTTTATTAAAAGTTTCATCTGAAATCGTGCGACGCTACACCCAAAGTATGCCAAAACGTATACAAGAATTAAAGAAATCAAAAGGGCTGTGGACCCATTATTACAAAATGTTCAGTAAAAATATTTGTTTTAAAATAACCACAGTGCAAAACTGTAAAATTTTACTTTTTAACCTTTTTTTTTGGTATATTTCTTCAAGCTTATGAAATGACTTAAAATATTTTGCAAGAGAGCCAAATGTTGCACCAGCAAAACAGGACTAAGATCTTTAGCATGCATTAAATAGAAAAGAAAATACAGACCGTTGAAGTGAGAATATCGATCGTGTTACATTTTTGCTCGTCAGTGTATTTTGAAGACGATCATCGATAGTTAAATTAACAACTTATATATATATTCATCAACATACTCCTCCCAAGAATTTAGCATTTAGCAATACTTCATATTGTTTTGCTTGAAGCTTAATCAAATTAGCAACTGATCGTTTATATATTCCAGTTTTTGTCTTAACATCTACTATTCGTATTTTTCCATCCTTTGCTGGATAGGTTTTTTCAATTATACCTTTTGGCTAGTCATTCCTTGTCAGATCAGAATCCAACAACAAAACAACATCAACTTCTTTAACAAACACTTCGTTTTTCGAGCACTTTCGACTACATAATAGATATTGTCTGTATTCAATTTTCTACTTGTTCCAAAAAATATCCGCTAATCTCTTCGAGGCTTTCCACATATTTAAGTTATTCAAATCCTCATCTGTGCTGTCTGCAAAAAATGAATCTCTCAAGTTTGGATCGATTAAAATATCGTACGGTGTCATAATTCGGAATCAAACACAAATGATGGAACATACAGCAGTGGTCTGCTATTCATCATGAGCATCCATAATTTCTCAAAATAGTGTTTGTGATACGTATTCCTTTGGATATTGCTGCTTTAACATATGGGACAAAAATTTAATGAGTGTTAGAACTCACGAGCGATGTGTTAACACCTGTTTGTACCTGTTTGCTTGCTATATCATAAAAAAGGAAAAGTTAATTGAATTTAGTTATTTTTGCAATAAATAAGATTCTTGGATATGAACGCTAGCTTGCCTGCTATACGTATTCTATGACCTTTTGATACCTGTCCTACCCCACAAAACACATGCACCTAGCCAACCAATCATCTTGAGCTAAACACTAAGCTTCTAGGCAAACACTTGTCCACAAAACTATTTTTCTTCCCCCATAATTGCGCTTGAGTAGGAAAACAAGATTTGTCTTCCAGGGCAGTCAAATATCAGTTTTGCTATTGCTGATCATACATACTCTTCCCAATTTTTACTCTATGACACTTTCTAACAATCCTTGCAATACACAAATTACGAAAGTGTATTCAGTAGTGCATCGGCACATATGTTAATGTAAGCGCGCTTTTGCCGGTGACACAAAAAACGGAAAAATGTCAAAAATAACAAACACCTCGATAAGCAGGCACAGCAAGAAATATATGTATATTTCAAACGCACTTGCATACAATATGTACCAACAACATTTTACAGTTCTTGCTGTCCGCTGACCCACCGCCTCTTCTTTAATCGATGGTCCGCTGAACGCAAAGTGAAAATGAACAAAACAACAACGTGCTGGCTTATCGTAGCTGGGACGCACAAACTGCACAAAGAAAAATTACCCCTTGAGCCAACATTCAATGATTGTCAATGAAAACTCTAATATATGATTTTAATATATATATATTGTTTATGCTAGAATATAAACAATAAACAATGCTAGAATATAAACAAACATGTAGAATTGAAATTATATTAAAGAATCTCAAGTTTTGCTATTCAATTGCACAAAGTTCATATTAAGTTTATACTACCCTTGCAACTTGGACTGAGGCAAAACTCTAAAATTTGTATTTACAGTTATTCTCTGCTGCTATACCAATACAATCATACTCAGATGAATATGTATATGAAATTTTTCAGTTGGTTCACGACAGCACTCTAAATTTGTTCGTAGCTCGAGACTAGCGCAGCACGGCACGCTGCATTTGTTTGCATGTATTCAACTGGCAGAAATAGATACCCGTGCCTATAGATGTTAACACATCAAAAAGTATTCAAATCATTTTTTTTTAAGTGAATGAGTTCTTCTAAGCTCAAATATATACTTAGAAATAACGTAGAATCTTAGGTTTACCTGTAAGGTGAGAAGAAAGGAAAGCGTGCCTGAAGACACGCTTTGGGCTTTGAATGAAAAAAAAAAAACATTTTCAAGTTATGAAGATATTATTAATTTTTCTTGTCGTATTCAAAAATTTATATTCGCTGTGCAATTTAAATGCAGATTGCATTTCGTGCATATGCATTACGTTTGTGAAGATTCAGTGCTTACAACATCTTTCATCCGTCAAAGCTGCGCACATAGTTTCGCCGCACATGGTTTCATGATTTCCGCATTAAAGAAATTGCAAAAGAGCTGTAGTGAAGTTTTGAGCTCGTTTATTTCTGCTGGCAGCGAAAAAACGCCTCGAAATGTTACATTGTTAACATGCAACTGCATACATTTCTCTCGCTACAGAATCTTACTCGAATCTTTCGTTATTGATTCAATACCTGTAAGCCTGTATAAATACAACTAATTTTTCACTACAATAACACATAGCAATTAAATTTGGCTTACCAGCTCCATTGCGCCCACCAGAATCTTCAATGATTGGTAATGGTGATCGCGGCCTTTTTGCAGTTTTTTGGGAAGTTTCAGCTTTCTGTGCATTTTTTTGGACATTTTCAACATTACTCTCAATAAATGACACAGTCTCAGCATCCTCTAATGCAGTATTAAGAGCCTCCACAATATCAATGTCGTCGTCATCGTCGGAAATTTCGGCATACCGAAATATAAGTCCCATTTAAAGCTTCGGATAGCTTTCAAAGCTGAGAAACATAGCTTTGTTTGTTTATTATCAACCGCCAAAAATTATTTAAACTATTGAAAAGCTGTTCGTTTATTAGTTAAGGCCAAAAACGTAATACGTGCATTCAGGCAGGCTTACGTGTTAGAGGGTAAATGGTGGATTGAAAAACCATCTAAATTTTTTTGTGCTTAACTATTTTGTCAATTCGTTTAAAGAGCATTGTTTTATAACATCTGCAATATCTTCACTTGCTTTTTGAAAATTGGTTCCATTGTCAGAATATATTTCTTCAGGGAAACCTCTGCACCCAGAAAACTTTCGAAGAACATGGATAAAGGCGTTAGCTGATAAATCCTCGGCTATTTCAAGCTGTACGGCTCGACTTGACATACATGTGAAAATGACGCTATACCTCTTAACATGACTGCGTTTGACTAAAACCTCTATAGGGCCAATAATCAATGCCTACTTTCAAAAAGGTCTTGAAATTGGTTTCAGTCTACACGTCGGTAATTGGCGAATAATATGTACTGTCGGTTTTGCTTTCCTATTTTTAAACATCTGACAATAACAAATACATTTCTTTACAGTATTGCGACAGTTATTTATCCAAACTGAACAATCAAGTCTGTAATGAAATGTTTCTTTTGTAGAATAATTGAATATTTTGAATCGAAATTAAATTGGTCGTCGTCAATATTGTCGAGGCGTCCCTTAAGTCGCAACAATCCATCTTCAGCTATAAAAAAAAGGAAGGGATTTTAAGTTACTTTCATTGTCAATGCGAATTTGTTTCTCTTTATCTTTTTAAAATACATCAGTACCCAAGCAGTTGTTCGTAGGAACCTCGTCCAGTTGGAAAATCTTTTGGGATCAGGTAATACCATAAAATTCTGAATTTCCTTGGAAACCTTAACAAATTCCACTGTCACACATTCCTTATCTGTCTACTCAAACAATTTTCCTTTTGGCCATTCAGAACTATTTTTACTCAAAAATTGCGGGCCTGTCAACCAAACACTTTTCGATGAGAAGTCAATGTCTTTCATTTTGGTTGCGTCGTCTGCAGGGCTTAAATTTGTTGGCACATATCGCCAATCAGATACATTTCTCAATTCCTTAATCTCACCCAATCGCTGAGACACCAAAACTATAATTCGCTAGCTGCTTGATTTGAACCAATACAGAACCGTTTCCGCGTCCGTCCAAAAATATGTCTTGTCAATTTTTAATTTCAGCGTTTCTTTAATTGCTTTACTTATGCGTGGAGCTAGTAAAGCGCCCTGTAGTTCTAGTCTAGGTATTGACATTGGATTTAGAGGTGCACCTCTCGATTTTGCTAATACCAATGCACAATTTACTTCATTACCATTGTCAATTTTCAGGTAAGCACTTGAAGCCACTTGAATAACTTAGATGCATCGCAAAATATATGAAGCTGTATGTTACAGTTTCTGATCTTCATGTCATTCATTTGTCGTGGAATGTTAAATTCATTGATTCGTCGAAAACTGTTACAAGATTTTTTCCATATGTCATGCTGTTCGTCCGTAATCTCATCATCCCAACCAATGCCATTGTCCCAAATCATCTGCAACAAAATCTTATTTGTTATAAATAAATTGGCGAGCAAATCCAACAGATCAAAAACTGACATCGTGATCTTCAACACCTCACGTTTGGTTGGGCGTTTTCCCCGGGACATAATGCTAAAATGAACGTTAATTAATATCAAATTCAAAGCAAAAACATCTTATTCAATGTCCCACAACAAATCTTAGACTCGTTCTTCTGATAAATTTTTGATTTTTCTGTCACAATTTTGGCTACATATTTGATCGATTACTTCTTTTGAACTAGATCCAATTACACATTTGTAATCCTGCCTGAGAATGCACATGTGGAACATCTTTTATTACTTGAACTGCACTTGCAATGTCTTCAGCTCCCCCGACGTAATCATCCATATAATGATTTTCAATAATTTCATAACAAGCTTTTGGAAATTGATCTATAAAATCAAGTGCATTCCGATTTTTAACATGCTGTGCGATGCTTGGACTTCATTTCGCAACAAAAAAGACTACTTGTATTTCATAAACATCGGGAATTTGTGAAGTAGGCCCGGCGGGAGCCTCTTACACATATAGACTTTAGATTAGAAACACTTACGAAACAAAGTTATGAAGAACACGTATCATGTACCATATACCTATTATTTAATCATTAATTATATACATGCTTATTATTTAATCATTATTCACGTACTTAGCATTTAATCATTACGCACATACTTATTGTTTAAGTTTACAATGGAATGAATTTAAATAGAGCTGTTAGTAAAATACGTATAAGTTAATAGTATAAGCCTGAACGAAGGAGAAGAACAAACACAAGTTCAGCAGCACGTCACAGCACAGCAAGAGAGCCGGGCAGCGAAGCCGGCGACAAAAGAGTGACGATCGGCCGCACGTTCGCGGCACGCGACCGAATTGTCGCGAACCAGAGCACAAGAAGCGCGCTGACCTGGAGTGCGAGACTGGCATGGTAGTAGGTAATAGAGTTCACAGCCGAGCAGATGCGGCCGCGGGTTAGAAATAAGAGAAGTCGAAGTATAAGCAGGATAAGAAAGTTTAAATATACACATGAAAGGAAATTGTGATTTAAAAGAAAGACATGCGCGTTTTGCTTGGGAGTTACTGATGCTGGGCAGAGGGTTGATGCGCTAAAGAAATCGGTGGTCGGCGTTTAACAAAGTGACAGCGCGATTTACGCGGCTGGAGGCGACAGTACAAAGGTTGACCTTGTACGACCCCTAACCGCTGAGGCGCTCGTTTGCTGTGCTTGTCTTAAGACACCGGGTCGATCATCACAACGCTTATCTCCATTTCGCGAGCGTCCCTTGATGTTGAATATAAATATCTTGTGACGTGGGCCGTGGACAGACTGAGATCTGTACCCCGGCAAAATAACTACTTTACAAATTCTCTGACGATCACTTTCTCGCCACAATATTCGTTGCGCATGTCTATCTTCTTCTCTTACTCTTATCTGCAAAAACATTTCTTTCATGAAATGCTATTTTGACTTTCATTTAACTTTTTTATATATCCATTGGATATATGTATATGGCTCATAACGGTTGTCTTTCGTTGGTGACGGTTGTGTTTTTGAGTGCTCTCAGTATTTTATTATTTTTCTGTGTTGTTTAGGGTGTTTATTTCGGCTTTATTTGGTAATAAATACTAGCAGTGATCGCAGATATACTTTGTATATGTTTACGTTTGAATAACAAAATATTGCAAACTTAATAGTCATTTCCATTTGCAGCTGAACTGACGCTGCATTGCTTTAAAATAAAGAAAACATAAGTACATATATACAAGTTTTACTGAATCGTATTACCATAACCCGGACAACAGCCGAATTATTTAATCAATAAGGTTATAGACAGGATATTATCTTGTAACTGTTTATTCATCACATGGACGAAGCGTCTTCATGTGGAGTCAAAATATAACTAAAGCTAAAAGTACAATTGTTCTTATATTTAAAGCCCTAGCTTGCCGTTACGCCGGATGCCGAATTGCTGATCTTGCGGCTCGTGCAAGATATCATGTTGCAATTTGGCGGAGTCGTTGGCCTATGCGCAGTGTCATGCAATTCGGCGGAGTCGTTGGCCTATGCGCAGTGTCAGCATTATGACGCGCGGCGTCGGCACTATGCTCCACGGTTAACTACTCTCCCTTTCAAATCGTGTCCGTCCTCGGTCACGCTTAGATCCCTTATGACATCTTGAATCGCCTTGTTCTGCTGCCTTCTTTTCCTGCAGCGGATTAGCGACAGTATTATGGCTGTTGCGATGCATAGCAATAGAACCGATATGGATGCAATAACAGGTCTGGTCGTCACCTGCGAACGTAAATTGTCGATGTGTCTGAGGTTGTCGATATTCATCTGGAGTGGAGTAGCGGCGTGCTCAGGAGCCTTTGATGCTCGATTATGTCAAGTGATGGTGAGGCTGCTGAGCCGGGTATTTTCCTGGGGGTTCCGTTATAGTTGTTGAATTTCCTCCCATTTACGTGCGCTACCTTGTCGAAGGTCAGCAAGAACGTACCGTTGATGTTGGTCTCTGGTCCCTCGTCAATGCTTACCCTGGCTGGGCTATCATTGATGATGATAACTCCTTCTTCTATCATCTCTACTTGGGTCAGGTGGTTTGGTTGGGTGTTGCATCGTGCAATCCCGCCGGAGTGCAGCTCTTGCGCACATGTTGGGCCCGATGCCTCTCTGCAGAAAGCTACTGTTGACGAGGCGCTGCAGGATTGTAGTGCTATTATTTTGCTATTGCACTCTGCCACAACGTTCTCCGGTAGTTGTAGGACGACACCGTGGTGGGCGACAGGATAAACAATTATTTTGTTACAAATTAGCTTAGGTTTAGGATATTTAATAATAAAATGTATTGAATTGCTATCAGATAAAACCTTAATTTTAGAAACGCTCATTAATTGGGCAACATTCACGCCCGTGAAACTTTCATGCAGAATTATACGCAAATCGTCATTATTAATTATCGCGGGGTTAGTTAAGTTAATCCCAGCCAGTGCTATTGCAATTATTAAATTTTCTAATTTTAGGGTAAGTATCCTATTTCTTGCTAATAACGTTTCATATAGGTGTGCGGTGTCAACTTCTTGTTTTTTCGTGACTTTTAGAATTTCGTTAACTGTCGTTGTCAAGCTATTGAGTTGCTCCTGAGTTTTTGTGTTTATTAATCTTTGTCTATTGTTTTCTATAATTAATTCTGCCTCTGTTCGTCGCGTTTCCTGTAAGTCGTCAAAGTCCGGTGTCCCTGCTATCACCTTTAGCGCTGAGCCTAGGAAATTCAGGCTTCGTGCGTGTCGGTGATGTACGTCGAGTGTTGCCAGTAGTGTCTTCAAGTGTCCGACGTCTGTGTCATGTATCTTCCTCATATGGGATTGAGGAAACCAGTTTGTCATGTCTGCAGTCTCCCGTACGAGTCGGTCGTATTCGGTAAGGTTCGTCGTGTGGCGTAAGTAATTTGTTTCGTTCCAGGTTATCGCAGTCCCGTCCAGTATTGGTACGTATTTGGAGTGTGTGTAGTCCGTCAGTTTGGCGGTCGTTAGTGCAACCCATAAAAGTATGATAAGATACCTTATCGAGCGAATATAAAAATGATAAAAAAAGACTTATTATAATATTTTATGTTTTTGTGATTTTTCTGCAAAAAGTTTTATATATTTTTTTGTAATATTTTTTTGTTTTAATTTTATTTATTTTATTTTTTTTTATTTTTTATTTTTTTTTTTTATGGTTTGGTCTTGGGGCTTCTACGCAGGTTGTCTTTATGAACCGTCCTCCCTCTAATGAGAACAGTTGATCCCAAATCAGCTTGTATTCGTTCTTCTACATATAAGGGGGTGATCTTGTTTCCTAGTCTTTTATTGGTTTTTACCAATACCCTTTCTCCTACCTCAAATACTCTATTCTGCCTCTCAGGGTTATTCCTTTCCAACTGTGTTTCCTGGGCTTTATCTAGTTTTTTTCGAATGTCTTGTTGTAGGCCTGGTGGTGCTGAATGAATTACTCTAATAGGTGACTGTTTTATTACTGAGTGAATTGAGCGATTTTACTCTATTGTCGTTTGAAGGATTAACTCGGTCATATCAGTGATACCTCTCTCTTCAGAAAGACATCTTGCCATGTCGCCTAGAGTGTTGTGGAAACTTTCTACCTGTCCGTTTGATGTACTATGTAACGGTGGGCAACACACAACCTCTATTTCGTAAAAATTTTTTAACAATGACTTGATCGTCTCAGAGTTAAATGCTGCTTCATTATCGCAGTATAGTGTCTTTATTTTAGGAAAAAAGTTTACAATTTGCAAAATGGGGCCTTTCACGTCTACAATCGTGCGTGATGCAATAGGTTGTACCATTGCGAATTTTGAAAATTTGTCAAGGGCAGTCAGGAAGTGCTTTCCCGCGGTAGTCTAAATGTCGATATGTATTGTTTCGCCGGCATAAGACGGAATCGGTGTGATCCCGAGCTCTTGCTTTTTAGGGTGGCGATCATACTTTGATTTTGCACAAATTCTGCACGCTGTAGCGACTTCGTTGGCTATATTGGTAATTTTTGGGAAATAGTAGTCGCGCAAAATCTGTTTTACGTTTTCTTGAGCTGCCCTATGAGCGCGGTTGTGTTCTATGGTCACAATTTCTTTCTGCTCGTCTTTGTTATGGAAATCCATTACCCTGTTTTTACAGAACCAGAACTTTGTTGAAGAGAAGCTTTCAACTACCGCGTGTTGTATGCGCCCGAGAATGGGCAGTTCGCAATGTATCGCGTTTACAACATCGGGTTTTACGACCTGTTTTACAGTGTCAACGATTGAATCCCAATCCTTGAAGTTTATTAAGTGTCGGGTTTTGTTTCCGAAAACTATGAAGGTTCTCTTGCAGGGATTGTCCGCTTCTTCTATTATAATCTGGTTCCTAAAACAATTAACTGGTTTATCAGTTGACTCTATTGTATAAGTGAGTGACTCCTCACTATGGACTGTGGCCGCGTCTGACTGAGGAACATTCTCTAGCGCGTTTACATTCTGCCTGGATAAGGCATCAGCCACATGGTTTTCTTTTCCTGGCTTGTAAAAGATTTTCGCGTCATGTTCGTCTATGAATGCCTTCCAACGCTTTATCTTTGCGTTTGGGTTTTTGTCATACACAGCGAACGTGAGAGGCTGGTGGTCAGTGTAAATGTTGAGGTTATTGACCCCATACAAATAATGACGAAGGGTGTTTAAAGCCCAAACTATCGCTAACAACTCTCTTTCGTTTGTTGCGTAGTTGATTTCCCGATCCTTAAGGGTTCTGGAAATCATCGTAATGGGTCTCCCGCTTTGGGACAATACAGCTCCTATGCCTGATGACGAAGCATCTGTTGTAAGGTCAAAGGGCTTTTTGAAGTCAGGGTAGTGGAGTAATACCTCTTCAGAGGCCAAAATATTTCTGAGTTTGTCAAAGGCCTTAAATTGTGTTTCGTTTAAGGTGACGGGTATCTTTTTGGACATTTGTTTACTAACTTTCCCGTTATCCCCTTTTAAAATATCGGACAAGGGCCTTGCGATTGAGGCGAAGTCTTTTATGAAACATCTATAGTAGTTTGCCAGTCCGAAGAAAGAACGGACGGCGAAAAGGTTTGTCGGCTGGGCAAAATCTTGTATTGCCTTAACCTTGTCAGGGCTGGTTTTGGTGCCGCTGCTGGACACGATGAATCCTAAATATTCCACACTTTCTTTGAAGAAGTGTGATTTCTCTTTAGAGACCTTCATGTTTGCTTCATGGAGGCATCTTAAAATTTGGTCAACGTCCTTAACGTGATCTTTTTCGTTCTTTGAGAAGATGATAACGTCATCGACATAGACGTAACAAGTCTTGCCAATATGCTCGCGGAGCACGTCATCAATCGTTCTCTGAAAAATACTTCCAGCGTTCTTTAGGCCGAACGGCAGTCGGCAGAACTCGTATTTTCCTCCATTAACAGAGAAAGACGTCTTTTCACGGTCTCGTTCTGATAAGGTGATCTGATGGTAGCCAGATTTGAGGTCTAGCGTTGTAAAAAATTTTGCCTTCCCTAAGTTCGCTAGAGTCATAGCGATACTTGGCATGGGGTATCTATCGGCGATAGTTTTTTGGTTAAGTTTCCGAAAGTCAATCACCAATCTCATCTTTCGCGCGCCCGAGTCATCAACTCCTTTTTTGCTGACGACCCAAATGGGGTTATTGTATGGTGACTTAGAAGGGCGAATTATTCCGTTTCTAAGAAGCTCTTTTATCTCTTTTTTAACAAATTCTGCTGCGCCCATTGGAAATGGGTACAACTTGGAATACACCGGTTCGTTATCTTCCGTTCGGATTGTTCCGACAACTGAAGTGTTGAATGGTAGTAATTCGTTTGGTTCTGCGAATGCCTTGACGTTGCTCTTAAGCATTTTAATAAATTCTTGTCTGACGTGCGCGGGGGCTTCTAGCTCCCCTATTTCTGTGAAATTTACATTTTTACATTTTACAAATTGAACGGTCTCTTCGTACGAGCCGTCTCTTTCAAAAATTTTCCCTTGAGGGAAGTCGAGCATTATACCTGCTTCTCGAATGAAGTCTAGGCCATTGATGCCATCAAAAGTTGTAAGTCCTGGTAGCAGGAAGAATGGGCTTTCAAGTCCAAAAATTTTAAAAATATATTTATGTGAGATATCGCTTGTCCCGTGTAGGGTGCCGATATCGAAAAGTTCTTGTACAGGAAGCTTGTGATCTAACTCCAGGGTTGATCGAACGTAGTTTTTAGAAGCTCCTGTATCGATTAAAAGTTTTAATGTTTGCCCTGCGACTTTGCGTTCGATGAACGCGAGCAGGGACTGACCTCTAAAAAATGTACTGTGTCACAGAGGTAGTCGTCTTCGGCACATTCGTCAACGTTGGCTACTGCGGCAGCTGCTTCGTTTTCGTAAGCGAGCTCTGCCTCCTGGGAACCGTCTTGCGCCAAATGGTTAACCCGTTGGCGTCTTTGGTCTGATTGTCTTTCTACGCTATTCGACCGTTTTACCCCTTGCTGAAATTGGTTCGTGCGAGCGGACTGCTGGTACTGACCTTGACCTTGACCTTGCCGTTGATAGTTTGTTTGCTGCCTAAACTTGGATGATGAAGGGTCTACCTCCATTGGTTCTACCCTGTCGTTTCCCCGAGGTTTATTTTGGGATTGTTGATTGTTATCTCTTTTATAGTGTGGGTTGCGCTGACCTCTGTTAGGTGCTCTATCTCTTGGCTCGGTTTGCTGCCTTTTTTCCTTTTCTTCAATGCTTCTAGCGTAATTTGCTGCAAAATTATATCTATCGTGGTTGGCCTCAACCTCTTGTGCCATGGCAAGAGCAGCCGGCAAGCTTTTTGGCTGAGCTGAGAACAATACGTCAGTTAGGTTCTTCCTCAGTCCTGATATAAAGACGCGCATTGCGTCTGCGCGATATTTCTCATTAATGTGGTGGGCTACTTGTGTGTCGTATGACATCACAGTTTTGTTTGTGAGGAGTGTGAGTTTCTTCTCAATCTCATCATAAAACTCTAGGAGGCTCATATTTCCCTGCCTAAGTGTTCCTAACTCCTGCTCGATGAGGTGTGCGGGGCGCTTATCTGCATATGTGAAGTCTAATCTTTCGATTATGGCTTCAAAGTTAAGTTTCGTGTTGAAGGAAGACAGTGTGCGGTTTGCTCCACCCCTAATCTTGTTTCTGATTATGATTACCGCTTGGTAATGACGTGAACTACCCTCATATCTTTCGAAAAGCTTGTAAGCGGCAGTGGCCGCTTGGCGCCAAGAAACGTATTCTTCTTGTATACCATTGAACTCTGGTAAAGATTTGATTGCGTCGAGTGGTTCGTCGCATTGTACGCCCGTACAGTTGACGTCCTCGAAGACTTTGACAACTGGTTCTTTTATTGATGACTGCCTAAAGCTTTGTTCGAGTTGCTGTATTTTGCCATTAAATTCGGCTCTTTGCGTTGCAAGTGCAGCGCTCACTGCTGCTCCTATAACGTTCGCTAGTGCTTCTGCGTTCATGTCCATGTTTGTGTTGTTCTGAGCTAATTTTAGTTTTTCTAAGTCAGTCAGCAATTCTGAGATACTGTCCGAATCACTGTCGTTGTTTGTATTCATAGAATGTTGTTGACACTTGAAATCATAAGTAGCAAGCAATAAGATATTTTCTGGCTGCTACAAAGTATGAGTAAACGAAAGCGAATGGGCCGCACAGCGTCTACAATGTATGTAGCGTGTCGAATTGCATTGGCTTGGCCGCTTGTTGTTGCGGCTGCTAAGGAATTTATAACGTAAATATAAAACCCACTTTTTTTTTGAACAGCGTTCGGTCGCTGTGTGTGACTTTTTTTTTTTTTATTTGTTTTTTACTTTATTTAAAACGGCTTGTGACGATTTGGTGGACAATTCTGTATGAAACTTTCACTTACATGTTTTTCTTAATTCTGATGCAGCTACTGATGTCCTCTCGTCCTTTTGGAATGATGAAAATGCGTTGATAAATCCTCTCCAGATTGTTTAATTTGTTGTGATTCGATTTTGGTGAATTAGACGTGTGTTTTTGCTCATATGTATTTTGAGGCTTATCTGTTCTTTTAATGTTCGCGCACTTGTGTTTGTTTGTGAATGTTTTGATGTACGTTCGCGTATTTATTGTCACTTATAAACGTTTTAATCTGTACTTTTGCGTTTGTAAATTCGCATGCGTGATTTGCTTGTGTTTTAATTGTATGTTTTTTTACTTGCGAATGTTTTGGTGTACGTTTGCATATTTATTGTCACTTTTTAAATGTTTTAATCTTTACTTTTGTGTTTGTAACTTCTTATGCGTGAATTGCTTGTGTTTTAATTGTATGTTTTTTGTGTTTGCAAACTCCTTAAGTATGAGTTTGTGTACTGTGTGTTTTTTGTTTTATTGTAGTTTTTCACTTTTTATTTGGTGAACTCTTTCAGGTGTGAGTTTGTAAGCGTTGGGTGCCAGTTTTACTGAATCGTATTACCATAACCCGGACAACAGCCGAATTATTTAATCAATAAGGTTATAGACAGGATATTATCTTGTAACTTTTTATTCATCACATGGACGAAGCGTCTTCATGTGGAGTCAAAATATAACTAAAGCTAAAAGTACAATTGTTCTTATATTTAAAGCCCTAGCTTGCCGTTACGCCGGATGCCGAATTGCTGATCTTGCGGCTCGTGCAAGATATCATGTTGCAATTTGGCGGAGTCGTTGGCCTATGCGCAGTGTCATGCAATTCGGCGGAGTCGTTGGCCTATGCGCAGTGTCAGCATTATGACGCGCGGCGTCGGCACTATGCTCCACGGTTAACTTACATACGTATTTCTTGCTCTTGTATACTCTGTGTATTCGTCCACTACCAACAATCAGCTTGTCTATTTTTCTTGCTCTCGCTCCCCAGCATTCAGTCTGCCGCAGCTTTCGTCTGTTCTTATCCGACGTATTTGCGGCTGCATTTGCCTATGCGCTCATGCTCTCTTACTCACGTGCTCTCTTTATCTTTTTTCCGTTTTGTCGCGCTCATTGCCTCGAAACATTCTTACTCTTAAATTTGCACATTACTTTGTTTTGATATTGCATATCAATTGTTATAAATAATTAATTTAATTTTTATTTTTATTTTATAAAATCAAAAGGGTTGTTTGCTGCAGTAGCAATTGCAAGTTGGTTGAAACAACCAACCAATATTTTGTATTGTGTAGATTGTGCGATAACATGAGACACATAAAATGTGCTGGCTTTACAGCCAAAATTAGGGACTGCTTGCTGGCTGACACAAGCCTGAAATGGTACTGTGAGCCATGCAATAAGGTGGTGAAGGAAACTTCCCAATTTATGAGGCAGACTCATTCTGGTTTTAAGGCTGTGCGTGTTGCTTTTAACAACCTGGATATTTCGTTTAAAGAGCTAGAATCTTATTTTAAAAATGGCAAGGTGATGACCGAATCTCCGAAGCGAAAAAAGACTTCGGGTCCTAATCCACTTACTGTCCCACCTGTTCTGTCCACCAAATCTCTTCTGGTGCCTAGCATTAATCCCCCAGCGGGTATTTCTGCTAGCCCACTGTTCCGCCCAAATTTTTCACAACAATTTGTTCTGAAATGTTTTGGCCGCCGCAGCTCGTCGTGAAGGAGTATGTCAATAGGCGCAACACTAACAATACTGGTGGAATAGGGATTAGTGGTGCACCGCCTGTAAGCCACCCTGTTGCCGCCACCTCCTCAACAAAAAACTTTCAAAAGTAATAGGCATTAACACTAAGCTTGCTCAATTGTATGTTAATAGCTTATCCTTTGTTTCACATATTGGTGCACTTACTGAAACCTGGTAAAAACCTGATATACCCCATTATTCTGTGTTTTCTAATAATTATCACTCGTACAGATGCGATCGCACATCCCGCAAGGGGGTGGTTTTCTCATTGCTGTTGATGCTTGCATTTCTTCTGAACAGATTCATGTGATGGTATTCCAGACATAGAGTTTCTATGTGTTAAAATATTGTTTAGTGGTCGTTCATTGTATATAACTAGTTCATATATTCTTCCCCATTCGGATAATAACGTTTGCACATCCCATCTGTATCCCCTGCAACTTTTTTCGTCGTTGTTGACGGATATTGATCACCTTATAGTGGTTGGTGATCTTAATATGCCACATGTTGTATGATCTGTGAATGACACATCTTCGGTGCCGTTACCAGCCACTTCTGATGATTTTATCGATGGCCTTCAGAAGTTAGGCCTATCGTTAGTTTACAGGGTGCATAATTGTAGTGGTAGAATGTTGGACTTGATAATTGTTTTGGACTCAGATTGCAGAGTACCCCCACTAGTGTCTCCTGAAGATACCAACCATCCAACCCTAGAACTATCCTTGGAAATTCTATGCCGTAGACCAGCATCTAAAAACTCTATAAAAACCCGTTTCTTTCGTAAGACTAATACCCTAATTCCATTAGGTTGCATCCGTCATTAGCAGCAAGTCGCGGATGTAGGTGATTCCACTACAAATCCAATTCATCCGACATCCTGTTTTAACAGGGGTCTGTTAAGTGTCAGCTCACAGCTGTTTTTGTATTATTTGTATTTATTTAATTGAAAGCAAATGAGCCCGAAGACAAATAAAATTAGTGAAGCCAAAAAAGCTAAAATTATTGCTTTAATTTGTGGGCATAATGCAAACATGGTTTTGCAAATGTCCCAGGTTGTGCAGACATGTTTTAAGCTGACAAATAGCTCAAGCATTGAGTTGGCGAAGTCATTTGATGACACTTCAATGCCACCAGTACATCAGCAAAAACAACGCGCTTCGCCTATAAAGTGGAAATTCTTAAGTAATAGTTTGAATAACTAAGTTAAATAACAAAGTTTTATTAATTATAACATAATATAGGAACGACATGGAATGTTCTGGGAGCACGATGTTGCAGCAAACTCAGATGCGTTTTTTAAAGAAAGCTTTCGCATGGAGAGGTCCAGCTTTGATATTCTGGTTAGGCGTATCCACAAAATATTCAGGCAAGACACTTCGTTTCGGAAAGCAATTCCACTCGATAAGCGCATAGCCATCGCCCTTTACGCACTTGGCTCCTCAGCAGAGTACCGTGTCGTGAGCAGGCTTTTTGGAGTATTGCCTTCAATGGTTGGAAAGATTCTCCATGAGTTTTGCAGCGAAGTGTACAATGCACTGAAAGCGGAGTTCTTGCCTCGTAATTTCATTACTCAGGCAAAGGTAGCAGAGTGTGTAAAAGGGTTCGAGAAGCTTGGATTTCCGCAGTGCTTTGGGGCTGTGAGTTTTGTTTATTTATAACCAAGCACAGAAATAATAACAACATTATTTTGTAGATGGGAGCCATATAGAAATTCATCCCACTGCAAGTGAGGCTGTCGACTACCATAATTATAAAGGATGGTACTCGACCATTTTATTTGCTTTAGTTGACTACCAATATAGATTTATGTACGTCAGTGTGGGTTGCCCAGGTCGTTGCCATGATTCGCACGTGTATGAGGCAAGTGGCTTAAAAAAGATGGTGGACACAACGACACTTTTCAGAGATAATGCAAAGCTTATTGGTGGAGTCAACGTGCCGGTCGTTCTTTTGGGAGACTCTGCATTTAAGTTCTCGACCACGCTTATGAAGCCTTACCCGTTTTGTGTGTCAGCAGAGGATGGCCAAAAGAAATTTAATTATGCGTTGTCGAAAGCGAGAAGAGTGGTCGAAAATGCTTTTGGACAGCAAAAGGCAAGTTTTCGCACAGTCGGAAAAGGTCTGGATAATAGATGAGATAAAGTACCCAATATTGTTATGGCGTGCTGCATACTGCACAACTTCTTAAATGAAAATAATAGTGTAGTATCGGAGAGTTGGTTTGAAGCTGACAACACACACGAGCAACCAGAGCACAGCACTATACTCCACGATCGTTTTCCACCAGCTGAGTCAATTCCTCGTGCGATATTAACATCGCTGCAAAACAATGCACAATAAAACAATACTATAAATTTTGAAAACAAGACTATTTTTTTTAAATATTTTAACTTTTTATTTTATTTTTTATAATTGTTTTAAAATTTCCTCTTGGAATTTCGCTGTTGATTCAGCGATATTCTCCATCACTTTAGTGAGGCCTTCAATCGCTTTAAGTTGCGATTCTGCAATGCTCACTAACGTCTCGTTGCGTTGACGGTTCTGCTCCAAGAGCTCAGCATGAAGAGATGCCTCTGCCTGCATCTTGCGCCTTTTGTGTGGTGGTATATCCGCGGCTGCGCTAGGCGTACGGCTAGAATTACGCGAACATGAGCGTTCGTCACCTATGGATAGGGTGGACCCAAACGATTCAGACCGCCGCAACGTTGAAACACCAGATATGTCAGGTGGCTCCTGTTCTTCACCATAGTCTCCGGTGCTCTCAAACGCTACTGGGTTTATAGATTTCACGCTCCCCAAGAACCTGTTGAGTTGATCAAAATATTTCCATTTTGATGGAGCGCCACCAGATGACCGAGTCATTTTTATCTCCATCCTGTTTAAAAAATTAATAAGTTTTATGTACTTCTTCGCAATAGGCACTATTTACATACCGAAATTTGCGACACATGTTGTCAATTTTTGTTTTTACTTCCTTCCCAGTGACTTCTTTATTTAAGTCCACTTTATGCACAAAAGGCATATATATTTTTATTACAGGACGGTCGCAACGCGCACAACTTTTTCGCTCAAGGGCTATTAGAGAAAAAGAATGTGACTGGGGTCCAAAGATCTAACGAAGCCCAGTTTGCTGAAAATTCGCTTAACACGCATTTTTTAACAATTTTCAGTTTCCTTTTCTATAAATTTTTGGGAAGCTCAAGCTTTTCAAACACAGATGGCGCTAGGTGCGAAACGCAGCACATCATTGCCCATTTTTAGGAGAAACATAAATTCTATTAGAATCTCGACAAGCGAAATATTACATGTGGCAACCGCAAACAACCAAAATTACAACTTACTTGCAACAGCAAAGGTAGTTGTGCAAGCCAAAAATGGGAAGGAGGCAACATTCAAGTCATTGCTGGATTCTGGGTCACAGATCAACGTCATTTCTGAAAGGCTGCTAACAATGCTGGCACTAAAACGTCACGTCGAACGATTCTCCGGATTGAGGGAATCGGAGGAAACACAAGAGTCAGCAAAGCTCATGTTAATATGACAGTTTAATCACTAAACAGCAATTTCACGATGCGAATGGAAGCCTTTGTACTACCCAGCATAATATCGGATCAACCTTAATCCATTGGGCATTAACAATACCAATTGGAGCATACCGAGCAATCTACCACTTGCTGACCTCTACTTCAACAAACCAGGCAAAATTGATCTGTTAATTGGAGCAGAGCACTACTACTCAATACTGCTCCCTCAACAACACAGAATATTCCATGCTGGTCCAATGATGCAAAAAACTGAATTTGGATGTAGTTGAACCTAAAAGCTTTATAATTAAAGCAGAATTTGTTTACTTTAAATTTAATTGTATTTATTTGCGATAAATATTTTAATGTTACTTTATCAAGATTGCAAGCGAGCGGTCGGGCTCGTGCATTGGAGTTTTATAGAATTCTAACTCGGCGCTGCGACCTCTTGTTAGTTCAATTGAATAATAAAAACTAAAAACTGCAGCAGAAGCTGCAGCAGCTTGAGCCTATGCAAATTGCAATAGACAAAGCAGAGCGTGATAAGAAGATCATATACATGCAAGAGCGGGTTAAGGCGCTCTCTTGCTACGCGGAGCAAGTTAATGTGTTAAAGTGCTATACATAAACATATGCCGCACTATTTTGGGAGCTAGCCCAATTATCCTCCCCCCGTTGAAAGCTTAGGGTTGCTTTCAACATCATCCTTTAATGGCAGCAAGCACAGTTTGTTGACAGCTCTTCGGGTGCGTCCAGTAGCTGTTTGAAGGATGGCGACTCTAGCAACGCCGTCTGAGCCGGCGATAGCCTCAACGGCCCTGGCAAGGGACCATTTGAGCGGTGGTGTATTCTCATCCTTAAGGAGAACAACGTCGTTGGGCTGCAGATTTGGCTTTTCGCAGCGCCACTTTGACTTCTCTTGAAGAAGCGATAAATATTCCTCGCGCCATCTGGTCGAAAAATTCTGCTGCAAATAGGCCACCTTCTGCCAGCGATCAAGCCAGTCAAAGTTAAGTTTCCCAGCAGCCTCCCAGAGACCACCAAAATGGGGCGATCGCGGTGGTATAAAGCGCCAATCAATGTGGTCGTCCAAACAAAATTGATGAATTGCAGCTTGATGATCATCGCTAAGTACAATCCTTTTAAATTCAGCAAGCTCGTTCCGGGCTCCAACAAAGTTGGTTGCGTTGTCAGTCCACATGCATGCAGGTCGTCCACGAGTACAAATAAAACGCCGAAGACAAGCTAGAAATGCCGGCGTCGACAAATCCTTGACAAGTTCAAGATGAACTGCCTTTGTTTCAAAACATGATGTAGCATTTGATGGGAGGCCGATTACGGACTTCAGATTTGTACATAAAAGGTCCACAATAGTCTATTCCAGTCACTAAGAATGCTCGGGTACCGCTTACACGCTCTTCTGGAAGATCAGCCATGATATGTTCAATTGTGCGCGGCTTGGCTCGCACGCACCGAATACATTTTTGCACAACTTTGGCAACGGTTTTTCTCCCACCTATGGGCCAATAGCTAAGCCGAATGAGGGCTTAAAGGGCTTGAGGTCCTGCATGCAAATCGGACTCATGATAATGGCGAATAATGGAAGTTGTGATTGGGTGTTGCTTAGGAAGAATAATCGGGTGTTTGGCTTCAAAATCCAATGACGCATTTCTTAAACGACCTCCAACACGAAGAAGTCCAACGCTGTCTAAGAATGGAGAGTGAAGCGAGAGTACTTGATGGCTTAAGATCATTTTTAGATTGCAGTGTTCTAATCTCTGCTCCAAGGCCATTTTGCTGAACTACTCGCAGAAGCAGTTCAGTCCCACGGCGCAAATCAAGTACGTTAATTACAGGTGATTTAATTCTGTGTATAAATTTAGCAACATAGCCAAAAATACGCTGCATTTTTGGAAATGAATTCATGAATTTAAAGTTGTCGATGCCGTGTGCAGACTGTGTTGTCGCAGCCAGGACATGTTTTCTTAATTCCGGTAACTGTGTTGGTCCCGGAGGCGAAGATGGCCAATCGTCCATTGATGAGCAGAGATAAGCTGGTCCGAATTTCCAAATTTTCAGGTCGATCAACTCGACATGAAAAGATCCTCGAGACAGTATCAGCAGGGTTGAGGCCAGTGGGAACATATCGCCATTCCATTCCATTTGTGAGCTCCTGAATGATAGAAATTCTGTTGGCAACAAATACATTAAAATAGCAGGGTGGCCCTTAATCCAAGATAGTGCACCAGTAGAGTCGCTCCAGCAGAAATATGAAGTTGCTAATTGCATTTCAGCTACTTCGTTTATAAGTTGAGCAAGTAAGGCGGCAGCACATAGTTCCAGTTTGGGAATAGTAACCATTTTAACCGGGGCTACGCGAGATTTGGAACAAAGCAAGTGGGCCTGTTTGGCCTTGCTGGTAGCAGAGACTGCGTACAGACAAGCTCCATATGCGCTGATGCTGGCATCACAGAAACCGTGAATTTCGATCATGCCTTTTGGTGCTATAGCAAGACGAGGAAATTCAATTCGATGAATGCTGCTGAATTGTTCCATGAATGTGATCCAAGCGGTGTTCAATGCTAGTGGTAGGCTCTCATCCCAGTCTAGCTGCTCTTTCCAAAGTTGTTGCATAAAAATCTTTGCCTTGCAAATGACAGGCCCTATTAAGCCGAGCGGGTCGTAGAGGCGGGCAATCGTGGACAAAACTGTGCGTTTGTTAGGCCTTGCAGCACATTGACTGCTAAACGAAAATAACAGGCTATCAACGACAGGATTCCAGGCAAGTCCCAATGTTTTGGTGACGTCTGTGCCATCAGAGAATTTTACAAATGCTTCCTTGTCTTCATTAGGGACTTGATTAAGAAGAGCAGGACTGTTAGAGCACCATTTCCTTATTTAAAAATTGCCCTTTTGAAGAAGGCCTGAAACTTGCCGCATTATTTCCTTCACCTCATTGACGGAAGCGCCACCCGTTAGCAAATCGTCAACGTAAAAATCTTGAAGAACAATTTTCGATCCAATGGGATACGCCAAAATTTCATCATTGGCTAATTGATGCATAGCACGAATTGCTAAAAACGAGGCTGGCTTTGTGCCATATGTGACAGTGTCTAATTTATACACCTTTATCTCGTCTTTGGGCGAGTCCCTCCACAAAATGCATTGCAAAAATGAGTCAGGCTCCTGAATTTGCACACATCTGTACATTTTACATATATCTCCAGTAAGTGCAACGGAAAATGTGCGAAAGCGAAGCAATGTTGTAAGCAACTTAGGCTGAATTGTGGGTCCAGACATCAGGATATTATTAAGCGAAAGACCAGAGGAGGTGCAGGCAGAGCCATCAAAAACAACACGAAGTTTTGTGGTGGTTTTATCTTCGCGAATCACGCAGTGGTGTGGCAAATAATATTTACATTTGATGCGATTTCCTTGCTCAACGACTGACATATGCTGCAACTCTTCATAGTCCCTAATAAAATTTAAGTACTGATCCTTGAGCTGAGGCTTGCGCTCTAGCTTATGCTCTAAATTGAGAAACCTATACCTAGAAAATCGAGAAGATCTATACTTTTGTTGAATGGGAGACGAACGCTGTATGTGCCGTTGGGCACGAACCAAATTTGATTTAAAATGATGCTCACAATCTAATTCCTCGGCAGTAGTTTTGCTATTACAGTTGAACGAATTTTCTAATTCCCAAAATCGGCGAATTAGTCTGTCTAACTTACAATCAGCAGCCTGATCTGACTCGGCATGACTGGGTGTTGCAAGTAAAGATGAAATATGAGCTTGATTATTCCCTCCAGTGACAACCCATCCTAATCGTGTTTTTTGAAGAAGCGGTAAACCTGACAACAATTTGATCTGTCCAGCGCATAATAAATCAAAGAATAAGCTAGCTCCAATTAGCAGGTCAATTTTCTGAGACTTATAAAACAAGGGATCGGCGAGGCGAATGTTTGGTGGTATTTTCCAGTTGGAAATATCAAACGAAAAAGCAGGATGATTTTCCGTTATGTTTTGTGCAACATGAGCAGTGATTGAGACTGAGTAGTTGGATGCGTGAGACTGCAAAGACATGTTGACAGTGGCTCCTTCAGTAAAAAATGAAGAGTTTCGAACTCCAGAAATAGATGCGCCTGCTTTTGTGCGCTTCAACTGTAGATGCTGAGCAAATCGGGAAGTGACAATGTGTACCTGAGATCCTGAGTCCAAGAGCGCTCGACAAGGCAGGTCTAAACCTGTCTGACTCTTTACTGTAATCACTGCAGTAGCTAGGAGCACAATATTCGAAGTGAGATTCTGAGCAGAAAGGGTGGCCGGAGCAGATTGGGCGAGCAGACTACTATTTTCTGGTGAAGTTGGGTCCGATGATTGACGAGCTGATTTGATGGTTGATGTTGATTATTGCCAAGGTGCAATAACGTGTGGTGTTTGGCTCCGCATGTTCGACAGCTGCCAGAACTGCACGCTGTGTTACGGTGCCCTTTTTTTAGGCAATTAAAACAGACTCCTAACTTTTTTACCTCTCGAAAACGAATAGATGGAGATAAATTTCCAAACCGAGAGCAGTTATATATAGTGTGACTTGAGCTGCCACAAAATGGCAGTCAGATATAACATATGTATTAGTTGCAACTAGCGTATGCTTGGAATTGTTATTCTTTTTAAATTTTCCAACCTGATTGTTGTGGCTACTCATTGCCTGTTTAAAGTTCTCCATTTTTGGCAGCGTCTTTCCAGAAAAGCTGAAAATTGTTCCCACGTTGGTACAACATCTGGAGAGGCCTGCTCCTCTCACTTAGCCCTGGTTTCATTGTCCAAAAACTTGTAAAGCGTATGTACTATGATGCATCCAGCTATTTCCTCCATTGATGCCATCGTCTTAAGCGCACGCATGTGTGAGTTAAGCTTGTCCGAAAGCTCACGCAGCTCAATGACAGAGCCGTCCTCCACCCTTTCTTGCCTTAGAATCTCCGAAATGTGTGCCTGGAAAATAAAGCGTTTATTATTAAAGCGTTTATTTAATATTTCAAGAGCGGCCTTATAGTTGGCGCTCGACATTTCGAGAGAGCGGACGGAGACCATTGCAGGTCCATCCAAGCAAGAAAGCAGGTACTGCAGCTTTTCCACGTCAGTAAGGTTAATATCCTTGTGAATAGTGCTGTCAAACATGGTGTAGAAATTGGCCCACTCCGTGTATCCACCACGAAATGTTGGCAGCTTGATTTCAGGCACTCGCGGCTTAGACCTTGCCATGATGACAGTGGGCTGATCCTCAATGAACCCAGCTGTGTTCATAGTAGAGCAGTGCGGCGGCATCTGCAACGATCGTTTACGTAGAGCCGAATTTACACGCACTTCGAGAGTTATTATGATTTCATCAAAATTGACGCGTAATTCACTGCCAATCTCATCAAAATGAAGCTCTTCAAGAGCGTTTTGAGACTGGTCAAAAGATTTATGCAGTTGTTCCAATGTTTTAAGGTGCACAGTTAAAGCGTCGTAATCAAGCGAGGCTATTTTATTAATTTCAAGCTGCACTTGAATTTTTAAAACGCGCTCACAAAGTGAGATTGATTTTCGCTTATAAAAAATTGCTTTAGTTTCAGCAGCAGAGTCAGTTGTATTGTTGGTAATTTTTAGGCCGCCCACAATTACAACAAATCAAAATTGTCACTGATAATACACGCACAAAGAGAGCACCGATTGCAGCTGTTTAGGGCAACGAACCTTTTGAGCTAGCCTTGACCGCGAAACGAACGAAGCACAAAACGAAACCGATTGCGGGCGCTCAAGAGAGTATGCAAGCAGCTGTACTCCGCAATTCGCGCATAAATGTGGGAGTTGCGCTGTTGCGATCTCAGCGCGTCATTGCTCTTCTCCCACAACTCAATAAGCAAAGACTCTGATACCTCATCCAACTTTATAGGCGTTTTGACTGCTGCCATCTATTAATGATTTAATAACTAGTAATTCAAATCAATATGTATCAAATTTAACTTACCTTTACAATATTCAAAATCTATTTGAATTGAGTTTGTTTTTTTGTGTTTTTAATGCACTTGATGACCAGCTGTTTTACCCAAATTGGCACTGTTTAAACCAAGTATCGATAGGAAATTTCATACTATCGACAAAGTAAAAGTGCTGTTCAGTGCACTGTAATGTTAAATTCTAACATTGCTTGCATTTCCCAGTTGATCGGTTTTCGACCAACTGGAAAATGCAACCGACCAACGGGGAAATTTGAACAAGATTCTCATTGTGCATAGGGAAATCTTATACAAACGGAAGCAACATTCCCGAGTTCCAATTACATACTTGCATCCGGCTTGTTGTGGAATCGGGGTATTACCAACAAGAATTCATATAATTACCAACAAGAATTCATATAATTATATGTAGGTATTACTTTGCTAAATTAAATGATCTTCTTCTGCATACTAATTGGTCTACTCTTTATTCTTGTTGTGATATAGAAACTGCAATTTCTATATTTTATGAGACCTTGAATTGACATTTGGATATCTGTGTTTATCTCAATTACCCTTCAAGTAAAAATAAATCACCTTGGCTTTCGAAGGAACTATCAAAATTGAAAAACGTGAAGACAAGAGCTTATAAAAGGTTTAAAAAGTCCGGATTAACTGTAGATTTGTCTTCGTATATAGTGGCAAGGTTTAATTTTATTTCTGTTAACACTTCTGGCAATAATAATTATCTTAATCGTTGTAGATTAAACTTTTCACGTGATCCCAAACCGTTATATAAATTTGTCAACTCTAAACGTAAATGTTCAAGCTTGCCATCATCAGTTTACTTCGATAGTACGACAGCAAGTTCTGATCAGGCTGTGGCTGATCTATTTGCTGAGTATTTTCAATCAGTATACCCAACGAGTTTTTATATAGTTGCATTAATTCCTATCCTTTTCTAGTTCAAACGTCCAATTGCATATATGTATGTCCCAGTTATTACTGAGTGTGCGCTCCTAAGTGACCTTAACTCTATCAAACCTGGCTGCATGCCCGGTCCAGATGAAGTGCCAGGTTGTATACTTAGATATTGTGCGGATTCACTTTGTAAACCTTAACATAAATTATTTAACTTGTCGATTGACTTAGCTGTGTTTCCTGGTATATGGAAGGAATCATTTTTTATTCCATTCCAAATTCTTCTAAATCTAACATTAAAAACTACAGGGGTATATCCAAGTTGTCTGCCATTCCGAAAGTCTTTGAAAAAATAATTTACTCTCAATTGCAGAACATATGTAGTTCAATTTTATCCCCATATCAACATGGTTTTGATAGGCGAAGATCTACTACCACTATCCTTCTTGAATTCACCTCGATTGTTATCAAAGGGTTTCAGGCCAAAATGCAAACTGACGTGGTATACACAGATTTTAGTAAGGTATTTGATTCAGTTAATCATTCTTTGTTGCTTCATCAACTCAATATTATTGGATTTCCAGAGAAATTCGTGTCTTGGCTTTCTGAGTACTTGTGTGGTCGAACACAGAAAGTTGCATTTAAATCATCTATATCCAAACCTATTTATGTTACCTCTGGTGTACCCCAGGGGAGCAACCAAAGACCTATGCTATATAATCTTTTTATTAATGATCTTCCAACTGTTATTACTAACTCGCGTGTATTTATGTTTGCTGATGATGTGAAGCTTTGTTTCACCTACAGCGATACTTCTCTGTGTAACTCACTTCAGTCGGATTTGGGTGCGTTGTCGTCTTGGTGCCGTTATGACTTACTTAATTTAAATTGTTCAAAATGTAAAGTCATGTCTTTTTGTATAAGGGTAACCAGCTCGGCGGCCAGGCTGGGGGTAAGACCGGGAAGCCTGCGCGCCGGTCGTCTAACCCATCCGCCCCTCGCACAACTGGACGCCAGGGTACTACCCACTTGTCGCTACACATGGAACCTACCCAAGAGGTCTGCTCCACGTGGGCCTTATGGTGAGGCGCACCGAACCATTGGCTCAATGCCGACTCGCTGAAAAGGTGTAGAAGGGAGGGAAAAGGGGAACACGAAAAATACACAAATTCACTCTACATTTAAATCTTTATTATATTTTTTTGTGAATAAAACATTTATACAACAAGTTGGATATGTTACTTCAGGGCCACAACAAATCTCAGTGGGGCTGCCTGAGCAACCATTTGGCCCATTGAATATGGCCGTCACTTACCCCGATCTACCACCGTGTGGGTATGACGTGCGCTTGTGTGTGTATGCCTGCGGGTGTGTGTGCGTACGTGCCTGGGTGCGTGTTTTTTTTTTTTTATTCCAATGTAAAAACTTAACCTACTTAAACTGTACAATAATTGCAAACATAGACAGTGCCAGTCTCTGCGGGACCGCCGCGAAGCAATGGCAATGTTTATGGTACGATCGCCCTTAGGCGTTCCAGACGCCTCAGCTCTGCCATCGTGGAGGCTGCGAATCCGCAAACCGCATGCCATACCGCTTCCCTCTCTATCATGTGGTCCACCAGGTTAGTTGGTGAAAGGGGCTGACCAATCATGCTTTCCACCTGGAGACGTTCCTGTGCGAATCGCCCACACTGGAAGAAAACATGTCTTGTTTTCCTCCGTGCCATCTCCGCAGCAGCTACACTCTGAACCGGAGTCGTGCTTGAAACGCTTAAGATAGCTTCTGAAGCAGCCATGTCCCGTTAGCAGTTGGGTGAGGTGAAAGGTGACTGACCCGTGCTTCCTCTCTACCCATCGCCGAACATTAGGAATCAATTGGTGGGTCCATCGCCCTTTTGTGGAGTTGTTCCAGTGGTGCTGCCAGGCTTCCAGGCTCCGACCTCGGGCTGCAGCCCTAGCCGCTCTTCTCTCCGTTGGAGCTGCTTCAAGAACCGCTGCGGCTTCTTCTGCTAAAGTGTGGATCGGTATCATCCCACCAACCACCAGCGCTGCAGTCAAGGAGACTGTGCGGAAGGCGCAGCAGACACGAAGGGCAGAGAGCCGGTATGTTGACCCGATGCCCTTCATATAAGTGGCCACTGAAGTTGCGCCGACCCAAATTGGAGCAGCATACAGCACAATTGATCTCATTACGCTCATGAGCAGCAGCCTCGTTTGCTGTTTGGGACCCCGCGTATTAGGCATCATCCTCGCTTGGGCTCGCACGGATCCCGCTGCCTTCCGATGTACGAAAGCCAGGTGTTCGCCAAAGCTCAACCGCCGGTCAATGATCACACCAAGGTATCGAATACAGTCCTTGGACCGCATTGTGACGCCTCCCACCGTGATGTCAGCATACTCCACCCTTTTTCGGCTTCTGATGAGCACCGCCTCCGTCTTTTGGGCAGCGAGTTGAAGCCCAACAGACGACAGCCACCGCGTCACTGCGTCTATGCACCGATCGCCGAGCTCTGTGATTCGCCGTAGGTCCTTAGCCACAAGCACCAGAGCGACGTCATCATCATAGCCAATAGCGCTGGCACCCTCCGGTAACCGAAGCTGTAGAATCCCATCGTACATGATGTTCCACAGGAGAGGATCCAGAACTGATCCTTGTGGAACACCAGCTGAAACGGCGTATTCCTTCTCCCCCTCATCGGTTTGGTAACGCAGCCTTCGATTGTTGGTGTAGCTCCTCACAATAGCTACAAGGTAGTCTGGCTCTCTGAAACCAGCCAGGGCATCCAAAATGTAGCTCCAGTTCGCAGAGTTAAAGGCGTTATTAACGTCGATGGTCACCACCAGACAGTACTGCTTACTGCCGAAGCGCCAGCGGGTGCCTGAGATCGCTTCTGAGGCTATACCGACTACTGACCTGATCGCATCGGTAGTTAATCTCGCCTTCCTGAAGCCGAATTGGAGCTGCGATAAACCTCCAGCGTTTTGCACGGCATCATCCAGCCTAGCAGCTATGATCGTCTCGAAAACCTTGCCACTATTGTCAATGAGACAAATAGGCCGGTAAGCTGACGGGTCGTCGGTAGGCTTATCGGGCTTAGGCAGCAAAACGAGTTTCTGCACCTTCCACCTGTCCGGGAAGATGACTTCTCGCAGACACGTGGTGTACATATGGGCAAACAGTTATGGCCGATGCATGATTGCCAGATGCAGGCACCTATTTGGAACACCATCAGGACCCGGCGCTTTATTGGATGCTAGCTTCCTTGCTGCCAGCTGCACTTCTTCCACCGATACTAGAGCAACGCCTTCCTGCATGGAAGCTGCGCCAGCTGACGATAAAGAGCTTGCTCCGTGTGGAAAAAGGTTCGCCACTATTTCGTTCATGCGGACTAGCTCCAGAGGCGCTCTGTTGTTGCCTTGGCTCACACGCTTGGAGACCATCTTGTATGCTTTTCCCCATGGGTCCTTGTCGGCTGAGTCGCACATCTTAAGGAAACATTCCTTCTTGGTGATGGTGTTCTTTAGCACTCTTCTAGCGGCCTTAAACTCAAGCTGCAACGAGTGAGTTGACCCCGACTCTCGTGTGGCTGCTCGCTGAAAACGCCTCCTCGATCTCAGGCAGGCTCGCCGAGCCTCAGCTATTTCGCTGTTCCACCAGAACACGCTTGTGTGATGGCGTCGATAGGCCTTCCTATGGGGCATGCTCGCAGCACATGCAGCTTGTAGCTGCTGAGCCATTTGTTCCACCATATCTTGCGCTGGTCCACCTGCTACCATCTGAACAATATTATCCAGAAAAGTGCGGGTGTTGAGAGACTCAACCCGGTATGCTACACTAGTGTTGGGCCTTGCCGGCAGCCGCAGCTTTTCTCCAACTGTAAACATGATGGCCACGTGGTCGCTTCCGGTGTAGCAGTCGCTTATGTACCACAGTGCCGAGCGGGCGAGTGCACTGCTCACGTAGGTGAGGTCAATAATTGAGCCCGCACGTCCATTGTCAAATGTATTCTCCGACCCAGTGTTAAGAAGCACAAGGTCGAGGAATGCAAGCGATTCTACGAGAATGTTACCCCTAGCGTTCGTAGACTGGCTGCCTCAGTCGGTTGACCACGCATTGAAGTCGCCAGCTATTATTACGTTGCTGCGACCTCTGGAGTCATCCGCAATCTCCATTAACACCACTTCGAACTCGCCGATCGTGAGACTTGGCGGGAAGTAGCAGCTATAAAGCCAGAGATCCCCTAGTTTCGCACGCACGAAGCACTCAGAGGCTAGAGTGTGCGTAAAGGGCGACTGTCGGTCACCGCAGCTCCACACCGCTGCTTTCCCAGATCTGTCCGAGGCCCACAACCTAGCATTAGTGGTTGCTCGGTGGTGCGGCTCGCTAAGCACCGCGACTTCAATTTTTTCCTCCAAGATCGTCTGCTCCAGTATGGCTTGGGCAGCGACACAGTGGTTGAAGTTAAGCTGCAGGACTTTTACCATTTTGCGTGTTTGACAGCCTCCCTGTACGCAGGACACCTATATCTACCAGTCGCATGGTCAGTCATCCGTTCTCCTTTACCCGTACAAAGGGCACACTTTGGTTGCTGGTTGCAGACTCTTGCAACGTGTCCATCACCTCCGCACTTGTAGCAGGCTTTGCTGTGGTCGGCACCGCTCTTGCATTGGACAGCTATATGTCCATACTCCAGGCACTTGTAGCAGCGCCTTGGCTGGATTAGGGGTCTAATGCGGCATACGGCCCACCAATGTGGATTTTCGCCCTGTCGACCAGCTTGACCGCCTTAGCTGTCGGTAAGCTCAGGGTTGCTGTTTGCAGGCCAGCCCTCATGTGCCGCAGCGACTTGACTACGCTGCTATCCAGCCTTGGATCATCAAGGGCTGTCCTTACAGCATTAAGGACCTCCTCCTTGGTCGCCAGCTCATCCAGGTCGCAGATTTCCACCTGATTCGATTCCGTTAAGGTTTTCACTGTAGCAAGACCAACAAACACCTTACCAACTGCTATTTGCAACTCATTTGCACTGTGTGCCGGCTGTTTGCTCAGCCGGAAGAGCAGATCGCCTTTAGCCGTCTTTCGTATTGTGCTAACAGCCTCTCGCAGACGCGCAAGTGATGGCTCGCTCCTAACCACTTTTAATATTTCTGCATAGCTGCAGTCGCCTAGGCCCGATACTGTGACTGCGTCAGTCCGTGTGCGCGCTGCTTTGCCTTTGCGGCCAAATGTGGGTGTGTGCCTGTGTGTGTGTATGCCTGTGTGTGCCGTGTGGGTGCCAGAGTGTGGGTATAAGCCAGTGTGTATGTGCCTGAGTGTGTGCCTATGAGTTTGTGTTCAGAGTGTGCCTGTGTGTGCCGGTTGTGTGTCGGTGTGTGTGGGTGCCTGTGTGTGTGTATGCCTGTGTGTGCCGGGTTTTTTTTTTTTTTTTTTTTTTTTCCTTCCGCCAGGAGGTGAGAATCTTCAAAAGATATTGGCGGTCCACCAATATGCACGATTCGTCGACAATCGTCGACACCTACGTACTAAACTCACCTCCCCCCCCCACACACCGCATCCCCCGCGGGACCCACCATTAAGTATTACTTCGCGGGGGGCGGTAGCCTGTTCAGGCTTGCACCCTTTCACGTCACTCTTTCTCGCATCGTCTCAGATTAATCTGGATGCCTATTATGAGCTGACGCATACTCTCACAGTTGTCCTCCGACTCCGTCATGAACTTCAGCAAGTTCTCCGGTGATGGCACTGTACTTGTTTTTCCGGTGTAGCGTTTGCAACTGTACAGAACATGCTCCGGGTCCTCATCCTCCCCTAGGCCGCACTGGCACACCGGGCTGTCCTCGTGTTTAAAACGGTGGAGATACTTCCTGTATCCTCCGTGGCCCGAGAAGAATTGTGTTAGGTGGAAGTCCACCTGTCCAACTCCGCGGCCAAGCCAATCGCTGACATTTGGGATCAGGCGGTGCGTCCATCTACCTCCGCTGGCCGCATCCCACCTCCTCTGCCACCTGGCCAAGGATTCCTGCCTTGCCCCCTTCTTGGCCTCTGCAGCGGTCACTCCCATGTCTCGCCGTGCTATGCGGATCCGCTTCGTCTCCTCCGCCAGGATGTCCACAGGCACCATTCCAGCCAGCACTAGAGCTGCGTCTTCGGAAACCGTCCTGAACGCAGATATGACTCGTAGCGCCGACAGCCTGTACGGGGCCGCCAGCCTCTTCTTCATGCCCGTATTTGTGGATACCGCCGATGCCCATATAGGCGCTGCATACAGTAGAATTGACGAAACTACTTGTGACCTTCTTGGAGAACAGACGTGCTACTTCTGCGACTACCAAGGTGCCCAAAGAGCAATCGAAAAAACCTTATTAGCTAATAAGCGAAAACTAACAAGTGCATATAACAAAATACGAAAAATACAAAAACAACAAGTACAAGCAAAATCACAGCGGAGTGCAGGGCGCGAGCCCTAAAACAAAAACAATGGATAAACCGCCAGACATACACAGACTTACAACAACACCATTTCACAGCAAATATGCAAACGCAGACAACCCAAAATATATTGTGATTAATAGAAAAGACAATGAAACATTCGAATAAGTATCCCCCTTTCTTATTAAAAAAACAATAGACTACACATGCGGAGGAGAAGTCGAATCTTGCAAAAAAAACACGCGCCGGTTTCTTATTAGTTAAAACCAAAAACAACATACAAGCAGCAAAATTACTCAAACTAAAAAACATGGCACATATAGAAGTTACAGTCGCTGAACACAAATCCCTCAACCAAACCAAAGGAGTTATATACAGCAACGAACTGCGCAACATTGACCAAACAGAAATACTAGAAGAACTAAAAACACAAAACGTAATCGAAGTCCGCAAAATACTCAAAAAACAAGAACAAAACCTGGTCGAAACCGGACTCATCACAATCACCTTCGCCTAGCTCACGGTGCCGGAATCCATAAGAATAGGATACGAACGAGTAAGAGTCCGCCCCTACATCCCAATGCCGCTAAAATGTAAAAGATGCCTGCGCTTTGGCCACCCAACACCGACCTGCAAAAGCCCAGAAGAAATATGCAAAACCTGCTCCGGAAAAACACACACAGAGGAAAATGAGACATGTACTAACGAAAAAAGTTGCATAAGCTGCATTAATAATCCAGAAGTGGATTACAAACACAGCCCACAAGATCGTTAATGCCCTGCATTCCTTAAACAACAGGAACTCGTGGCGATAAAAACAACAGAAAAAGTGGATCACAAAACAGCATTAACAATATACCACACGCGACACAGCCACCAACTAAGAAACAGCTATGCCAAAACCCTAGCCAGCCCGACAGCAAAACAAACCAGCAACACAGCAACATCAAATGGAGACACAACGACATCAAACGGACCAATAACCACGCACTCTAGCACCTTAAGGCCGCCAACGAACAACAACATATCACAACAAAACCCAGCTACCTACGACCTACCAATGGACTTACCAACTACGTCAGCCCACTCACGCATTGCCAATACAACACAAAAATACACACCTGCCAACAGCCTACACGCTGATGACATGGATATGGATCTAGATGACCCAGCTAACACAAAAAATCTAACATGCATACAATCAAAAGACTTAAAACTACGAATTTTTTCCAAAGACAAGAACAACACCCTAGCAACCAACCTCAAGCCCACAAAACCCAACATATTAAAAACAAAAACCACAAATAAAAATAAAAACAAAAACAACAGCGAAAGCGACAGCACTTAACACTAACAAAAACTAAGACAGAGCCCACAATTGACGACCTATTGGGGGCTCCCACACGCTGTAGGAACAACAACCACATAACCATTCTACCACACAACAAAAAAAAAAAAAAAACCAGCCACATAAATGACAATTAAAATCGTGCAATGGAACATCAACGGATACCTCAACAACTACAGCGAACTGCAAATATTAATATCTAAACATACACCACACATTATAGCACTACAAGAGACACATAAAATAAACACCCACCACACACCCATCCCCACCAACTACCAACTATTAACAAAAAACACTGCCCACCCTCATGGAGGCGTAGCGTTACTAATTCACAAATCTCTGCTCACACAAGAAATCACCCTTAACAACGACTTTGATGCAATCTGCGTAGAATGCACTTCCAAAAAAAAATTTAGACTGATATCGGCATACATAGCGCCAAATCAAAAATTCTCTCTAAACAACCTTCAAGCCGTCCTAGAAACATCACGCACACCAACAATAGTCACTGGCGACTTCAACAGCTGGCACAGAAACTGGGGCTCAAGTACAAACAACGCTAGAGGAAAACTTCTAGAAAAATTCATAGCCCAATCAAACTACATCCTACTAAACGACGGATCCCCAACGCACCTCAGCACCCACAACACACTAACGAATATCGACCTAACCTTTAGCAGCCCCACACTCAAAATAGACAGCACATGGCAAACAGAAAATGACCTCTATGGCAGCGACCACTTCCCAATTTTAATATCCCTTTTCTCGTCATCGACACCAAACAGACAACACTTAACAACAAAACCAAAATTTATCACGGACAAAGCTAACTGGACACAATTCTCGAAACTAACAGAAAAATACTCCTCAGAGATACCAACAAGCACAAACATAAACAAAGAATCAGCCACAATAAAAAAAATAATAATCACCAGCGCCCACAGAACAATCCCTCAATCACACCCCATGACACACCCCCACAATGTCCCCTGGTGGAGCAAAGAACTACAAACACTAAGAGATGAAAAAAAAAGAAGATGGCACAGACTCAAAAGGGAAATAACATCAGAAAACGTCGTACAGTTTAAAAAAGCCAACGCACTATTTAGGCTAACCCTAAAAAGCTCAAAAAAAAACTGCACCAAGCAATTCACAGAGCAAATAGCCCCAGAGACCCCACCAAAAAAAATTTGGAGCAACATCCGAAGACTTTGCGGACTCAACCCCCAAAAACACACCCACTGCATCCTAAACCCTAACACAAATACACACCATACCAACAAACAAGAAATTGCAGAGCTTTTCTGCAAACACATCTCAGAACTAGCGTCCGACCAGAACTTCACTACCAAATTCACAAACGCAAAACTCACAGCACTGAACAACTCACAAAACTACCTCCCCAAAAACAGAGCCTTAGAAATTGAACAGCCAATCACCTTCATAGAATTTACAGCAGCACTCAACACACTCAAAGGTAACACACCCGGACTGGACAGAATTAACTATATCATGATAAAAAAATCTGGACAAAACAACAATAAACAGAATCATAAACCTACAGAACGCCATACCTAACAACTACATCCCCCAAGCCTATAAAAATAGCATCACAATCCCAATCCTAAAACCCAACGCTGACAAAACCTCACTAAACGCATACCGACCCATATCACTCAACCCATGCCTTTCCAAAATCCTAGACAAAATAATAGCAAAGCGGCTGTGGTGGTTTGTTTCTAATGATAAACTCATCCATAACAGCCAAACTGGTTTTAAAAAGGGAAAATCAGCTTTAGATGGTCTACTCCTAGACCATCTACTAGCTAGATGCATCTCCAAAAAAAACCACACGTCAATTATATCCCTTGACTTTGCGAGAGCCTTCGACAGAAAAGGAATCCACACAATCCTCGACCAACTTACAGAATGGAAAACGGGACAAAAAATACTGAACTATGTCAAAAACTTCATGAGCAACCGCAAAACAACAGTGCGCATACGCCTATTCCTCCTTCCACCCCATCCCCAACGGCATTCCTCAGGGATCACCCCTCTCGGTAGTGCTATTTGTAATAGCTTACAACAAACTTACCGTAATGCTCACCCAACACCCCAACATAAGCTTAAGCGCATACGCGGATGACTTTAACCTGATAATAAAACTAAAAAACGACAAAAACGTAAACATAAACCTAACCCCCATCCTTAACACAATAACAAACTGGAACGACTACTCAGGCGCCACGCTCTCCAGCACAAAGTGCAAACACCTGCATGTTTGCAGAAAGCACAACTGCAACTGCACCCTAACCACAGGACAAGAACAAATACAAATTAATAACGTAACATCAATTAAAATACTAGGCCTACACTTCAACAACAAATACAGATGGCAAACTCATACCGAACAACTCATACGCAACCTTAAACAAACAACAAACATAATAAAATGTCTCTCAAGCACAAAATTCAACTGCAACACATCAACCCTAATAGACGCAACCAAAGCACTTCTGACCTCAAAAGCAGACTACGGACTCGCAATATATGGAAATAGCCCAAAATCGACCACACGCACAATCAAATCTGCCATAAACACAGGTTTCAGAATCGCTATAGGAGCTTTTAGAACAACCCCAACCCAAAACATCCTCTACGAAGCACGAGCTGCCACACTAGAGGACAGAAGAGAGCTCCTAACAGCCAACCTTATCAAATCCCTTATAACAGCAAAAAATTCACCCATCAATAGTATACTAAAAACACACCGAGCGCCCAAAAAACAGAAACACAACTCTACAATAGACCATATAATACAATACAGCAAAACCCACAATTTACCTTTCCAGCCCATCAACCTACCACTCCAAACCACACCACCCTGGAACACAAAGAAAATACACATAGACACAACCCTCAGGAACCTCAACAAGAAAAACACATCTCCCGAAATATACCGGGCAGAGTTTAACTTAAAAAAATCGAAAGACAGCAACAAATACACATACATATACACAGACGGATCCCAAATCCACTCAAACACCACCTTCGCCATCACACACGAAACATCGGTCATCAAGACAAGCCTCCTGCCACACTACTCGTCGGTCTTTTCTGCAGAGATAATTGCAATAGCAGAAACTTTAGATCTCCTCAAAAGTAAAAGGGGTAAATACTGCATATGCTCTGACTCCCTATCAGCCATCGACGCTATAAACAACACAAACAATAACGAATACTACAGCGCACTCATACGAAACAACTTACAAAAAACATTCCCAAAATTCAAACTACTATGGGTACCCGGCCACGTTGGAATAACGGGAAACGAACAGGCAGACACCGCTGCAAAAAACGCAGCCAACGAACCACACATAACAAAAAACAACTACAACATAAAAGACATACAGAAATACATAAAAAAAACACACCAATCAAAAACACAAAACAAACTAACAGAAACTTCCCCTTGGTACCAAAATATTAATCACAACAAATACAATAGTTACCACCTTTTTAAGAACAACCAACTTTCCCTAACTCGGAAAGATCAAATAATAATAACGAGACTCAGACTAGGACACACAAAAATCACGCACAAATCCTACATCGACCACTCCCCCAGGACATGCCCATACTGCAACGAAAACCTTTCAATAGAACACATACTTGCCAACTGCAACTCCCTCAAAACACAAAGACAGGCAATATTTAAAACCACCAACCCACTACTATACCTCTCCAACCCCACACCACCAAACATATCAAAAATCCTACAATACCTCAAAAACACTAACCTATACTTTAACATATAAAACAATAACACGTCATAAATTACACTTATCAATCAACCAACCAATAAAACATGTAAATATGTAAATACTTAACTTAGAATAGAATAAATATGTATATACTTAAACTTAGAATAGACTGAGCTGAAGGCCACCGATGCCATAGCCAAAAAAAACAAACGCTAGCATATAATTTTTAATTATAAGTTAGCTCTAAATAATAATAATAATAATAATAAACCAAAATTTGAAAAGTGCTTCAAAAATTTGATGCAAAAATAAAACAAATAAAAATGCACACGACTGCAAAATAAATGAATAAAGGGCAGAGGAATATATTGGCGGAGCAGTAACAAGAATAGCAAAAATTTTTAATGATTTTTAGGTTTGAAAATTTTGCCAGCTGCAAATCAAACAATAATAAAAGTAAAATAAATTTTGCACTTCAAATACATTTTTGAATTACTTCTAAATTTAAGTTGTTGTGTTTTGTTGGTAGCAGTATATTAGGGTGTTATTATAAAGTTATATATTTTTCCTACGTTTAATTTTCAGTCGTAGATCAGTTTGATGACTTGGCTGGCGATTATCAAGATGAAGCTGCATTTCTGATTTTTCACAAACAATATTTAAATTTGAGTCCGTGTGTGAAAAGTCGGTTTAATTGACTAAAGAAGATTTTTTTCACAAACAATATTTAATTAAGTCGGTTCATTAAGAAAACCATGCCGCGTACAAGACGATGAAATCTTTGCCCACGAACCCGTAATGCAACTAGGATTCGAAACATTGCGCGTGAACAGTGACTCCTTAGTATGGCTCGACATCGGGCTTCTCAATCACAACAGCAAAGAGAGGCAAAGGCAGCCCGTAAAACTGCTAGGCTGCCAATGCGAAATCGTCGAGCAAACCTCGAAGATCAACAAGTAGATAATTTACGACGCACAAGAAGAAATACATCAAGTACCGATAGCAACCGACAGCAATGATTACGGCCTGCATACTAGCGTTCGCATCGATGTTTTCCGGGGAAACGTCAGGATTGTACGGCCTTAGTGCATTCATTGCTTCGTGGCGAAACACCCGAATCAAAACATTTTATTACACACTGCGGACTACCCATGTACGGCGCTGGCATAATAGTTATTTTTCCAATATTAGCTGCATTTCCTTCCATAATAAATGCATCAAGTAAATGGGTATACTGCTCAGAACGCAGTTTGGCTTGGTTCAACCGAATGAAAGTTAAGCGCTCCATTTCTAACGTGGAAGCACAATATCGCATGTTTCCAAGTTTTCACAAACAATCAGGATTGCAACCTCATCTATTGTTGGAGCGTTAAATGTGCATTCGTAAGGAATTTCTCATTCCAGGGATCCCAATGATCCAAACCAACATGTCGTTTAAATTTAAACGACTTGAGTTTCCGATCCGTCTTGCATTCGCCATGACCATCAACAAATCACAAGGCCAATCTTTAAATTTTTGCACTCTGAATCTAGAAAATTCATGTTTTTCTCATGGTCAATTACATCTGGTATGTTCACGGGTCGGAAGATCATCTGCGTTAATTGTTCATGCAGCTGGTAATAAAACGAAAAGTGTCGCGTTCACAAGGTACTTCACTTAAGAGTGGAACCCATGCTTTGAAATACATGGACAATAAAAATCACTAAAATACATTACATTTATGATAAAACTAAAAGTCTGCTCTAAAGCGGAACAATATTAGGAAATGCCGCATTATGGCTAATTTCGCAAAAAGCTGTGACGCTTCATGCCCTGAATAACTCAGAAGCACGAAGCTACTCAATTTACTCAATTGACTCAATTTTCTCAATTATGTATGCTTAAGTTTTTTGTATTTGTGCTTATAACTTTTTATTTGTTAGTTAATATAAGATAAAAGATAATGATAGCATTTTCTATCAAACAGGCAGGGGTAAAAATTTAGAAAACATATTTTCTTAAAAGTATTTTGTGTACAATTATTAAGAAGTTTGTAACAGAAAATGGATTAAGCCAACTCATGCAAAAGCTAATCATAAAAATCATAGTCCTATAAGTGTTTCATAGAAGGTCAACATTAATTTGTTATTCACTATTAAAGATTAAAAGTCAATAATGTATCCGGCTTATGCTATTATTACTTTGTTAGGGAATGAATGGGTTTATTGTGCTCGCTTCTTGGCCAACCATCAGACCCAGGTCCTGTAATCCCTTATTTCGATGCGTTTGTGTTGTTTTCCTATAATAGTACTCTTTCTCCTTGTTAACTCTGCGCATTCTCCTTCCATGGCGCAAAACGTTCAGATGTTGCTACTTGTTATTCTTAGCTTAGCTTGGTGACTTGATCTACAACGTCATGTTGGAAGACCGGTGAGTATCCTTAGTCTTTTTTTTGCATGAATCGTTTGAAACTGTAGCAAACAACAATACACTTGGCATGCCTGAGTTCTAGTGTCCTTGCCCAGTTCGTGTTCCGCAAAAGTCTCTCTTTGTTCCTTAGTTTCTCCATACGCCACAGACCGGCGCGGGCCCTATAAGGAGTGTCTCTTGCATGCTTTTTTGCCTCTGCGTTCCCCGCTAAATTAACATGACCCGGGACCCATCTAAGGGCTAGCCATATTGCTGCTTGGCTATCGGATAAGATGGCTGTGTCACTATTCCGAAAGTTGCGCGTTACGTTAGCTTGGATTATCTGGTGTGCTTCAGCTTTAATTTCGTCCCTTTGGGGAGTTCACCCCACAGCATATTTGCCTCTTTTTTTCTAAACCTGGCTATATTTAGTATTAAAGGAAGTCTCTTAGCTGTTGTTTCTTAAGTTAAGTTTATACAATAAAAAGGCAAAGGGGGCTGGGGATATTATGGGGGGCCTGGCATCCAAGTTTTTGCTGCAAATCTTTGTGGGATGTCAATTGCTATCCTCCTACCAAGTTTGGTGACTCTAGCACTAAGTTTGTAAAAGGTGGGGGAATTAAGACTGGGGGCGGTATGGGTGGGGTTGTTATACAAATTTTTTCACCATCACCTATCTAGGCACCAAATTTAGTGGCTCTAGCTCAAAAGCTGTGGAAGAAATAGGCGTTTCTGATTTAAAAATGTGAAAAAACCACGTTTTGTTCGAGGGAATTGCACATACTTGTTATCATTGCATGAGAACGACTGATCCGAACGGAAATATGTATAGCGCGATGAAAAGGTTTTGACTGGAAATCAAAAATATCAGTTAGGGATTACTTCTTATGATAATATTAATAAAACCTTTACATTTTACACAATTAAAAATCCCAGAGCTCCGCTCTATCGTTCTATACTAGTCCCATCTCTGAAACATGAAAAATTCTGAATCTGTTGGTTGATGTTAGTCTCGCGCTTAGGATAGACCACAAGCTGATTACTATACTGTTTATTATTATAGCTGTACGCCATTAAATACCCACACACTCACAAATTTGTACTAACAATAATTCCGCACAAATAATTATGTTTTTCTTTCTTTATTGTTGCGACACTGCCAATTTAGTACAACTCACCACATCAGCGATTTGAATTTTATTCAGTGCAGCAACCGTAGATCACAAGCGGTGTGGTAGGTGTCTGTACACTGCATTTATCGGGGCTTAAGCCGTTGGGATTGCTGCGATCAGTATCTGGCGTTGTTGTTATTTTTAGTGCTCACCACATCAGCTTTTACATTATTTGTAGCCACAGTGTGATCCACTGCTAGTTTATATTGTTGCTCCCTCAACAATGTTGAAGACGAAGAGGATGTACATAGATGAAGAAGTTGCAATAGAAAGAAAGAAATTCCTGCTCTTGATTTTCTAGTGCTGAAACGAAAACAGCAAAAAAAAACACAAAATAAAGATAGAACTGTCACAAGAAAAAATCGATTTGCTTACCTTATGTCAAACTATTAATAAAAAAATACAATATAAAACAAAAATGCAATTTGCTAATGCCGTCGTCGGCCTGTAATAGATAAGATATTTTAATCAATGCATAATAATAAACGATTCATTACTGATCTATAAAACTTACGATGTCGCCTGGGCCGTCGCGGGGGCTCTTCTTCAGTGTCATCAACATCATTACTTTCCTCTTCATCAGCAACTTCATCGACAACCGGGTTATTAACATGGTGACCCGATATTGCGGCCGCCATTTCGCGCAATGCACGATTGGCCCTCACGTCTTCGTTTACTGTACCGAATGCGGACTGACGTCTGGCAATCATATCCTCATCTGGATTGCGGATGTCCGCAACGAGATTTCTTAATAAACGAACCCTATTGCGATGGCCTCGCGATACCCTGCGCCAAAACGCACGGATATATGTAAGCAGCTCATTGGAGTTTTGCACACTCACACGCCTCTGACCAATACGATCCATGTAAGCCAAGCAAAGTTCGTTCTGCAATGCTTGTATAGGTCTGGTCGTCCTTATGTTTGTAGGTGGTTCATTTGCGCGCTGCGTTCGAGCTTCTGAAGCGATTGAGTTTTGTGTAAGTCTCGCGTTGTTTCCATTCTTTCTGTATTTATCAAGCAGTCGCTTAAGCTGCCTTACCACGAACATTGAAAAAATACCCATGGTAGCGCAATGTTCAGCTATGTAGATTTTTTAAAAAAAATTGTTTTCGTAATGTTTTTTATAAAGGTTTTTCACACAAAATTTTTTTTAAAAATATTTTCCGCAAAAAAAGTATTTATGTTTAAAATATTTCACTGTTTGTTTAGATTCGACGTCCGCACACGAATGATGTTAGATTTGATACTGAACTGGGGCATGTGTAGGTTTCTAGGTTGACTTCAAAAGGATGCTTTGACGAAACAAACATGGGATGTAAAAAAAATAATCGATAATTATTTATTTATTTATTGTCATCTATGAGCAGCTGACATGAAATTAATATAAATATAAAATAGTTATGGTAAAAATAATTTAATTAAAAGTAAAATTTAAAATTATATTTAATTATTCTGAAATCAAATTAAGGTAAAAAGTTAAAAAGTTAACGTTAAAGCTTTGGGAAATTCAACAAGAAAATTAGTGGTCCAACATTGGGAAAAACCCAGAAAAACCCAATCAGGCCAGCGGTAGATTAGTGATTAGTGGTTACGATTAGATAAAGAAAAAAGGATCGATCGTTTTAGTTCTTGAGTTGAGGTTTCCAAGAAGACACGAAAATAAAGCATGTTGTAGTCAGAACATATAACACGAAATGGTTCATGAATTAAATAGTTGCTTGAGCTTGAGTTTGTTTTTCACGTATATAATAAATAAAAATGTTTGTTCATATATATGAATGAGCTACGCAAGCGAGTTAGTACTTTACGTACTTAATATTATGTATTACATTTTTGTCCGTCTGTCACATTCTTACCGCTATAAAATCTTAAATATATAGCTTATACAATTGAGAAACGAGAAAAAAATACTGTGTACTGTTATACATATATATGTAAGTCTGTTTAACAAATTTCATTGTTTCAGATGATCAAGATCTTTTGATAAAAAAATGAGATGAGCTGAATAAAATTCTTGGTGAGTACAAATAAATTATTCAAATTGTGTTTTAATAGTTTTCTAAGGTAACAAATAAAAATAATAAACCAAAATTTGAAAAGTGCTTCAAAAATTTGATGCAAAAATAAAACAAATAAAAATGCACACGACTGCAAAATAAATGAATAAAGGGCAGAGGAATATATTGGCGGAGCAGTAACAAGAATAGCAAAAATTTTTAATGATTTTTAGGTTTGAAAATTTTGCCAGCTGCAAATCAAACAATAATAAAAGTAAAATAAATTTTGCACTTCAAATACATTTTTGAATTACTTCTAAATTTAAGTTGTTGTGTTTTGTTGGTAGCAGTATATTAGGGTGTTATTATAAAGTTATATATTTTTCCTACGTTTAATTTTCAGTCGTAGATCAGTTTGATGACTTGGCTGGCGATTATCAAGATGAAGCTGCATTTCTGATTTTTCACAAACAATATTTAAATTTGAGTCCGTGTGTGAAAAGTCGGTTTAATTGACTAAAGAAGATTTTTTTCACAAACAATATTTAATTAAGTCGGTTCATTAAGAAAACCATGCCGCGTACAAGACGATGAAATCTTTGCCCACGAACCCGTAATGCAACTAGGATTCGAAACATTGCGCGTGAACAGTGACTCCTTAGTATGGCTCGACATCGGGCTTCTCAATCACAACAGCAAAGAGAGGCAAAGGCAGCCCGTAAAACTGCTAGGCTGCCAATGCGAAATCGTCGAGCAAACCTCGAAGATCAACAAGTAGATAATTTACGACGCACAAGAAGAAATACATCAAGTACCGATAGCAACCGACAGCAATGATTACGGCCTGCATACTAGCGTTCGCATCGATGTTTTCCGGGGAAACGTCAGGATTGTACGGCCTTAGTGCATTCATTGCTTCGTGGCGAAACACCCGAATCAAAACATTTTATTACACACTGCGGACTACCCATGTACGGCGCTGGCATAATAGTTATTTTTCCAATATTAGCTGCATTTCCTTCCATAATAAATGCATCAAGTAAATGGGTATACTGCTCAGAACGCAGTTTGGCTTGGTTCAACCGAATGAAAGTTAAGCGCTCCATTTCTAACGTGGAAGCACAATATCGCATGTTTCCAAGTTTTCACAAACAATCAGGATTGCAACCTCATCTATTGTTGGAGCGTTAAATGTGCATTCGTAAGGAATTTCTCATTCCAGGGATCCCAATGATCCAAACCAACATGTCGTTTAAATTTAAACGACTTGAGTTTCCGATCCGTCTTGCATTCGCCATGACCATCAACAAATCACAAGGCCAATCTTTAAATTTTTGCACTCTGAATCTAGAAAATTCATGTTTTTCTCATGGTCAATTACATCTGGTATGTTCACGGGTCGGAAGATCATCTGCGTTAATTGTTCATGCAGCTGGTAATAAAACGAAAAGTGTCGCGTTCACAAGGTACTTCACTTAAGAGTGGAACCCATGCTTTGAAATACATGGACAATAAAAATCACTAAAATACATTACATTTATGATAAAACTAAAAGTCTGCTCTAAAGCGGAACAATATTAGGAAATGCCGCATTATGGCTAATTTCGCAAAAAGCTGTGACGCTTCATGCCCTGAATAACTCAGAAGCACGAAGCTACTCAATTTACTCAATTGACTCAATTTTCTCAATTATGTATGCTTAAGTTTTTTGTATTTGTGCTTATAACTTTTTATTTGTTAGTTAATATAAGATAAAAGATAATGATAGCATTTTCTATCAAACAGGCAGGGGTAAAAATTTAGAAAACATATTTTCTTAAAAGTATTTTGTGTACAATTAGTAAGAAGTTTGTAACAGAAAATGGATTAAGCCAACTCATGCAAAAGCTAATCATAAAAATCATAGTCCTATAAGTGTTTCATAGAAGGTCAACATTAATTTGTTATTCACTATTAAAGATTAAAAGTCAATAATGTATCCGGCTTATGCTATTATTACTTTGTTAGGGAATGAATGGGTTTATTGTGCTCGCTTCTTGGCCAACCATCAGACCCAGGTCCTGTAATCCCTTATTTCGATGCGTTTGTGTTGTTTTCCTATAATAGTACTCTTTCTCCTTGTTAACTCTGCGCATTCTCCTTCCATGGCGCAAAACGTTCAGAGGTTGCTACTTGTTATTCTTAGCTTAGCTTGGTGACTTGATCTACAACGTCATGTTGGAAGACCGGTGAGTATCCTTAGTCTTTTTATACTCGATACCGAAGGTAAAGAGTATATTGGGTTTGTGCAATGTCCGTCATGGTGTCTGTCCGTCTGTCCGTCTGACCGTCTGTCCGTCTGTCCGTCTGTATGAACGCAACTTTTTTCCACACCCTTCAAGCTAGAGACTTGAAACTTTGCAAATGTCTTTATCTATGGCATAGTAAATTAAAGTGTTAAGATTGGAGTTCTACGATAACTAGGGGGCTGGCAAATCGATAAACTCGATAACGCAAAATCGATAGATCCAGCTATTTCGCAAGCCCTTACAGCTAGAACTACCAAATTTGGGGAGAAAATAGCTACTATCAATCCCCAAAAAACTGCATCAAAAATTTTGGAGCCACGCCCACCCATTCCGCCCCCAGCCTCCACTTAGTTTAACACTAAAAATTACTATATCTTCTACAGTTTTTGAGCTAGAGCCATCAAATTTGGTGCCAAGATAAGTGTTGACGAACCCCAACCAAATTCATAAAATTTTTGGATGCCACGCCAATCTATACTGCCCTATCCGCCCTCAACCACCCTTCGCTAAATACAGTAGTGCGTGTATCTTCGATAGTGCTTGAGCTAGAGTCACCAAATTTGGTAGGTAGATAACTGGTAACGACCCTCCAAAAACTGCATCAAAGTTTTGGAGCCCTACTTACCCATTCCGCCCCCAAGCCCCCCAGCACCTTAAAAACAGAAATCCTTATTTATTTTACAGTTTTTTAGTTAAATCCACAAAATTTTGTGCCAAATTAGGTGATTATAGCCCCCAAAAAAATGCAAAAATCCATACAGCCCAAGCTGCCCCAAACCGCCCCAATGCTTCACTAAAAACGGGAATGCGTGTTTTTTCCAAAGCGTTAAAGCCAGAGTCACCAAATTTATGAGGAAGATAGCTATTAACGATCCCCAAAAAATGCATCAAAGTTTTGGAGCTTCGCCCCCCCGTTCCGAGCCCCCTGCATTTTGAAATCAAAAACGCCTTTATTTTCCACATTTTTTGAGCTAGAGCCGCCAAATTTGGTCCCAAAATAGGTGATGAAGAAACCCAAAAAATGTGGATGGCGCCACCCACCCATACTGCCCCCTGCCCCCTTCCACCATATTCTACTAACTTTGAGTTAGAGTCACCAAATTTGGTATGAGGATAACAATTAACATCATAAATAGATCTGCAGCAAAACTTTGGATGCCACGCCCCCCCATACGCGCCCCAGCCCCCCCTTCACCATATTCTACTAACTTTGAACTAGAGTCACCAAATTTGGTATGAGGATAGCAATTATCATCATAAATAGATCTGCAGCAAAACTTTGGACGCCACGCCCCCCTATACCAGCACCCAGCCCCCCTTCCACCATATCCTACTAACTTTGAGCTAGAGTCACCAAATTCAGTTTGAGGATAGCTATTGACATCATAAATAGATCTGCAACAAAAGTTTGGATGCCACGCGCCCCCTTACCAACCCCAGCCCCCCTTTCCACAAATTTTACTATTTTTGAGCTAGATTCACCAAATATGGTATAAGGATAGCAATTGACATCATACACAGATCTTCAGCTAAAATTTTGATGCCACGCCCACCCCCCCCACAATACCTCCCCCAGCCTACCATCCACCATATTCTTCTAACTTTGAGCTAGAGTCACCAAATTTGGAAGGAAGATAGCTTTTTGGCATCCCCATCTGCACCAGACAATCTTTGAGGCAGCGTACACCCCTGCCGTATCCAACCACCATTGCAATCAGCTCTCTTTTAATCTGTTTTACTACTGGTATCGAGTATACCGCAGTCGGGTGTGTCCGACTGCAACGTTTCTACTTGTTTTTGCTTGAATCGTTTGAAACTGTAGCAAACAACAATACACTTGGCATGCTTGAGTTCTAGTGTCCTTGCCCAGTTCGTGTTCCGCAAAAGTCTGTCTTTGTTCCTTAGTTTCTCCATACGCCACAGACCGGCGCGGGCCCTGTAAGGAGTGTCTCTTGCATGCTTTTTTGCCTCTGCGTTCTCCGCTAAATTAACATGACCCGGGACCCATCTAAGGGCTAGCCATATTGCTGCTTGGCTATCGGATAAGATGGCTGTGTCACTATTCCGAAAGTTGCGCGTTACGTTAGCTTGGATTATCTGGTGTGCTTCAGCTTTAATTTCGTCCCTTTGGGGGTTCACCCCACAGCATATTTGCCTCTTTTTTTCTAAACCTGGCTATATTTAGTATTAAAGGAAGTCTCTTAGCTGTTGTTTCTTAAGTTAAGTTTATACAATAAAAAGGCAAAGGGGGCTGGGGATATTATGGGGGGCCTGGCATCCAAGTTTTTGCTGCAAATCTTTGTGGGATGTCAATTGCTATCCTCCTACCAAGTTTGGTGACTGTAGCACTTAGTTTGTAAAAGGTGGGGGAATTAAGACTGGGGGCGGTATGGGTGGGGTTGTTATACAAATTTTTTCTTCATCACCTATCTAGGCACCAAATTTAGTGGCTCTAGCTCAAAAGCTGTGGAAGAAATAGGCGTTTCTGATTTAAAAATGTGAAAAAACCACGTTTTGTTCGAGGGAATTGCACATACTTGTTATCATAGCATCAGAACGACTGATCCGAACGGAAATATGTATAGCGCGATGAAAAGGTT